>JAANYP010004061.1:0-368143 GCA_020465985.1 Centrapalus pauciflorus
GTCAAAAGGTTCAACAAGAAAAGGTTTGGAAGAAACATGCTGCAAGGAAATTCAGGTGCTGGCAAAAAGAAGGCATTTGATAAATCCAAGGCTGAGTGTTTCAAATGTGGCAAAACTGGTCATATAGCTGCTGACTGTGTGTCAAAAGCTGTTGGTCAGTCATCAAAACCATACAAGACAAACAAGGATGATGGTTATAGGGTTAAGTACCTTATGGCCATGGCTAAGCTGAGGAAGTTGGAAAACTCAGTGGGTTCCAACCGCCAAAAGGGACTTATGGCAGAGACTTGTGATTGGGAGGAATCTGATTCATCGTCTGATGAAGAAGACAATCAATGTCTGATGGCCAACACTGATGTCCCATCAACAAGCAGTTTCAAACAGGATATGGCTGAAGCTGAAGCTTTCAGCAGCCTAGAGAACTGGAATCCTACTATGATGTATAAGGTACAAAATTTTATGGCTTACAGTTCTGAAGAAAAAGTTAAAATGTTTGAATATATTGCTTGTTTGACTAAAAGCCAGTTGTTGAAGAAGCATGATGCTTTACTATCTGAAAATCTCTAAGCTTAAAATGCTGATCTTAAAACTAAATCTAGTGTAAACTGGACAGTTTCCATAAGTGGAACTGAGCCTGATGAATTAAAACACATCCAACTCTATTTTACTGGAAGAAAAGAGAGAAACAGATATAAGCATTGCTAAGCTTCAAAAGATAGTTGACTCTTAGGTGCCAACTGCACAAAAAAGTCAGCCATTTGTATAAGTCAACAGATTTCCGCACAATCCAAGCGTATCTTTGGAGATCTGACACAGCAGCTCCATCGCTTAAGATCAAATAATCTGAAAGAAGATTTATCCACTCTTGGTGAACTTCCAAACACATTCATTCAAAATGTGAATGGTAGACTAATTTCAACAAATAGGTTTGTCAGGCCTCAAAACACTGACAGCTTGTGTGAATTTAGTTCTAAAGCTGATATTGGAATTTGTTCTCCATCAAGTCAGCCTGCTAAGTGCTCTGCTGGTCCACACAAGCAAAAGAAAGGAAAACATGTTCAAACTAAAGTTGTGGATACTAAACCTGTTGACAAAACAGGTTCTGAGTCCAAAGCTGATGGTAAAAAGCGTGTTAATCCTTTTGATGCTAAACACTTTGAAAACAAGTTTTAAAAAAGTAAGCAGCCTGTTTACAACAAGGGTAAGTCTCATGTTGAAAACAAAACTGCTGTGATTTCAAATTAAGTATTCAAATCAAGTCTGGTAAACTGGTTTTAAATAAGAATAAGCTTTTCAAAACCAGACACAGTGAATATGCTGATAGGCAGCATATATCACAATTCAGTAGGGGCAAAGGCAAAGCCATTACTCAAACTGAGATAATTGGGAATAAGTTTCCCAAACCTGTGGAAGCTCAAAAGCCAATCAAGCTCCCTGTCTTTGACATCTGTCCTCCTAAAAAGAAGAAAGAAGAGGCAGCCAAAGCTGTGGCTATTGAACTATCCACTCAAGCTGTTGATTCAACAAAAAGTAATAAAACTGCTAAAACTGCTGAAAGAATCAACAAAAATAACTCAGAATGTGTTTCTGAAAGATCTTCTTCCAAAAACCCTAAAAAGAGAAAATGTTACAAATGTGGGAAGAAGACACATCTGGCCAAGGATTGTCCTGAATCTGAGGATATGAGGCCTGTTGACTCTGTTGTTTCCACCACAGCTGTTACCAGCAGTGTTGGAAATGTCACAGTCACTGAAAGTGGTATTCAAGCTGATACCATTCAAATAAGGAATATTAGTGTGGATATTTCAAGTCCATCAACAAATGTTGATGAAGTAGGAGAACTCATCTCTGTGATGAGTTCCCCTAAAAATGACTAATAATTCTCTTATCACTCTGCAGGAAAAACAACCTTCCCAGGTTTGGTACTTGGACAATGGCCGCTCAGGGCACATGACAGGTTGTAAAGAATTGCTGAGTGAACTCAGGCCTGAAAAAGGGCCAAAATCACCTTGGTGACCAATGATACAGGGGATCCACTGAAGGATTATGGAACTCTTTAAAGCTGTGCTGCAGTGTTCAACAAAAGGTAGCCTATGTGATTGGGCTAAAACATAACCTTGTCAGCATTAAGTCAGCCTGTCTGATGTGGGCTACAAGGTAACTTTGATGAGGCACCTTGGGTTACATATTTGGATCCCCAAGGCAAAGTTGTCTATGTTGCTCAACGAAAGAAAGGTGCTATATGTTGTGGATATGCATTTCTGCCTGACTCACAACTGAAACCTGTTTTCTCACAAGAACAAATGCTGATTAAACTGGCATATGGCACAGAAGACTGTCACATCTGAACTTCAAAGAACATCAACAACTCTGTAAGAAAGAGTTAGGTGACAGGTTTTGCCTTCTATGACTTTTGCTAAAGGATAGATTAGCACAGGCTTGTGAGAAAGCCAAGCAGAGAAAAACATACTTTTTTTAAACCAAAACATAATTTCTCTATTGATACTCCACTCTTCTTAATCCATATGGACTTGTTTGGACCTGTTAATGTCCCAAGTTCTAGGAGAAGAAGATACACTCTAGTAATGGTTGATGAGTTCTCCAGGTACACATGGGTGATCTTTCTAAAGAGCAAAGGAGAGGCTGCTAGAGAGATTATTGGATTTGTCAAAAAGATGGAAATGCTGAACTCTGCCCAGGTAAAGCAGCTTAGAAGTGATCATGGTACTGAGTTCAGAAACAGTACTCTTGAAGACTTTTGTGAAGAGAAAGGAATCACTCAAAACTTTTCAGCTGTAAGAACTCCTCAACAAAATGGAGTTGCTGAAAGGAGAAACCGAACTCTCATTGAAGCTGCCAGAACCATGCTGTGTGCATCAGGTTTACCTTCATCATTTTGGGCAGAAGCTGTTAACACTGCCTGCTTCACCCAAAACAGATCCTTAGTGGTGAAAAGATTCAACAAGACTTCCTATGAGCTGCTCAAAGGGAGGAAGCCAAATGTCAGTTATTTCCATGTGTTTGGATGTCCTTGTTTCATTCTGAATCAAAGGGACCAGCTGTCAAAGTTTGAACCTAAAGCTGATGAAGGTGTGTTTGTTGGCTACTCTGCTATCTCCAAAGCCTACAGAGTATACAACAACAAAAGAAAGGTGATAGATGAATCTATCAATGTCACCTTTGAAGAGTCCAAGAATGCCTCCACCAAAGCTGTTCCTGAATCAATTTCAGGAGAACTTAACCTTGATGATCTGATGCATTCAAACAATGAAGAGGACTCAAAAGCTTCCACTACACCCAGTGTGGAACCTGTTAATCATGATGGACATGATGATGATTATGTCAATACACCCTGTGTGAATAAATGTACTGACTTAATTACAACTGCATGTCCAGAACCTATCAATGCTGATTTTCCCAGTTCCTCTGCTGATATGTTCAACAGTGGTCAGACATGTTCAACAAGTGAACAGGCTCAAGACAACAGTGTGTCTGAAAATATTGAGAGCTGTTCAACAGGACCTGCTGAAGATGTTAACAACTCAGGTGAATCATCATTGAAAAATGATCCTAAGTGGATCAGGTGTCACCCCAATGATCAAATAATTGGTGACATCAACAAAGGGATACAAACACGGTGTGACAGCTTAGGGAACTTTTGTATGTTCTCTAGTTTTGTTTCACTGATGGAGCCAAAGAAGGTTGATGAAGCATTAAAAGATGCCAATTGGATCACTGCCATGCAAGAAGAGCTCAATCAGTTTGAGAGAAACAATGTATGGAAGCTGGTCCCTGCTCCTAAAGGTAAAACTATAATTGGCACTAAATGGGTCTTCCGAAATAAAATGGATGAGCAAGGTCATGTCATTAGAAATAAGGCAAGACTGGTTGCTCAGGGCTACAGACAGGAGGAAGGAATTGACTATGATGAAACATTTGCTCCTGTAGCCAGGCTAGAAGCAATTCGTTTGTATTTAGCCTACGCTGCTCATAAGAGCATTAAGGTATTTCAAATGGATGTGAAGAGTGCATTTTTGAATGGGAAGCTGCAAGAAGAAGTTTATGTCAAGCAGCTTCCAGGTTTTGAAAATGAACAACATCCAGGTTTTGTCTATAAGTTGGACAAAGCTCTCTATGGTCTCAAACAAGCCCCTAGAGCCTGGTATGACACTCTTACTGAGTTCCTTATGAGCAATGAGTATTCCAGAGGTAAAGTGGATACTACACTGTTCATAAAGAAAGTGAAATCTGACATTATGCTTGTTCAAATTTATGTGGATGACATAATATTTGGTTCTACTAATGAGCAGTTATGCAAGAATTTTTCACTACTCATGAAATCTAAGTATGAAATGAGTATGATGGGAGAACTAACTTTCTTTTTAGGATTACAGGTTAAACAAACCTCAACTGGAATTTTTATAAATCAAAGAAAGTACACCTTAGATCTATTGAAAAAGTTCAAATTTGATCAAAGTTCTCCTATTAAAACCCCAATGGCAACCAATGTAAAATTGGATGTTGATGCCAGTGGCAAAGCTGTTTCAGTAACAGCTTACAGAGGCATGATTGGGAGCTTGCTATACTTAACTGCTAGTAGACCTGATATTATGTTTGCCACCTGTTTATGTGCTAGGTTCCAAGCTGATCCAAAGGAATCTCATCTAGCTGCTGTTAAAAGAATCTTCAGATACCTGAAGGGTACACCAGGTTTGGGTCTTTGGTATCCCAAAGACTCAAGTCTTGAACTAACAGGATATTCAGATTCTGATTTTGCAGGCTACAGGTTAGATAGGAAAAGCACAACAGATGGATGTCAACTCCTTGGTGGAAAGTTGATTAGTTGGAGTAGCAAGAAGCAGAACTCGGTGTCCACTTCTACTGCTGAAGCTGAGTACATTGTTGCGGGAAGCTGCTGTGGGCAGATTCTGTGGATGCAGCATCAGCTTGAAGACTATGGGCTTGTGTATAGGAAAACTCCTATTCTGTGTGATAATACAAGTGCCATAGCCATCTCCAACAATCCAGTATTTCATTCAAGAACAAAGCATATTGAAGTCAGACATCACTTCATCAGGGATCACATTCAGAAAGGTAATGTGGAGGTAAGTTTTATTTCCACAAATGAACAGCTTGCAGACATTTTCACCAAACTTCTGGATGAAACAAGGTTTAATTACCTTGTCAGCAAGCTGGGCATGTTAAATAAGAGTGACTAAGTGTTCTCTCAGGTCTATAAAGTTATATGTCTCACACTGCTCAAGTCTCTCAGAACAGCTTAGACAGAACAGGCTATGCATGTTCTATACTTAGCCATTTTTCTGAAAAACTTGAACAGCTTGAGCACAGAACAGGCTGAACAACAAACAGGTTGTAAGTCCAGCCTGCTCTGATGGTTCAATTCTCAACCTGTTCATTCCTTCACACTGCCTTACAAGCCTTTGTCTTGTAACTTGTTCAAATATTGAACCCAACCTGTTCTCACAACTGAGAACAGGCTGAAGGCACAGTTTGAAGGGAGAACAGCTTGAAGAGTGAATAACATGTGTTGACTCTGCTCATCACAGGGTTGACCAACAGCTTAGACCAAATATTTTAATTACCTTTCTTCACAATTAAGTTACTTAATTAATGTTTTATTTAACTTAATTACTGCGGATAATGTGGATTACGTGTGTAAGTGATTAAAAAGAAATCGAGTGGTCTGACAAACGCTCTGACATGGACAACCGTTCCGTTTTCCGTTAACGACTTTTTCAAATCAAACCGCCCAAAATCTTCTCTCTCATACACACTCACATTCAAATCCTATAAATACCTAAATACAGCTTCATCTTCGTCTTCCTCATCACTTCCAGAAATCCTCAAGAACCCTAAAATCGACTAAGTGTCTTTTGCCTCTTCAACCTCAAAAAAAAAATTCCCAAATGGCTCACAGACCTAATCCCTTTCTCCCAGTGTTCGTTGGTGAGGATGTTGTCAAACACTCATCAATCACCACAATGCTGACCATTAAGCCCACCAACTACATTGCCAACCTCACAATCCCCAAAAACTATGTGGGGAAGGGCTATGACCAAATGGTGGAGTTTCTGAAAGTTCATCCGTTGAACTACGCCATGACTGCATCTCCTGGTGTCCTGTACTAGGAGATGGTGTATGAATTCTGGTACACATGCTTCTACAATCCCAACACTAAGGTCATCAAAGGAACTATTCTTAATGGAACTCAATCCATTGAGATAACAGTTGATCTTCTGAGGGAGGTTCTTCATCTGCCTGGTGCTGAGTCTTATGATCTGCCCCAGCCTGAGAACGAGCAAATGGGAAATCTGCTACGTTTCTGTGGTGTAGCAGAACCCAAAATTGGAGCAACATTGTACAGGAAGGAGTTGTCACCCACTTACAGCTTCTTATTCGCCTCTGTGGTGATGTGTTTCAGCAGCAAGGTTGGTTCCTTCGACCAACTCAGTAGAGATGAAGTTCCAATAGTCCTACAACTAGTGGATGGGACTACTCTTGACATGGCTAAGTGGATCTTTTCGAACATGAGAAACCTGGTGCAGCAAGAGCCAAGACCAGCTGCTGTCCGTTATCCCAGGTTTCTGAGTCTCATTTTCAGCCATGTTTGTGGTGAGCAACTTTACAACTCTCAGCCCCTACTTAAGACTGCTGCATTCCCTGTCATAGGGAATAGAATTTTTCATACTCCTGTACTGCAAAATGAGCCTCCTCTATCCACACTAATGAGGAGGCTGTTAGGTTTGGTGGAAGGACCCTTTGATGTGAGGGTGGATCCAGAAGCTGCTGCTCCCGTAACAAAATCCAAAGCCAGGTCCAAGCTTGTTAAAAGGACCCTGGCAACTGAAGCTGGGCCTGTGGAAAAGAAGGCCAAAACAGCTCAGTCTGAGTCTGTTCCTTTAGCCTCTGCGGCTGAGGAGGAGCAGTCTCCTCACCCTGGTTCATTTGTTGAGCCTGAAGCCTTTGTGGCTGGTGCCTCTGTGGCACAAGAGACTATGGAACAGGCCAGCCCCACTGTTCCTGACCCAGCCTCACACCCTGTCCAAACAGATCCTCTCCCCTCTCCACAATCACCCACTCCATCCATTCTCTATCACAGAAAATCAATTTCCAAAAAGAAATCAGCCCACAAAACCACCTCCTCTGTTCCCTCTCAACAGGGTTCAGTTGAAAAAGAAGCAACCCCAGCTGCCTCTCCTATTTTGGGAGCAGGTTCAGCTCATTTGGAGCCTGCTTCACTCCAATCTGAGTCTACCCAGAGTCAGCCTAGACCCTCTGGTTCCTCCCAACAGGAACCAGTTGTACAAACGGAGATACCCACATCAACTATCCCAGCCTCCCAACAGGCTGAGGATATTGAAAGACAGGAGTCCTCTCCACTCCATACTGTGTCCACACTGTCCCCCACTCTATCTCCTCACACCCTGAGTCTGCACGAGGTGTCCACGCTGCTGATATAGCAATCAGCAGCTCAGCCTCAAACTTCTGCTCCCCATGATCCAGCTGTTTTGCACCAAACAGCTGCTGAGGGACCAACATCCCAAGCTGATGAACCTCAGGGATCACACCATCCCTCTGGTGAGGCTGCTCCCTCCATGCAAATTCCATCAGCAGGTTTCACCACTGCTGATGTTGAAATGCATATCCCATCTCCCAATGATGAGGTGCCTTTAGACCAAGGCACTGCAGAGGGAACCACCACTGGTCTTCATGAGGGTGTTGCCACACAAGCAGCATCTGAAAGGCCCCAAACATCATCCCCTTCTCCTGGTGATGCAGCTACAGCCGCTGCTGAAGGACCTCTTGATCCCTCCAACCTGGGCATCTTACTTTTGCCCAGGCTATGGAGCTACTGTCCAAAGTCCCTCTTCCATCTCCATCACATCCTCAAACACCAGCTTCATCATCATCTTCTCCATCTACCCACTCAAAACAATCTACCCATACACCTCCATCTCCCAAAGACCTGCCTTTGAAGGATCAGCTTTCTTTGCTGACCAACAAAGTTGGTTCTTTGGAAAACACCATGAACTCTCTACCCTCCATCATATCAGACTCTGTGTCTGCACAATTTCAGGGGTTCTTTGATTCGTTCAAGGCCTCTTTCCCTACCACTCCAAAGCCTGATCAATCTCCACAGCTGTTAGCACTCACTGCTCAGCTGCAAACTGTGTCCACCTCTCTTTCCTCTATTCTTTCCATACAGCAGGACTCTGTGTCCTCAATGACAGCCATTTCCCAACAGCTGTCATCACTTCTCACTTCTTGCAACTCTACCATTCCAGCCACTCTGGCTAGCTTACAAACTCTAATTGGCTCCCTATCAAACTCTGTGTCATCAGATCTTGCTGATGTGCAAGATTCTCTAGAACTTCATCTTGCACAGCTGCAAACTCTGCTGTTCATAGCGTCTGACAGGGAAAACATTGTTAAGCTCACATCCCTTGCTGATTCCCACTCCACTTCTCTTCAGACCTGTCTTTCCCAGCTTACTGAGGTGAAGGATAACTTGGCTTACTTAGTGACTAGCCTTGTTGGTCCTAAACCTGCTGGCAAGCCTGCTGACTTTGTGTCTTCAGGCAGACCAGGTGTTGAAGTCGCTGCCTCATCTCCTTCAAAGGGGGAAAAGTCATCTGCCTCGATCTAAGGGGGAGAAAACTTCTTCTCCTAAGGAGATACCAGTGTCTGCAACTCACACTGGTCAGCCAGCAGATGTCTTTGAAACAGGTGCAGCTGAAGGTGCCTCTCAAGCTGCTATGCCTACTCAGACTGTCACTCCAAACCCTGCTCAGTCTAAGGGGGAGGAAGTTATTCCTGAGGACAGGCCTAGCAGTAAAAGGAGGCACTTAATTCTATCTGAAGAAGAAGAAGAGGAAATTCCTGAGGCTGCTGTCACTACAGCAGCAGCTAAAGGAAAAGAAAAGGTAGCTGATGATCCCATGCAGCAGAAGCAGGCAGAAATTCAATTTCACAAGGCCAGGGCTAAAGAGATGGGTCTTCCTATGTACAAGTACTTTGAGTTTAGAGAAGAACAGCTTCAAGCTCTGGAGGAATTGAGAAAAGAAGAAGAATCTGCTAAAGCTGCTAAATCCTTTGCACTCCAAGAAGCAAAGAAAATTAAAATGTCTACCTTGGAGGTGCAAAAGAAAATAATGGAAGCTGCCAGATAATCAGCAGGGGAGAAAGAGAAGGAAGTAGAGAAAGGTACTCAGGTCTCTGTGACCAAATCAACAGTACCCCATGCAAGAGCTCAATACCACTTTGACAACTTGGCTAAGAAAAAGTTTCATGATGTTGCTGAAAGAAGGCTAGCCAAGGAAGCAATTGTCAAAGCTGTCCCTGTATCAAGGAAATGCAGTCAGTGGAAGCTTAAAATAACAAGGATGGGTGCAACAGGCCCAGAATTGGAAACTTATGACCACACTGATGTAGCTCAGATGGGATACAGGGAGTGGATTGAGCTGGCAGTTGCCCTGAGTGAATCAAAGTCTGAAACTGCTAAACAAATCAAGGCATATGTCAAGAAGTTGATGGAAAGAGTAAAGGATCTTGGCCTGATTTCTAAGGAAGTTAGTGAAGGTGTCTTTGTGACACATCCAAAAATAAAGGCCAGGAGGACAAGGAAGGACACAGAGATGGAGCTACTCCTTACACTGATCGAACAGGGCGACTATGCCATTGAAATGAAGGGAGTTGATCATAGCCTGCCTAGTGGAATAGAGTTTGAGGATGGCAAAATTATTGAAGAACCTGAGCTGGGGGCATTTTTTGTAGATCCCCTAACTCAGAAGAAGTGCTTCCAAAGAGCCTCAGAGCTGTACAAAGTTGATCTGAGACAACTTGCCGCCTTCAGACTTGCAGTTTCATTTAGGTAGTCTAGCAGATGGAGAGCAGCCGTCTGGGATCAGCTCAGAGGCTTCTATGAAAGAGGAGAGCTTAATGATCCCAAGTTCATGTTCATCAGAAGTGAAGTTCAGGAACTTGAGGATACAAGAGAAGAATTGGAAAAGATGTTCCAGGATCCTTCTCCATTGTAATGAAGTCCATCTACCGTCTGGGTAGGTGAAGAATGGAAGCTGTCCATCAGTTGGACAGGCTTACCGTTTTCTGCTCCCAACTCAAACAGTCCAAACATCTTGTACATTAGTTGTACATCTTGTACATTAGTTGTACATTATTACATAAGTTGTAATCTTTTCTTTTACATTAGTTGTAAAATACTTTAGTACATTAGTTGTACTCTTGTAAAAACATGTGTTGTTGTATGTAATCAAGAATCAGTGTATATATAAACTGATCTTTTACTTTACTGTAATGTTGTAATTTCAATTCAGCAAAATGTACTGTAAAAATATATAGTGATTTTTGATAAGACCAGCTTGGACTGGTTATTGCAAATAGGGGGAGATTGTTAGGCACAAAAAGGCCTCAGTCAAACCTGTTCTACATCTGAGGGGGAGATTGATAATCAAACCTGTTGATGCATTTGAAGGTTGAATTTAAGGCCTGTTATATGCCTTATTGAAGCCTGAAAATGATTTGCAATATTAGTCATAAGCTGTTCTATGTGTTGCATATGTTGCAACTAAGACAGTTTGTCCAAGCTGCTCTGTCTACTGAACAGGCTGGTCATAAACTGTCTACGCTGCTCTACACTGGTGAGCAGCTTGGGCACTTTTAAAGTGTTTTGTTCTTTGTGAACAGAACCTGTTCTTTGTGAACAGGCTAAACACTTTATGGAATACGTTTCCAAGTCATCATGTATTGTTTTTGACTACAAGATCAGTTTACAAAGTCGAAGACAAAGTGGAAAACAGAACTGCTCAGGCTGCCTAAGCTGTTCTGTTACATGAAGAGAAAAGGTTATTTGAAAAAGGGTGACAGTCCTTTTTCTTATATCAAAATAGGCCTTTACAAGGAAGAAAGACACAAAGTTGACCTTCCCAAATTAGTTAAAGGCAATACAACAGTAGACAAAGTAAAAAGACAAAAGTTCTGCACATGTGAAGACAAGTCGGCTTTTCAGAAAAGTGCAGAAAAGGTTATGTTGTCTTTTCAACAAGACTTCTCCTTTTTCATTCCGTCCAATGAAGATGTTTCTCTTAGATCCTCTAAGTGAGTATAAAAGGAAGCTTCTAAGGACAGAAAGAAGAGTGAAGAAAGCTAAGTGCTGAAACCAAGAGTGAACGTGCAAGTGTGATTTTCATGCATGCAAGCCTTCTGTGTAAATCAGTATCTGTGTGTCTAAGCTGTTTTACATAAGCTGTTCCCTTAAGTCTTGTAAACACAGTGAGTGCTTCTTAGTGAGTGTATTCATTGTATACTAGTTTGAGTTTGTCTTAGACTAGTGAACATACTGTTGTATCTGTCATCTCAGCTTGAACTATTCCGCATTCAAGCTTGTTTGTAATTAACAAATTGTTGATAATACATACAAACATTGAGAAAATAGTGTGTAGTTTTTAAATAGCTGTATTCACCCCCCCCCCTCTACAGCTTAAAGCTATATACTTTGGGAACCTCTCGGGACCTACATATAATTTTAGAAATATATATACTTATTTAACCATCGACTAAAGAAAATCACATAGTTAATTATTAGAACAATATTCAATTAATAATGATCAAAGAAATATTTTAAGTTGAACAAACCATAATTGCAGACCAAACCTAATAATTATTAAATGCTAAAGTATGCATTAAAATAGTGGGACTGGGTAGCTAGAATACCAACCTAGCTAAGTTCTATCGACTTCCGAATTTAAGTTCATTCTTATAGAATGGATTGTGTTATTACAATTACAATATTTTGAAATATTCAAATTGGACATTTGTTATGCGTGAACCCTAGACTATAGACATTATATAAGATTACAGAGTGAAATGTGGGCCTTTGGGCATTTGTTATGATTACAGAATTTTTTAAATATTCAAATACGAACTAGAATCTTCGAAGAGACGATGACTAATGGATCATGTTATACCTTAACAAACATTAGTTGTTACTATCAGGTTACAGTGAATCATATTGGGCCCTAACAAGTAATTATTTTTCATGTAGGTAATTAAAATATGTTATATATGTTAGGCACAAAAAGGCCTCAGTCAAACATGTTATGCATCTGAGGAGGAGATTCTTAATCAAACCTGTTGATGCATTTGAAGGTTGAATTTAAGACCTGTTATATGCCTTATTAAACCCTGAAAATGATTTGCAATATCAGTCCAAAGCTGTTCTATATGTTGCATGTGTTGCAACGAAGACAGTTTGTCCAAGCTGTTCAGTCTGCTGAACAGGCTGGACATAAACTGTCTATGCTGCTCTACACTGGCGAGCAGCTTGGGCAGTTTACAAGTGTTCTGTTCTTTGTGAACAGAATCTGTTCTTTGTGAACAGACTAAACACTCTATGGAATATGTTTCCAAGTCCTTATGTATTGTTTTTGGCTAAAAGATCAGTTTACAAAGTCGAAGACAAAGTGGAAAACAGAACTGCTCAGCCTGCCCACGCTGTTCTGTCACATGAAGACAAAAGCATATTTGAAAAAGAGTGACAGACCTTTTTCTTATATCAAAATAGGCCTTTTACAAGGAAGAAAGACGCAAAGTTGACATTCCTTATTTGGTTAAAGGCAATGCAACAGTAGACAAAGTGAAAAGACAAAAGTTCTGCACATATGAAGACAAGTCTGCTTTTAGAAAAGTGCAGAAAAGATATGTTGTCTTTGCAAACAAGACTTCTCCTTTTTCAATCAGTCCAATGAAGAAGTTTCTCTTAGATCCTCTGAGTGAGTATAAAAGGAAGCTTCTAAGGTCAGAAAGATTAAGCCAAGAAAAGCTAAGTGCTGAAACCAAGAGTGAACGTGCAAGTGTGTTTTTCATACATGCAAGCCTGCTTGTGTAATACAGTTTCTCTGTGTCTAAGCTGATTATACATAAGCTGTCTCTCTGAGTCTTGTAAACACAGTGAGTGCTTCTTAGTGAGTGTATTCATTGTAAGCTAGTTTGAGTTGGTTTTAGACTAGTGATCATACTGTTGTATTTGTCATCTCAGCTTGAACCTTTCTGCATTCAAGCTTGTTTGTAATTAACATTTTGTTGATAATACATACAAACATTGAGAAAATAGTGTATAGTTGTAACATCCCAAATTTTAATTATATGTAATTTGCAATTTTAAGGACATAATTATTATGTTAATGGAATTTTGTATCAATTTAAGTTATTTTGATCATTATATCAGTTAAAATATGAAAATACAAAGTTGAGGGGTGTGTTATGCAAATGGGTCAAAAATAGGAATAAAAGAGAGAAACCCTTCATTTTCACCAACATCTTCTCTCACTACACACTCTCTCTATAAAAATCGGTTCTCTCTCTCTACTCTCTCTTCCTCTCGGCTCCATCCAAGAACACACACAAGAATCAACAAATTTCAAGTGTAAAAGTTGGAAACGAGTTGCAATTTAGGAACTATATCTGCTACAACAAACGATTTGAGGTAAGAATCACTCAAAATTCCAATATTTTGATGTTTGGGTTCGGTTTTTATAAGGAACCGAATCATAGATTTATGATGCGAATGTTGTTGCATGTTGGATGTTATTGATGATATGTTTAAATCGAACATGTATGTTGTGGTATACAATAATTCAGAATCAGATTTGAAGTCTAAATGTGATTTCAGAAATTAAGTGTGTGTTTTAGTGTGTGTGTTCTTCGAGACATGTAGAAAAATGGACACAAATGGGTTGTTTTGGTATACAAATATGATGATATAAGTTAAATGATAGCATATAAGTTCACATTTACAGTAATAGACTCAAAACGTGCAAAAATGGTCAAAAACATGATTCTGGAAAATATTGGAAAATTTTCTAAGTATGAACTCGGATTGATGATCCATCCGAATTCGGATCATCAACCCAGTTCGGACCATTAACCATTTCGGACCTAATACAATCCGGACCCCAACCTAATTCGGATCTATAGTAATTTCGGATCACCTTAGTTTCGGACCCTACTAATCCGGATCACCCATTTCGGATCACCTATTTCGGAGCAACCCAATTCGGACCATAGACCCAATTTCGGACCACTTATATTTCGGACCATCCGAATTCGGATGTGGTCCGAAATCAGAACCCAATTACATTTAAAATTACAGAATACAATTTTTAAGCAATTACTGACACAAATTCACTATTACACCTACTTTACAGATCATTGTGGTGTTATCAAAACACACATTGATTCAGGATCAAGTCACAAAACCAATCACTGTGAGTTACAGATTGTCATTCGAACATTTATTGTTTTTGCATTCATGTTTATACATTCAATGGCATGTTCACATTGTTCATATACTTCATTTGGCACTCATGAAATGATTTGTTGTTATGATGCACACTCGTACTTGACATGTAACACACATGTAGCTTGCGTTCATTTGAAAGTGCATCTATTTACATCATGCTTGCACTGCATGATCATTACTTCATAATCTGATGCGACCTGGACTGGGGCTGACAGCAGGCCACTGTCGGGGACTGATCATCCCACTCGTTATCCCATCAAGTTCGGCACATCCCCGATCAGCATTTGAACTGCCAACCCATGCTTGCACTGCATGGTTTTCACATACACTGAGGCTTACACTGCCGATATTCACATACATGGGGCTTACACTGCCCATGGTTAAGCATTGTTTGTAAAGAAATATTTGTTGTATGCATAATCTGTTATCTCACTAAGCATGTAGCTTACTGTTGACTCACCATGTTTTCAAGCAAAGGCAAAAGTGTAGCTAGACCTTCTACTTAAGCAATTCAATATATCCCGGAGACTTAGAAGCTATTGGTACTGTAATGTAATAGCTATGGGCTGGGATTTTCTACTTCTAAAACAATTATGTTGATGTAATAGTTAGACTTTATCACTGTAGACATGTAACTTCATTGCTTTAGTGTGGATTTGCTTAACTCTGATTTAAGTATTCAATTTCAATTATCATATTATTCATTGGGTTGTTTGTTGATCCTGGTGATTTCAATTATATCATTAATTCATGAGGACGTTTCAGTAGTTTTTAAATAGCTGTATTCACCCCCCCCCCCCCTCTACAGCTTAAATCTATATACTTTGGGAAACTCTCGGGACCTACAACTGGTATCAGAGCAGTTTAGAGTGTGTGTCATTCTAGATCTCTCATTCTCCCAAGTTTCCACGGACAACAGTGCTGCAAATTCCTCATACTATGACAATGGTTCAATGGGCAAACCTCCAAAGTTCAATTATCAGAACTTTTCTGGTTGGAAGTGCAGAATGATGCTCTATCTAGAGAATCTGGATATACAACTACCAGAAATTGTAATGGAGGGTCCCTATGTGCCAACCTCTGTTACAACAATAACTCCTGCTGTTGAAGGAGCAGCTCCTGAGATCAGAACATTTGAGAAAGCAAAAGCTCAATGGTCTGATGAAGACAAAAGATTGGTGGCTCTTGATGCAAAGGCCAGAAACAATCTGGTCATCTCTTTACCTGATGATGTGTTCAAACAGGTTGAGAAGATGAAGACTGCCAAGGAGATGTGGGATACTTTGTGTACAGTCTATGATGGACCCACAATCACACTAGATAACAGGATTAACAATCTTGTTAGACAGTATGAACTCTTCTTTGCAAAACCAAAGGAGACTCTCACAGAAACCTACACCAGGTTTACTGCTCTTGTGAATGATCTCAAAGCTGTTGGGATCACTAAGGACAGCCTTACTCTAGTGAACAAGTTTTTGGACATCCTCCCTGAAGAATGGAATTACTTTTCAACAATTTTAAGAAATTCAGGTAAAATCAGAAGTATGGATCTTGTCAACTTGTATGGATCTTTACTAAATGATGAACAGTTAAGGCAACAGAAGAGAAATGCCTTGGAGATGTCTAAAAGAGGTGCAACCTTTGTGGCTAATGTGAGACAGCCTGTGAGTCAGGTAAGTGATGTGTTCACTCAACCTGATCAACAGAATGATGATAAGGAGGAGGTGTCAGATGAGGAAGACAATGCAGATCATGTTGAACAGGATGATGAGCAAATGATAGCTATGCTTGTCAAACGGTTCAACAAGAAAAGGTTTGGAAGAAACATGCTGCAAGGAAGTTCAGGTGCTGGCAAAAAGAAGGCATTTGATAAATCCAAGGCTGAGTGCTTCAAATGTGGCAAAACTGGCCATATAACTGCTGACTGTGTGTCAAAAGCTGTTGGTCAGTCATCCAAACCATACAAGACAAACAAGGATGATGGTTATAGAGTTAAGTACCTTATGGCTATGGCTAAGCTGAGGAAGTTGGAAAACTCAGTGAGTTCCAACCGCCAAAAGGGACTCATGGCAGAGACTTGTGACTGGGAGGAATCTGATTCATCATCTGATGAAGAAGACAATCAATGTCTAATGGCCAACACTGATGTCCCATCAACAAGCAGTTTCAAACAGGATCTGGCTGAAGCTGAAGCTTTCAGCAGCTTAGAGAACTGGAATCCTACAATGATGTATAAGGTACAAAACTTTATGGCTTACAGTTCTGAAGAAAAGATTAAAATGTTTGAATATATGCTAGTTGATTTGAAAGCTGCTGTTGAGAAGCATGATGCTTTATTATCTGAAATCTCCAAGCTTAAAACTGATCTTAAAACAAACTCCAGTAAACTGGACAGTTTCCATAAGTTGGAAACTGAGCTTGATGAATTAAAACACATCAACTCTATTTTACTGGAAGAAAAGAGAGAAACAAATATAAAGCATGCTAAGCTCACAAAGTCAGCCATTGTATAAGTCAACAGATCCCTGCACAAATTCAAGCCTATCTTGGAGGGGATCTTGATACAGCAGCTTCCATTGTTGAGATTAATAATATGAAAGAAGATTTATCCACTCTTGGTGAGCTTCCAAACACTTTTGTTCAAAAAGTGAATGGTAAACTAATCTCAACAAACAGGTTTGTCAGGCCTCAAAATACTGACAGCTCGTGTGAACCTAGCTCAAAAGCTGGTGTTGGAATATGTTCTCCATCAATCCAGCCTGCTAAGTGCTCTGCTGATTCACACAAGCAAAAGAAAGGAAAACATGTCCAAACTACAGTTGTGGATACTAAACCTGTTGACAAAACAGGTTCTGGGTCCAAAGCTGATGGTAAAAGGCATAATAATCCTTTTGATGCTAAACATTTTGAAAATAAGTTTTCAAAAGTTAAGCAGCCTGCTTTCAACAAGGGTAAGTCTCATGTTGAAACCAAACCTGCTGTGATTTCTAATAAGTTTACTAATCATAGTGGTAACCTGGTTTTACATGAAAATAAGTTTTTCAAAACCAGAAACAATGATTATGTTGATAGGCAGCATAAATCACGTCTCAGTAGGGACAAAGGCAAAGCCATTGCTCAACCTGAGAAACATGGAAATAAGTTCCCCAAACCTGTGGAAGTTCAAAAGCCAATTAAGCTTCCTGTCTTTGACATTTGTCCTCCTAAAAGGAGGAAAGAAGAGACAAACAAAGCTGTGACTTGAACCCTCCACTCAAGCTGTTGATTCATCAAATAGTAATAAAGTTGCTAAATCTGCTAAAAGAATCAACAAAAATAACTCAGAATGTGTTTCTGAAAGTTCTTCTTCCAAAAATCCTAAAAAGAGAAAATGTTATAAATGTGGGAAGAAGACACATCTGGCCAAGGACTGTCCTGAATCTGAGGACATGAGGCCTGTTGACTCTGATGGTTCTCTCACAGCTGTTACAAGCAGTGTTGGAAACATCTCAGTCAATAAAAATGGTATCCAAGCTGACACCATTCAAATTGGGAATATTAGTGTGGATATTATAAGTCCATCAACAAATGTTGATGAAGTAGGAGAACTCATCTCTGTGATGAGTTCCCCTAAAAATGACTAATATTTCTCTTATCACTCTGCAGGAAAACAACCTTCCCAGGTTTGGTACTTGGACAGTGGCTGCTCAGGGCACATGACAGGTTGTAAAGAATTGCTGAGTGATCTCAGGCCTGAAAAAGGGCCAAAAGTCACATTTGGTGACAATGTACAGGGATCCACTGAGGGATATGGAACTCTTAAAGCTGGTGCTGCAGTGTTCAAAAGAGTAGCCTATGTGGTTGGGCTAAAACATAACCTTGTTAGCATAAGCCAACTATGTGATGCTGGCTACAAGGTTAACTTTGATGAGCACCTGGGTTACATATTGGATCCCCAAGGTAAAGTTGTGTTGTGTGCTCAACGAAAGAAAGGTGTGTATGTTGTGGACATGCAATCTGCTGATCCCACAACTGAAACCTGTTTTCTCACAAGAACAAATGCAGACTTAAACTGGTTATGGCACAAAAGGCTGTCACATCTAAACTTCAAGAACATCAACAAACTCTGTAAGAAAGAGTTGGTGACAGGTTTGCCTTCTATGACCTTTGTTAAAGATAAACTCTGTACAGCTTGTGAGAAAGGCAAGCAGAGGAAATCATCATTTAATCCAAACACAACTTCTCTATTGATACTCCCCTCTTCTTAATCCATATGGACTTGTTTGGACCTGTAAATGTCTCAAGTCTAGGAGGAAGAAGATACACTCTAGTAATGGTTGATGAGTTCTCCAGGTACACATGGGTGATCTTTCTGAAGAGCAAATGAGAGGCTGCTAGAGAAATTATTGGATTTGTGAAAAAGATGGAGATGCTGAACTCTGCTCAAGTGAAGCAGCTTAGAAGTGATCATGGTACTGAATTTAGAAACAGTACACTTGAAGACTTCTGTGAAGAGAGAGGAATCACTCAAAACTTTTCAGCTGTAAGAACTCCACAACAAAATGGAGTTGCTGAAAGGAGAAACAGAACTCTTATTGAAGCTGCTAGAACCATGCTGTGTGCATCAGGTTTACCTTTATCATTATGGGCTGAAGCTGTCAACACTGCCTGCTTCACCCAAAACAGATCCTTAGTGGTGAAAAGATTCAACAAGACTCCTTATGAGCTGCTCAAAGGGAGGAAGCCAAATGTCAGTTACTTCCATGTGTTTGGGTGTCACTGCTTCATTCTGAATCAGAAGGACCAACTGACAAAGTTTGAACCTAAAGCTGATGAAGGTGTGTTTGTTGGCTACTCTGCTATCTCTAAGGCCTACAGAGTATACAACAACAAAAGAAAGGTGATAGATGAATCTATCAATGTCACCTTTGAAGAGTCCAAGAATGCTTCCACCAAAGCTGTTCCTGAATCAGTTTCAGGAGAACTTAACTTTGATGATCTGATGCATTCAAACAATGAAGAGGACTCAAAAGCTTCCACTACACCTAGTGTGGAACCTGTTAATCATAATGGGCATGATGATGATTACGTCAATACATCCTGTGTGAATAAATGTACTGACTTAATTACAACTGCATGTCCTGAACCTATCAATGCTGATTTTCCTAGTTCTTCTGCTGATATGTTCAACAGTGGTCAGACATGTTCAACAAGTGAACAGGCTCAAGACAACAGTGTGTCTGAAAATCTTGAGAACTGTTCAACAGGACCTGCTGAAGATGTTAACAACTCAGGTGAATCATCATTGAAAAATGATCCTAAGTGGATCAGGTGTCACCCAAATGATCAAATAATTGGTGACATCAACAAAGGGATACAAACACGATGGGACAGCTTAGGGAACTTCTGTATGTTCTCTAGCTTTGTTTCACTAATGGAGCCAAAGAAGGTTGATGAAGCACTAAAAGATGCCAATTGGATCACTGCCATGCAAGAAGAGCTCAATCAGTTTGAAAGAAACAATGTATGGAAACTGGTCCCTGCTCCTAAAGGTAAAACCATAATTGGCACTAAATGGGTCTTCAGGAATAAGATGGATGAGCAAGGTCATGTCATTAGAAATAAGGCAAGTCTGGTTGCTCAGGGCTACAGACAGGAGGAAGGAATTTATTATGATGAAACATTTGCTCCTGTGGCCAGGCTAGAAGCAATTCGTCTGTATCTAGCCTACGCTGCTCATAAGAGCATCAAGGTATTTCAAATGGATGTGAAGAGTGCATTTTTGAATGGGAAGCTGCAAGAAGAAGTTTAAGTCAAGCAGCCTCCAGGTTTTGAAAATGAACAACATCCAGGTTTTGTCTATAAGTTGGATAAAGTTCTCTATGGTCTCAAACAAGCCCCTAGAGCCTGGTATGACACTCTTACTGAATTCCTTATGAGCAATGGGTATTCCAGAGGTAAAGTGGATACTACACTGTTCATAAAGAAAGTGAAATCTGACATTATGTTTGTTCAAATTTATGTGGATGATATAATATTTGGTTCTACTAATGAGCAGTTGTGCAAGAATTTTTCATTACTCATGAAATCCAAGTATGAAATGAGTATGATGGGAGAACTTACTTTCTTTTTAGGATTACAGGTTAAACAAACCTCAACTGGAATTTTTATAAATCAAAGAAAGTACACTTTAGATCTATTGAAAAAGTTCAAATTTGATCAAAGTTCTCCTATTAAAACCCCAATGGCAACCAATGTAAAATTGGATGCTGATGCCAGTGGCAAAGCTGTTTTGGTAACAGCTTATAGAGGCATGATTGGGAGCTTGCTATACTTAACTGCTAGTAGACCTGATATTATGTTTGCTACCTGTCTGTGTGCTAGGTTCCAAGCTGATCCAAAGGACCTGAAGGGTACACCAGGTTTGGGTCTTTGGTATCCCAAAGACTCCAGCCTTGAACTAACAGGTTACTCAAATTCTGATTTTGCAGGCTGCAGGCTAGACAGGAAAAGCACAACAGGTGGGTGTCAACTCCTTGGTGGTAAGTTGATAAGTTGGTGTAGCAAGAAGTAGAACTATGTGTCTACTTCTACTGCTGAAGCTGAGTACATTGCTGCTGGAAGCTGTTGTGGACAGATTCTGTGGATGCAGCATCAGCTTGAAGATTATGGTCTTGTGTATAGGAAAATCCCTATTCTGTGTGATAACACAAGTGCCATAGCCATTTCCAACAATCCAGTATTTCATTCTAGAACAAAGCATATTGAAGTCGGACATCACTTCATCAGGGATCACATTCAGAAAGGTAATGTGGAGGTAAGTTTTATTTCCACAAATGAACAGCTTGCGGACATTTTCACCAAACCTCTGGATGAAACAAGGTTTAATTACCTTGTCAGCAAGCTGGGCATGTTAAACAAGAGTGACTAAGTGTTTCTCAAAGGTTTAAGACTTTGTGTGTTTCACACTGCTCAAGTCTCTTAGAACAGCTTAGGCAGAACAGATTATACATGTTCTGTACTTAGCCATTTGTCTGAAAAACTTGAACAGATTGAGCACATATCAGGCTGAACAATCATAGTTTACTAGTCCAGCCTGCTCTGATGGTCCAATCCTCACCCTGTTCACTTCTTCACACTGTCTTACAAGTCATTATCTTGTAACCTGTTCAACTATTGAACACATCCTGCTCTTGCAAAAGAAAGCAGGCTGGAGGCACAGTTTGAAAAATGAACAGCTTGAAGATTGAACAGCTTGTGATGACCTTGCTCATCACAGGTTTGACCAACAGCTTAGACCAAAAATTTTAATTACCTTTCTTCAAACTTAAGTTACTTAATCAATGTTTTATTTAACTTAATTACTGCGGATAATGTGGGTTACGTGTGTTAGTGATTAAAAAGGACTCAAGTGGTCTGACAAACGGTCTGACATGGACAACCGTTCCGTTTTCCGTTAACGACTTTTTCAAATCAAACCGCCCAAAACTTTCTCTCTCATACACACTCACATTCAAATCCTATAAATACCTAACTACTGTTTCATCTTCCTCATCATTTCCAGAAATCCTCAAGAACCCTAAAAATCGACTAAGTGTCTTTTGCTTCTCCAAACCTCAAAACTTCCCAAATGGCTCACAGACCTAATCCCTTTCTTCCAGTGTTCGTTGGTGATGATGTTGTCAAACACTCATCAGTCACCACAATGCTGACCATCAAACCCACAAACTACGTTGCAAACCTTACTATCCCCAAAAACTATGTGGGGAATGGTTACGATCAAATGGTGGAGTTTCTGAAAGTTCATCCGTTGAACTATGCTATGACTGCAACTCCTGGTGTCCTGTACCAGGAGATGGTGTACGAGTTCTGGTACACCTGTGCCTACAACCCCAACACCAAAGTCATCAAGGGGACTATTCTCAATGGGACTCAGACCATTGAGATAACTGCTGATCTTCTGAGGGAGGTTCTTCATCTGCCTGTTGCTGAGTCATATGATATGCCCCAGCCTGAAAACGAGCAAATGGGAAATCTGCTACGCTTCAGTGGTGTAGCAGAACCCAAAATTGGAGCAACATTGTACGGGAAGGATTTGTCTCCTACCTACAGCTTTCTGTTTGCTTCTGTGATGATGAGCTTCAGCAGCAAAGTTGGTTCATTTGACCAACTGAGCAGAGATGAAGTTCCAATAGTCCTACAGCTAGTGGATGGGACTACCATTGATATGGCTAAGTGGATCTTTATGAACTTGAGGAACCTGGTGCAGCAAGAGCCAAGACCAGCTGCTGTCCGTTATCCCAGGTTTCTGAGCCTCATTTTCAGACATGTTTGTGGTGAGCATCTATACAACTCTCAGCCTTTACTTAAGTCTGCTGCATTCCCTGTCATAGGGAATAGAGTTTTTTATACTCCTGTACTCCAAAATGAGCCTCCTCTATCCACACCAATGAGGAGGTTGTTAGGTTTGGTGGAAGGACCCTCTGTTGTGAGGGTGGATCCAGAAGCTGCTGCTCCCACAAGAAAATCCAAAGCCAGGTCCAAACTTGTTAAGAGGACCCTGGCAACTGCTGAAGCTGGGCCTGTGAAAAAGAAGGCCAAAACAGCTCAAACTGAGTCTGAACCTTTAGTCTCCGTGGCTG
Organism: Centrapalus pauciflorus; assembly: GCA_020465985.1. Taxonomy (NCBI): domain Eukaryota; kingdom Viridiplantae; phylum Streptophyta; class Magnoliopsida; order Asterales; family Asteraceae; genus Centrapalus; species Centrapalus pauciflorus. The sequence continues at coordinate 22,960 of JAANYP010004061.1, forward strand.
AGGGGGAGAAGACTCCTCACCCTGGTTCATTTGTTGAACCTCAAGCCTCTGTGGCTGATGCCTCTGTGGCACCTAAGACTATGGAACAGGCCAACCCACCTGTTTCTGACCCAGTCTCAAAACCTGTCCAGTCTGAACCTCTCATCTCCTCTCCCCAATCACCCACTTCATCCATCCTCTACCAAAGAAAATCCATCTCCAAAAAGAAAACAGCTAAAACAACCACCTCCTCTGTTCCCTCTCTACAGGGTTCAGTTGTAAGAGAAGCAACCCCTGCTGCCTCTCCTATATTGGGAGAAGGTTCAGCCCCATTGGAGCATGCTTCACTCCAAACTGAGTCTACCCAGAGTCAGCCTAGACCCTCTGGTTCCTCCCAACAGGAACCAGTTGTACAAACGGAGATAGCCACATCAACTATCCCAGCCTCCCAACAGGCTGAGGATATTGAAAGACAGGAGTCCTCTCCACTCCATACTGAGTCCATACTGTCCCCCACTCAAATCTCCTCACACCCTGAGTCTGCACGAGGTGCCCACGCTGCTGGTATAGACCAATTAGCAGCTCAGCCTCAAACTTCTGCTCCCCATGATACAGTTGTTCTACACCAAACAGCTGCTGAGGGGCCAACAACCCAAGCTGATGAACCTCAGGGATCACACCATCCCTCTGGTGAGGCTGCTCCCTCCATGCAAACTCCATCAGCAGGTTTCACCACTGCTGATGTTGAAATGCATATCCCATCTCCCAATGATGAGGTGCCTTTAAACCAAGGCACTGCAGAGGGAACCACCACTGGTCTTCATGAGGATGTTGCAGCACAAGCAGCATCTGAAAGGCCCTCAACACCAACCCCTTCTCCTGGGGATGCAGCTACAGCCGCTGCTGAAGGACCCTTTGACCCCTCCAAGCTGGGCCATATTACTTTTGCCCAGGCTATGGAGCTTCTTTCAAAAGTTTCTCTTCCCTCTCCATCACATCCTTCTACACCAGCCTCATCCTCATCCTCTCCATCTACCCAATCTAAACAGTCTACTCACACACCTCCATCTCCAAAAGACCTACCTTTGAAGGATCAGCTTTCCATGCTGACCAACAAAGTTGGTTCTTTGGAAACTACCATGACCTCTCTACCCTCTCTTATTTCAGACTCTGTGTCTGAACAGCTTAAGGGGTTCTTTGATTCGTTCAAAGACTCCTTCCCTGCTACTCCACAAACAGATAATTCTCCACAGCTGCTAGCACTCACTGCACAGCTGCAAACAGTGTCCAACTCCCTCTCCTCCATTCTTTCACTACAACAGGACTCTGTGTCCTCAATGACAGCCATTTCCCAACAGCTGTCATCTCTCCTCACCTCTTGCAATTCTACCCTTCCTGCCACTCTGGCCAGCTTGACCACACTATTTGGCTCCCTATCTAATTCTATGTCATCAAACCTTGCTGATGTGCAAGATTCTCTCGAATTACATCTTGCACAGCTTCAAAGTTTGTTGTTCACAAAGTCTGATAGGGAAAACATTGTTAAGCTGACCTCCCTTGCTGATACACAATCCTCTTCTCTTCAAACTTGTCTTTCCCAGCTTGCAGAGGTAAAGGACAATTTGGCTTTCTTAGTGACTAGCCTTGTTGGCCCCAAGCCTGCTGCTAAAACTGCTGGCAAGCCTGATGTCTTTGTGTCTTCAGGCAGACCGGGTGTTGAAGGTTCTGGTACATCTCCTTCAAAGGGGGAGAATTCGTCTGGCTCTAAGACCAAGTCTAAGGGGGAGAAAACTTCCACTCCTAAGGAGAAACCAGTGCCTGCAGCACAAACTGATCATCCAGCAGGAATCTCTGCGACAGGTACAATAGAGGGTGCTTCTCATGCTGCTCAGATTACCGACAAAAGACATACCGAGGGCATACCGAGGGGATGCTTTCGAGGGATTACCGACGAATATTTACTGAGGGATTTCTGAGTGCTTACCGAGGGAATGCTACCGACGGATTACCGAGAGACGTGTTTACCGACGGACTACCGACAACAAATTTATCTGTTAGTAATCCCTTGGTAAACTCTCGGTAGTAGCGACGAAATAGCGAGGGATTTTTATCATTTTAGAAATATATATACTCATTTACTTTTATCATTTATATAAATATATATACTCATTTAACCATCGACTAAAGAAAATCACATAATTAATTATTAGAACAGGATTCAATTAATAATGATCAAAGAAACATTTTAAGTTGAACAAACAATGATTAAACTTAATAATTACTAAATGCTAAAGTATGCAATAAAATAGTGGGACTAGGTAGCTAGAAGACCAACCTAACTATGTTTTATCAAAATTTTAATCTAAGTTCATTTTTATAGATTGGGACGATTAATATCAATTATATGTTATTGTTAGTTATTATAGTTTCAATTAGATTAATTCAGACCATAACTTAAAACGGAATAAATATATATTTAGCGACTTATTATTAATTAAGGTTCACTTATAACTTAAATTAAATATTTATTTGAAATTAAATATGGATACAATAATGTTATATTCATTTGACTATTGAGTAAATGATAGAGAAAAGCACATAATTAATTATTAGAATACCGATTCGATTAACAATGATTAATTAAACATTTTAAGTTGAAGAAACAATAAGTGCAAACCAAACTTAATAATTATTAGAATACTAAAGTATGTATTAAACAATAAGTCCTAATTTAAGTTCATTCTTATAAACCGGATTGTGTATTATGATTACAATATTTTGAAATATTCAAATTAGGCATTTGTTATGCGTGAACCCAAAACAGTAGATATAAGATAGGATTACCGAGTGAAATGTGGGCCTTTGGGCATTTGTTATGATTACGATATTTTAAAATATTCAAATACAGACTACAATCTTCAAAGGGATGATGGCTAATCGATCATGTTGTACCTTAACAAACATTAGTTGTTACTATCAGGTTACAGTGAATCATTTTGGGCCATAACAAGTAATTATTTTTCATGTAGGTAATTAAAATATGTTATAAAAGGGTCATCAGGTGTTAACCAACATTAGTGGTTCTTATCAGTTTATAATAAATTAAATTATGTCATAACATATTATAACGGGCCATGTTGGGCATTGACAACTACTACTTGTTTTTTTTTAATTCGTAACAAGTTATAATAGGTATTGTTTATTTAAATGAAACATGTTGGAGCTTAACAAACATAAGAGGTAATATCATGTTGTAATAAGCCTTGTTGGGTCTTCACAAATGCTAGTTGTTCCTATTATGTCATATAACCTATTATAATGGACCATATAGGACATTAACAAATACTTATTGGTCATCTAGGTTATAACAAGTTATAATGGGTTACATTTTACGTTAACTAACATTAGTGGTTCTTATCAGTTTATAATAAGTTATAATGTGTCATATTTGACATTCACAAGTACTTTTTTGTTTAATATCATAACATTTATAATGGCTTACATTGAACCGTAACAAGTAGTTATTGTTCATTTAATGTTATAGTCGATCATATATATGGATTATGTACATATATATTATTTGTTTAAAAAGTAAATCATTACCTATTAATATTAACGAATACAACTAATTTATATTTTTGGTTCTAACATGTATATGGACGTGTGTAATTGAATTGTATTCATATTTAATGATCTATTTTTTGGAAAATGGAAAACACAATGTTTGTGAGGGATTACCGACAAAAGACATACCGAGGGCATACCGAGGGAATGTTACCGACGGATTACCGATGAATATTTTACCGAGGGATTTCCGAGTGTTTACCGAGGGAATGTTACCGACGGATTACCGAGAGACGTGTTTATCGACGGATTACCGACAACAAATTTATCCGTTAGTAATCCCTCGGTAAACTCTCGGTATTAGCAACGAAATAGAGAGGGAATGTTTTCGTCGGTATACCCTCAGTAATCCTTCGGTAATTTGCATAAGCACAATCCGTCAGAAATTTTTCGGTAACCCATCGGTAATACCGAGGGATTTTTTCCGTCGGTAAAAGTCAATTTTCTAGTAGTGTTGGGAAAGGATTGCAGAACTAAAAAAAATTAAAAAAGACAAATTTGTTCATATATTTTATCCGACATTTATTGTTCTTCGCACAGATCAGAAAATCTACAAATTCAGTGAAGCGTATTTCTTCCATATGTTCATTGAACATATTGAAATATGTTTGACGGTTTGTGTAGAAACAAAAGAGAAGAGAACTGTCGTTTTGCACTCAAGGTCGTATTTCACTTCATGCACATGAAGATGGTCTTAATGTCCATACAATATATTCAAATCGGGGTGGAAAGGGGCATGAGGAGAATAAATATGACGACACCCTAAAGAGACTTGAAAGAGATTGAGAAGTACAAATAATTTCAAGTGGTTTTGGATGATCAACAGTGTGTAATCTACAAGAATAAAGATCACTTGAAAAAGGTAATGAGGATAATAGAACTCAACAAGTATTCATATGGAACTCTTAGAATGGTATTGACGTCATTGAAAGGGGTTCTAGATGAAGACAAGTTGAGAGTAAAAGATGTCATGTCAAAGGAAGAAAGGATGATGATTGTAGACTTTGTATTAGAGATTGAAATCAGATTAAGGAGTCGTCGAGCCATCAGAAGATTTGAGAAGAAATTGGGCTACAAAGAAATGAGCACAATATGTAGTTCACAACTTTAGCTTCTTAGTGTTTATAACTAGTGCATCTCTAGTTTTTCAACACTATAAAGCTTATTAATGGACTTATGTAGTAACATAAAGAGTTTTAGGTTCTCTAGCTTATCAGTTATACATATTCTGTGATGATTTATGCTTGAAATATATAATGTTTTCCAATCAACTTAGATAAAATTTCAATATATTAAGAAAGGTTATCTATCTTTTCTTTGATCATGAACATATTATAGTGTTTTGGAGTCTGATAATTGTACTTACTGAATAATCTCAATCAATTATGAACTTTATGATCATCAACCAGTTATCAGATTATGAATCGTAGTGATTTTTTTTCAAGAACTAAAATGAACTTATTGTCAGTCCATGAGTTCAGGATTACTTCATTTGATTAGCAGAGAATTTTCATGGACTAACAGAATGAATAAGAATTCCATATTGGGTATCTCACTTGTCTCGCATTGGCAAATGGAAGTTCAATACTTACATTCATATTGATTTATGATTGGCTTCTCATTGGCCATTTAGGGACAATCATTTGATCTTATAAGAACCTCAGTAGTGGAAACTGATATTCTCAATTGTCACCCAATCAGAGCTTTAACTGGACATTTATTTACTTAGGAATTTGGACTAAGACACACTTCAGACATCTGTACTGAGACAACACATACAACTCGTTGTAGTCTGAGTATTCTATTCCTTTAAATATTTACATACTAAACTTATGATGAGACACTTATGTTTTTCTAGACTTTAATTGTTAACATATCTCATGAAATGACACTCTTTTAGATTCTGTTCATGTTGACATGTGGTGTTTGACAATTTGGTTTACAGAATGTATTCTTACCTGACTTTGTTGACTTAAAAATCTTTACTTCAGACTTCTTAACATAACTTGCATTTTTTTTTATGTACTATATATTTCTCACTTCTGTTTCTTTGAGAGACACACTATAATCATTCAGATTACAAAGCTTTACGAAGAAGATAAAATATGGATTTTAGTTGTAACACCCCAATAATTAAAAAGGTAATTAACTTTGTGAAACAATTATTATTGTAAACTTAAGTATAATATTAGTGATAATTGCTATTATTGGGACTTGAATGATAACAGAAAAATAAAATGTCGGTTTGTATTGAAATGACAAGAATTGGTAATGTACTATGACAATTAAATAATGATTAGTTATGACATAAGAATCTATAATGCAGTGTTTTAATATATTTAGTATAATTATGTCAAAACTACTCATTTGGGTATTAAATTGTTAAATAGATGCAAGTTATAGCATTATGGTCGTATTTTTTAAATAAAAGATGAGTTGGGAGGGGTGTAAGTTGTTAATTGGTGAATAGTGGAGGGGTGGAATTGGTCGAAGGCAAAAATCCCCACTTTTTCTATCTTGAAAATGTCCTTATGCACACACCCACACACACTTTATGTCTTGCAAGAGTTGAAGAGAAAAACGAGAAAAGAGGGCTAGGGTTTGGAATTCTTAATCATAGATTGTAAGATTGAAGGCTAATCATTGATATTCGAAGCTTCCTTTAAGGTATTAACACTCTCCTCCACCTCCTACTTCATCTTCTTTCCTAAGTACTTCATTTAGAAGAACACAACCCTAAGTGGGTTTATGTGGTAGAGTTGGAATGTGACTCAAATCACAAATGTAGGTTAATGTTTATGGTTTATAAATGTATTTGAGTCATAAATATGTGATTTGTTGGATTAAGTTGGTGATGTTGAGTGGAAACCCAATTTGGAGCTCCAATTGAGCGCCAATGGTGGATGGAAATTGATTCGCATTATTCTAATATGTTTTATATGATCATTTATGAACTAAATACATTAGATATTGCAATGGAATTGAATGGAAACAAGTAAAAACTCATTTGGAGTTTTGAAGGCTTGGTTAGGGTGTTAGCCTATTCAAGAACTCAAATAGATTTCTTATGAATTATATAGAATCATAGTTTGTTATGTAATGATTTTAATGTTTTTCGAAAGTATGTATTTATGTTATTAAAGTGTTTCCATGTATCGGATAACATAAAACACGTGCAAAGACTCAACTTGGTGTTTTAAGTCTAACCCACACACCACGTGTTCGGTGAAATGCCACAATGAGTTTCCAAGCATTATGGAATTGGGTTTTAATGTTTAAATATGAATTGAATGCTTATATATAACCTAAATATGTCTAATATTTCTATGGAGTTGATTAGAATAGTATACAAATTCAGTTGAGGCGTGATGTTGTAGGTTTGGGTTTATGCCCACGTATGAACTCAATTGGAGTTCATATGAGTTCCATGGAATCATGTAATGTTATGACATAATTTTAATATGTTTATAGGTGTTAAAGTGACATTAATATGCCATAAATATTGTTGGTAAAGTCCCTCTAAAGTTAGAAAATCATTTATGGAAGTTTTTGGGGGTTGAGGTGCATTTATGTCAATAAAATGAGCAGGCAGGCTAAACCAGTAGTGGTTATGGCATGACCACCCCCTAGGCAATGCCTTACCCACCTTCTATACCAAAAATTGATTTGTTTGGCCGGGAGTCGATGTTTGGGTCTTATACTTGCAGTCCACCTCTAAACTAAGTGTTTAAAGGATTTGAGGGCCTTCAGTCAATTCCAAATCTCCTAGAGCCTCATATGAACTTAGTGCTTTCGATTTGATAACGCAATACCCTTAGCCCACTCTCAGTGGCTTATCTTGTGTTCAAGGGCTTACGTGTACGCTTTATGAATGCTTATAGGTAAATTGAGCCGAAAGGGGCTTGATTGCAAGTTTTAGCCATTCTTGGGGCTATTGTATCTTCATTGGAAGGCTTAGGGATCTTATTAAACCAATCACCATGAGTTTTAGCATAGTATTATATAATAACCATGTATCTTGTTGTTTTACCTCGTTGAACACATTGTTGAGTTAATTGTTGATATGTGAAAGTAGATGCATATTTACTCTCAATTCTCAGATGTATGATTTTTTGGGCTTACCTGCGGCATCTTGGACCTCACCATACTTGATATGCTTTCATTCGACCTCATTTGGATATCAATGGATTATGTTGGACTAGCTCTAAGTCTAAATTGAGCACTACTCTAGACTAGCTCTAAGTCTAAATTGTACAATACTTTGGCCTAGCTCTAAGTCTAAATTGAGCAATACTTTGGACTAGCTCTAAGTCTAAATTGAGAAATATGTTGGGCTAGCTCTAAGACTAAATTAAGCACTCTATCATATTGGTTATTGAACATACTCGTTGATTATTATTGCATGTATGTATATTATGTATCCTTACTAATCTAGCAACTCACTCAACTTTGTTGACCATTTAGTTGTTAACCTTTTGAGGAAGGAAAGGGCCACGTTGGACCATCTTGATAGTGGATTGGAGCTTGACTAGCGGCTCCATTGTTTTGGTATAACTTTGACAAAACTTTGGTTGGGGATTTAGTGGACTCCCGTTTTGGTATACATATGTGAATGGACTTAGCTTTTATTCATGGTCATGTATTTTGGATGTTTAGATATTGTATCCCCAACTACTTTGATCCATGATTCACCACACTTTGCTCATTATTAGGTAGCAAAGTGGGTAGAATCATGTTGACGGCTATTGTTAGAAATATTTTCAATTTGATCACAATTCCGCAAGTAGTTATTGTTAATTGTTCGTGAAATATCTATATTAATTGTTAAGGTGTTTCACTAGCCTTGCTTTCCATGGAGATTTTATATCTCCTGTGATTCAAACACTGTTACATACATTATCTATATGAGATATATGAAATGAAAGTCATTTATGTCATAGCTTCAACTTGGACATCTTGAATCCGTATTGTAGAAGAGAGCACATTAAGAAAGATGACAAAATTGTATAGTCTAACTTAAGACTTGCTAACTTATTTAAAATTACTTTTGATTCTTGGTACTTGCTAACTTTTTTTTTTTAAATTTACTTTTGATTATTGGTACTTGATGTTTACTTTGATGATTCCAACTTGATTCTTTAGTTTTGGTTTCAACTTTTGTGATGAAGTTATGGAACGATATGTTTTCTTTGAGAGAGAGTTTGCAACTTTTTGTTCTTCGTAAATATGAGAGTAGGCAACACATTTAGGGCTTTTAGTTTGTTAAAGTTTGTTTATATCACAATTTGTCCCCATAACTTTGTCTTTCTTCCATTTTTTTTCCACTAACATTACAAATGCAAAATTATTAATATAATTAATACATATGACTAAATAAAAGCTTTTATTAATCTTTATTAAGAATTACATAGCTAATAATGTAATTACAACTACATTACATATACAATTACAAGTAATCAAAAGTTACGTTGTTACAACAATAAAACTACTCACGATTCAGAATAAAAACAAAAAAAATAACTTGAACTAATATCATTCATTATTAAATCAGAATCAAAAAGGAACAAATGTACCGAAATCTTGCATAAAGTGATGAAAACCAACGATTACCTCTAACCGAATGTTCCAACCCACGTAAATATTAACTCTTGAATATTTAATCAACTAAAACTATGTTAAACCTACTTGAATATGCGAAGAACAACTGAAAGTTTTCGTAAAACTGTGCTAAAAGTCGAATCCTAAGTTGTTGTCTTGAACTAGTGTGTTTCTGCATGTTTTAAACTAATGCGCGGCTGCCTACGACCATAGGGCTTAAGGGATACTGTCGTAGGCCATGTTGACTTGGTCATAGTTGTGCCCTAGCCAACGTTATGCTGCAGGAAGCTCCTATGGTCGTAGGCTTTATCCTCTATGGTTGTACAGCGACCTATGGTCGTAGGCTTTAAAGGCTTTGGTCGTAGAGCTCAACAATCACAAATCAAGTTTCCTTTCTACAGATAAATTGTAGGGAATTGCACTTGTCATCTCTTTTGCTTCATTTTTCATTCCTTTCTCAATATAATGATTTTTTTTTTCTACAAATGACAAATATTAACAAATGAAGTATCTTTTTCACATGTTTGAAGCTAAAACTGACTGAAATGCATGGTAATGATGGTGAAAATATGTATAAATATTACCATATCATTTACTAAGTAAATATAAATATAAATATACACATTTATGTTTAGTTTGAGTCTGTTTTTGGTTAAATACAACTTATTGAGTTGTAATTTTATCATATCAGTTTTGATCTTTTCGCAATCAAACATTGTTTGCATGTAATCTTTGTAACAAGTATTTATATATACAATATTTGAGAAAAATCAATGTGTTCCTTGAAGATAAAGGATTGTTGTATTTAACCCCATCCCACTACAACACCATTTGGGAAATATGTAAAAGAACTTCTTTTACTACAATAAATGTATACATGCATGTTCTATCTAATATCCAAATAAATCGGTATATACATACAATCTTGTTACAATATAATTCTAGTATTATGCATTAAATGTATTCATTTACTATGGTCAAAGTAATTTAAGACGCTTATATAAATATACACCAGTTACTAAATGCATGTAATTATTAAATGCATCCATTTAGTAATTAAATTACTTTATATGTATGTACAATATTAACCGTCTCCATTTATTACGGTAAAAGTAATTTATATATAAACTAGCTAATTTATAACTCATGTATTACGTGGATATTTTTAATTAAATTTATATATATAAAACGTATATGAGTAAAAATAAAAACATACAAAAATAATAATTGTGTTTATTTTTTATTATTTACAGATTAAATAATAGAATATATATTTATCTTTTTTAAAAATATTAAATTGTATTTATCTTTTATTTTTAATAAGTTGTAATTATCTTTTTGGTGAACGTAGAGGTGACACGTGACATTTGATATTTTCCTTTATTATACATAATAATAATAATTTTCACAACTAATTCAAATTATTACATTTGGATCTAATTATGATTATTATGTATAATAATGATAGATATTTATTTTAGGTAAACATTAATTTTAAATGTTACAAAAATCTAATTTATTACTAATTAATTAATAAAAAAAATAAAGTCAAAATTTAATACAATTAAGTTAAGGTGTTAAATTTGGAAAAAGAGGTGGAAAAATAAAATTTTCTTGTATTGTAGAAATGACATGTGACATGAATTGTTTTTTTTAATTATAATATATAGGTTAATCAACCCATGTATTACATGGGTTGATTTAGAAAATAAATATTTTTTTATATTTTAATAAATTATTATAAAATTTATATATAATTAAAAAAAATTGAAAGCTAGTTAAATTAAAGATAAAAAAATACTTAGTTGTTTGATATTAAATAAAAAATATTATTATATTGTATTATTAAAAACAGATAATATGTGTTTGCAAAAAATGTTTCTTTTAATTTTTATTAACTTCAAATATTAAATATCAATGTAAGAAACAAAAAAACTTCAATTATGTGAATGTGTATATATTTTGAAAATGATATATAAAAATGGAATATCTGAAAATCAACAATCAAAATTTATCATATTCACAATTGAAGTTTTATCAATTAAATTTTAAATCTTGTTAGCAAAAAAAATTAACTAAAATTTTTAACTTTATTTACTACACTTTTACATTTAAATCTAAATTTTTTACATTTGAATTTAAATATAATCATTAAGGATAATAATGACACATATTTATTTTAGGTAAATATTAAAATATTAATGAAAAAATCAAAATCAAAATTTAATGTAATTAAGTTAAGATAGTAAATTTGGAAAATGAATTAAAAAAATGGAATAGGTATAATTATTGATTTTAATTAAGGGTATAAAAGACATTTCATAAATAATTATGAGTTGTCATTAATCTGGACCATCGATTTCTTTCCATTCAATAATTCAGAAACTCCAAGTGATTTTCTTATTATATACAACATAGATTTTTATGTTTTCATACGCATATATAGTTATATACTCCTATTATCCTCCAACATAAACAAAAGCTAGATACCCAAAAAAATGAATCCAAAGAGTTCTAGTGCTGTCCTATTTCTATTGATATGTAGTCTCACCGCAAGAATATCATGTGCGTCGACTCCTCCCACCATCGGATTAGGTATTTAATTCTAACTTATAAATTGTGCTTTAAATAATTTTATGTGGATTATAATTTCTTCTAAAAAATATAGTTCGCTTGAAATAGTTAAAGCATGCTAAAGTGAAACATAAAATCTTCTTTTGAAGAATCCAACTTCTTAAGCCTCAACCACTATGGCATTAATCCTTAGGGGTTTATGATAATTACGCAAAAAAAACTCGTAACTTGTCAGTTTTTCGTGATCAAAACTCCAAACCATTTTTCGTTGTATTGAAAACCCCGAACTAACTAAAAATCAGTAAATCAAGGTTTTATCAATGGGTAACCGGTTGAAACCAGTTATTAATCCTACGTGGACCGGTAAATAACGTACGTTGAATAAATTTTAATTGTTGAAACCGGTTGTCAAGTATTACACATCAGTTAAACCTCGTTGATGATTTTTAGTTGTAAGTTTTAAACGGGATTACGTCATCAACGAGAGTTTAAATGATGTGTAATACTTGGTAACTGGTTTTAAGAATTAAAATTTATTTCACGTAGGTTATTTACCAGTCCACGTAGGATTAATAACCAGTTTCAACCGGTTACCAATTGATAAAACCGTGATTTACTGATTTTTAGTTAGTTCAGGGTTTTTTATGCAACGAAAATTGATTTGGGGTTTTAATCACAAAAAACTGACAAGTTTGAGGTTTTTTACGCAATTAGCCCTTTATAGAATGAAATTTATAAATGTCGTTCACTTTGAATTTACCATTGAAGTAATTAAGAGAAATATCATATTTTGATTGTTTATGGGTTAACGTTGGAAAAAAAACGCATGAATATTCTCAGGTTCACTATTACGTATGTATTAAAAAAATTTGGTTTTTTAAATCCATTAAAAAAAAAAATTTATTTCAAGGTACATATATTCGATCGAATACCTTATAAGTCGGTAAATGCCACTCGTAAAAATGTAGGAAAAACTCATAAATTTTCTCATTACTTTTAAGCCTCTGATTATTATTATTTTTTGTTTAAATCTCTAAATAAGTTTTGTATTATTTCAAATTGCATATATTTGCCAACTAGTTTAAAAGCCGGTAAGACACCCATGATAAAATATATTATATTGGGATTTACTTACTAAAATGAGGATAGTAGAGTACATAGTGAGTTTTTTTTTATAAAAAAAAATAGTCAATGTGGTTTGCGTAAAAGTTTTGAATTCAGTCCCTGTTGTTTTCAGTTTACATAAATGGTCATTATTTGTATTGTTTATTTGCAGAAATGATCCATTTGTCTCACTTTTCTTCTAAATGACAATTATATCATTTTTATTATTAACAATTTTGGTCCATTTCTTTTCATGAATTTGTTTTTGCTTTTAGATTTTAATTCTTAATTTAATAAATGATGATTTAATTAATAATTAATATTATTATTTAAGATGTATTTATTTTTTATTAAAGTTATATTTTATTATCTATTTAATTAATTTATTGGCGTTCCTATTATGTATTTAAATTTTCATTAAAATTTTATTTATATTAGATTTCATTATTATAATATTTGTTACATTATTATTTCGGTTTAAATTTAAAATTCTATTTATTTTGTTTTAAATATGTTGTTACATTAAAACATTAAAGTCAAACCAAATAAAAGTGTTAGGTTTATATTACAATTAAACAAAAACATGTTAATATAACAAAATATTTATGTCATAATGAATATGTTATGTTTACATATTTTATTTGAAAGTTATAAACCAACTTAAAAACGTATTAATCTAAAAAATTTAAAATCAAAATAAAGCAAATGCTATGTGTATATTTTTTTTTATAAAAAATTATAACTAATTCGAATCATATTAATGTAAAATTATAATCATATTAAAAATAATAAATGAAACGTAGGATATATAAAACTTTATTTAAACCGTAACATGTTAGTATAATAAAGGGTTTATTATGAACAAAACCAACAGGTTTTCACATTTTTTGCGTTTTCCTCCCTTCATGTTATTTTTTTCCATAAAAAACCTTATATTATATTTTTATTTTTGGTTTATTGAAATTTGGACATTAGAACCCGGTTTTTCAGTTTTTAAAAACCCGGTTCACAAATTATAACAGGGGTCTAATGTCCAAATTTCACTAAAACAAAAAGAAAAAATTAACTTCAGGTTTTTTATGGAAAAAACTTAGATTGAGGGACGAAAACGCAAAAAATGAAAACATGTTGGTTTTTTTTTAAATATTAACCCTATCATAAAATATTTAAATTTTTTGTTAGGTTAATACGTGTTAAGTTGGTTATAACTTTCAAGTAAAATATATAAACATGATATTTCATTTGTTATGACATAAATATTTTGTTATATTACTATGTTTGGGTTTAATTATAATTTACAAGAAAACTATACAAACCTTACATTTTTATATGTTTTGACTTAAATGTTTTAATGTAACAAAATATATAAATAAAAACGAATAGAATATTAATTTATACCGAAATAATAATGTAACAAATATCTAAATTCAAACGAATTAAATTCTAAGTTGCATATTTTCTTAAATAGGTATAATGAAATCCAAATATATTAACCTAATGATATAAATAGATGAAAACAATCAAAATATAAAAAACATATAAATATTATAATAATGAAATCTAATATAAATAAAATTTTATATTAAATTAAATACGTAATAGAAACATATAATAAATTAATTGAATAGATAAAAATATAACTTTAATAAAAAAAATAAATACATCTTAAATAATATAATAATAAATTAGTTAAATCATAATTTATTAAATTAACATTATAAAATTTAAAAAGAAAACCAAATTCATGAAAAATGGACCAAATTTGTTATTAAGAAAAAAAAATGTATAATTGTCATTTAGAAAAATAAATGACACAGAGAGACCATTTCTGTAAGTAAACAATACAAATAACGATCTTTATGCAAAATTGAAACCAGTAAAATTTTATGCAAACCACATCAACCATTTTTTTAATTTAGTCAAAATCTAATGTTGTCTGCATTCAGATAAATAAGATAATTTTTTTTAGCAATTTAAGTAATCATAAAAAAAAAAAGTCTAGAAGGTTAATCATAAAATAAATATATATGCTTTGTTCAATATTTACGCAACTTTATGTGATTATTGATAAATTTTTTGAGCATTTGATAAATAGTACAAATAATTTAATAAATCGCGAATTTTTTTATACCATAAACTGATGTTATTTATTTATTATAATTATTATTTTTTTTTTTGGATAAAGACGGTGGAGTTCGTGCTATAACATTGTTATGCGATATTGGAAGATCATGCGTAGATCAGACATTTGACTGCGAACAATATTGCAATAGAGGCGAAGGACCTGATGGATGGCATGCAATATGTAAAGATGATATGTGTTGTTGTCAAGCACACCAACCACCATCGTCACCGTAGCTTTTATTTGGGTCTGTGATTACTCGCAAGGGTGTACGAGACGTTAAACCGTATAAGGCCTTCAAGTTTTTTGAGGTCTCAAATTATATATATAATTAATGAAAAATTATAGTAGATCACATCTACCTTATGTTATTTTTGATGACAAATACATGACCGAATTACTAAAGGGTTTATTATACAAACAAAAGGAGAATACAATACAATGAATGAAAACTGTTTAGACGTAAAACTCCTATCCAGCTCCAATGCTCTCGGGTTGAATAATACTGAAATACAATAACAGAACATCAGTGTGCAACACAGGGGGAGTACCCCTGTGAGGCACCTCCGACGCCCAAGTTAGTCATACTATGGATAACAATGGGTGAGATATATAAATGAAACCAGGGAAGAAAAGTATTCTAAGAGATCGAATGTATTTTGTGCTTACCTCGTCTGTTGATAACGAGGTTATATTTATAACCTTTCTTCCTAATTCTCTATTGGCTCACCTTGCCATGCAAGGGGGGTTCCTATTACCCGGATAAAGGAAGGATCTCTGATCCATACTATGGGCGACTCTGAAGGAGGGTGTGGCCTTCTGCGCGCCTCCATCAGCATGGTTGGCTTCAGCCGTTTTGTCACATCCCTAAGTCAACAGCTATTTGACTTCAAGGTAACATTAGGTGAGTGCTTTCTAAAAAGATCCTTTTAGGAATTGCTAAATGTGGATAAATATTTTACCCACATAAATAAGCCCCCGAGTCTGAAGTTCTAGAATTATAGAGCCTCAGACTCCAAGTAAGTGGGAAATATTTATCTTATTTAAATTTAGATTATTAAGAAAGTACATAAACATTTTTCATAAAGAAATAAACATTAAAAAGAATTTAAAGAGGACAGTTAGAAAGAATTAAATGGAGGTTAGAGAAGATGAGGAGAACTCTATACCATAGGCGCAATAATGCGCAGGGGGCTAACTACCTCTGACACCTTTTTCATGATGGGATGTGCAGGCGTGTTCTTCGGAGCCCTACGCGTGTCCCAATCTGGCGGTTTCCATCCTCTGAATGCAGTTACCCCCTTAAATATAGGACCCGTTTTGAATTTTAATTCTCCTTTAATAACTCCCTTTCTTCATCTTCCCCCATTTCTTAATTCCTGCATACTCAACCTTATTCCGTGCGCTTACAGGTTAGTCAACTCTTCTTGCATTTCTTTTAGTTTCTTGCTTTCTTCCACACTTCTTGCTCTCTTCATCTATTTCTTTACTCTGTTCAACAATGGAAGAAGTCAGGGTTAGTCTAGTTAGGCCTACGGTTTCTGAGAAGTATTTCCGTATCCTTTTGGATGAAATTGATATTCCAGCGAACATTCATCCATCCATACCAGCCAAGAGGGACAGGGTAGATAGCCCAGCACCTGGTCGTATAGCCATTTATGCCAAGGCGCTGAAGATGGCTCACCTGCGATTTCCTATAAGCCCCTTCTATCTGGATGTGTTAACTCACTACAAAATTCAACTCTCCCAGATATCTCCTTTGGGTACGGAAAAAATCCATCTGTTCGAAATGGCATGCAAATCCATAGGTAAAGCCCCTAGTGTAGCGTTGCTTAGGGTTTTCTTCAAAATAGGGATGAAAGGGGATTGGTGCTCTCTAACTACCCGTTTGAAGCCCTATCCTCAAATTTTAGTAGGAGGGAGGAATTGTTTAAAGGACTGGAAAGACAAATTCATATGGGTGGATTCGTCGGTTATTGGTGAAAACAGAGATTCCCTCTTGATCTGGAGGGATGAATATGATTCTGATGTTAACGATATTCCTGAGGAAGAGGAATATGATGTTTCTTGCAGGGACGAGTTGTGCCGTAGGCGTTTTCGTTTTCGTCCTTATCCAGAGGAACTGCTAGTAATGGCGGGGATGAGTTCCTCCTGGGATTATCCTGGATACGTCCCTGTGCCATACAGAGGGGATATTGGTAAACCTTGAGTGGTGTTATTGTGTTTTCCTTTCCATCTAGATGCCTTTTTCTTATAACTGTTTTTGATACCTCCTAACCAACCTTGAGTTTATTTGGCAGAACTTTCTATGGAGGACCTACTGACTGATGACGAGATTACCAATGTTCGATGGGGGAGGAGAAAGGTAGGTGCTACTGAGACTGAGTTTTCTGGAGGAAGTATCTTAAGTCTCAGTGAATCGGAGGGAGGTATGCTTTGATTAAGCTTTTTTCTTTCTGCTTCTTATTTCATTTTATTACTTATAACCCTCCGCTCCTTAGATGATGAAGTTCCTGATCCGAACGTTACCCCTACCGCTGGGTCCAAGAGGAAGAAGAAACCCTCTGAACCAATATCTGCTTGGAAGTCTTCCCGCCTAAGGAGTCAAGCTGTTGTTATTTCCACTGACTCTCTAGTTTTGCTGGTCGACCTCCCAGACACCCTAATCAAAAAAGTAAGCCTGCTGAAGGATCCCCTACACCTCCTTTTGGCGTTAGCTACTCTCCTGGGAAGTTGGCCTCCAGTACTGCTTCTGATAAGTTGGCTTCCAGTACCGCTCCTGAATCACCTATTCAACTGAACTTTTCAAATGTTGGGGATCTAACTCAATTGCTAGATCCAGAACTGGCTGCCAAAGCCGCTGAGTTGTCCAATGGCTTTTCTGCTATTCTTATTGAGCTTAGTAGAAGGGTCATTCACAAGTCCTCTGAAATGGAAAAAGTACTGTCTTCCCTTAAGGATTTAGAGCGATGTGAAGGTTTGCTCAAAGAAGAAATTCGTTTGAAGGGTGAATTAGAGGATAAGTTGAAGGAAAAAGAGGCTGAATTGGAACGTCTGCAATTGTCATTGAGTTCCAAGACTAAAGACTATAAGGATGTTTGTGAAATGAATGATATGCTGGTGAAGAAGAGTGAGGATGATGAGGCTCAATTTAAAGCTTTGGAGGAAGAGAAGCGGAAGCTGGAGGATCGTAATAAGGTGTTAGAGGTAGAGAGAGGCAGGCTTATTACTGAAGGTTTTAAGCATGTGTTTTTTGCTCAGATACAGAAGGCAGAGTTCATGGAGCCCCTTAGAGCTGTCCAGAGGGCTGCTCTTCGCTTAGGTCGCCATCAGGGTATTATTTCTACCCAGAGCAAGTACCTGCCAGACACTGATGTCTCCGATGTTGATGGCTACTGTGAGGAGGCCAAAGAAGAACTGGAAGCTGCTCTAGTTGCTGCTAAAAATAATCAATTTGCTTACCTTTCTTCTGTCTCTGGAGATCCCACCAAGCCTTTGGCGGAAATTCTTGGGGTTGCTGAAGAAACTACCTCCTCTGTCTGATTGAAATTGTGTGTTGCTTTTGAACAATCCAGTAATTTGTAGGTCTTTGTTTAGTTTGGTTTATGGTTGTGTTGTTATTCGGATGATGTGTTGCTTATGACTATTTGAAATGTTAATGTCAATTATGGTCAACAAATATTATTGATAGTTGTGAGTGCTGCCTTTATACACGATACTCATAAAACTGTTTGACATGTCTTTTAGTGAAGTTTGAGGAAGCCTGCTGGTCTTTCCCCACCCCCCCCCCCCTTTTTTTTTTATTTTTGATCAGAAAAGATGTCAAGTTCCCTACTGGGAAAATGTATAAAATCCTGTGCAGGAGTTATCCATACTCTCCTTTTTAAAGGGACATCTTTCCCTCGTCAGGGTGAAATGTTTAAGAATAGATTTTAGAAGGTTTCAAACAAATAAATTGTTAAAGATATTCAAACAAATTAAATTGTCATCAAATCCTTCTTTCATGGATAGAATTCATGTAGAGATAATACGGTTAGTTACAACAGCTGGTTACATGTTATCTGATATTACATGTAAAATCGCCTCAAGTTACTAACGTGCCATGTGCGAGGAATAGGAGAACCCCCTAAGGTCTCCAGCTGATACGATCCAATGTTGCAAACTTTGCTGACCCGATACGGACCTTCCCAGTTAGGTCCCAGCTTTCCTTGGCTTTCTGTTCTGCTGGCTTCATTTTTTCTGAGAACCAAGTCATCTACCCGGAAGGAAGTAGTCTTGACCCTTCTATCATAATACCTCCGCATAGCTTGCTTGTGGTAAGCTTCTCGGATTGCTGCAACCTCCCTCTTTTCTTCAAGCAGAGTAAGGTTTACCAATCTTTCTGAGAGGTTGTCCTCTGAGTGGTAGTAGGTTCGCCTATGCGTAGGAACGCTAACTTCAATTGGCAGCATTGCCTCCGCTCCATATACTAGTCCAAAGGGAGTTTCTCCTGTGCTGCTTTTTTGCGTTGTTCTGCTTCCCCATAATACATGGAAGGAGCTCTTCTATCCACCCATTAGATGCTCCTTCCAACCTTTTCTTTATTCCTTTCACTATCTCTCGATTAGTTACCTCCACTTGACCGTTAGCTTGAGGGTGTGCCACAGATGTAAAAGCCTGCTTGATTTTCATCTCTTCACACCAGGATTTGAAAGGGTTTTCTGCGAACTGCTTGCCATTGTCACTCACAATAGTGTGAGGTAGGCCGAATCGACAGACTACATTGTTCCATACAAAATTTAACACATGCTTGCCGGTTATGGTGGCCAGAGGTTTGGCCTCCACCCATTTTGAGAAATAGTCTATAGCAACTAGAAGAAATTTTACCCTTCCAGGTGCTTCAGGAAAAGGTCCAACTATGTCGATGCCCCACTTTTCAAATTGCCAACATCCTCCAACTGGGATCATGGCGTGCTTTGGCTGATGCGGTATCCTGGCATGGAGTTGGCAAGAATGACAAGCTTGCAACTCTTTCTCTGCGTCTCGATATATGCTAGGCCAAAAGTATCCTAGCCTTATGACCTTGGTGGCTACCTTTCTAGCTCCTGAGTGCATCCCGCAAGATCCCATATGAACCTCTTGGAGAATATTAGAGGCCTGAGTTGGTCCTACACATCGGAGCCAGAGCATCAAATAAGATCTTCTGTACAAGACTCCTTCCTTTTCTGCATAATGAGGTGCTTTCCGTAATATCTTCCTAGCTTCCTCTCTATCAACAGGAAGTTCGTTGTGCTTCAAATAGGACAACAGGGGAGTCATCCAGCTATCCCCTTCTTCTTCTACTAGATAGACTGCCATTGCGACCGTTGTTGGCTCCTTTAATACCTCCATAAGCACCTCCTTGGTTAAATGAGAAAAGGCTACGGAAGCCAACTTACTCAGGACGTCAGCCTTCTTATTCTTACCTCTGGGTATCTGGTGTATTTCCCAATGAGAGAATTCCTTTAGGCTATCTTGTGCAATCTTTAAATAGTTCTTCATGGATTCGTCCCTGGCTTCGAACGTGCCCTCCACCTGATTAGCTACTAACTGTGAATCCACCTTAATCACCAAGCTTTGTACACCCATCTCTTTGGCTATTCGGAGTCCGGCCAACAGTGCCTCATACTCTGACTCATTGTTGGAAGTTGTAAATTCAAACCTCAAAGCGTAGGTATATTCCTTCCCTTCGAGACTAATCAGCAAAAGTCCTGCTCCTGATCCTTCTGAACTAGAAGAACCATCAGTGTATAGGGTCCAGCTATGAGTGCTCCTTCCTCCCTCTATCGACATGGAAATGTTGCTTTCTGGAGGCTCTTCTTCTGCGGGCATCTCTGCTAAGAAATCAGCCAGTATCTGACCTTTTACTGCTGCTCTAGGTTCAAAGTGGATTTCGTATCCTCCTAACTCGATTGCCCATTTGGCTAATCTTCCTGATTTCTCGGGCTTTGAGAGTACCTGCCTCAAGGGGTGGTCAGTCATGACCTTAATAGTGTGTGCTTGAAAGTACCTTCGCAACTTCCGAGCGGAATGCACTAAAGCTAGTGGTAGCTTCTCCAATGGAGGATATCGTTCCTCGGCCCCCTGTAAAGTTTTACTGATAAAATAAATTGGTACCTGTTTTCCCTTCCGAGTAGCTAGAAGTACCGAACTGATAGAATGAGTTGAAGCAGCTAGGTAGACCACCAGGTCCTCTCCAGCTATAGGGGCTGTGAGAGTGGGCAGCTCCTTCACATATTTTTTAACCTCTGCAAATGCCTCCTCAGCTTCGGCTGTCCATCGGTATTGACTTTTCTCCAGACATCCTTTCAAGGTTTTGAAAAAAGGAATGGATCTTTCTGCTGCTTTGGAGAAAAAACGACTTAAAGCGACCAATTTTCCATTCAGGCTTTGAACTTCTTTGATTGTAGAAGGGGACTTCATAGAGCTAATATCCCTGATTTTGGCGGGATCTACTTCAATCCCATCCGGAGTAATGATGTGACCTAGGAAATGCCCCCTCTCCATTCCGAAAGAACACTTTTTCGGATTGAGCTTCATATTGATTCTTAGTAACGTTGAAAAAGTTTCCTCTACGTCCAACAAGAGTTCTTCCTCAGTTCTGCTCTTTATCACCATGTCGTCAACGTAGGCCTCCAAATTTCTTCCTATCTGCCCTCCGAACAGCTTGTCTACCAATCTCTGGTATGTTGCTCCTGCGTTTTTGAGTCCAAAAGGCATCTTCTGGTAACAGAAAACTCCTCCGTTGGTGTGGAAAGCTGTCTTTTCTTCATCTCCTTTGGCCATTAAGATC
Organism: Centrapalus pauciflorus; assembly: GCA_020465985.1. Classification (NCBI taxonomy): domain Eukaryota; kingdom Viridiplantae; phylum Streptophyta; class Magnoliopsida; order Asterales; family Asteraceae; genus Centrapalus; species Centrapalus pauciflorus. The sequence goes on from JAANYP010004061.1 coordinate 44,772, forward strand.
TGGTGATAACCCTTGTATGCATCCAAGAAGCATTTCCAACGAAACCCGGCTAAGGACTCAATCTTCCAATCAATTTCTGGTAGAGGGTAACAATCTTTGGGAGTGACCTTATTTAAGTCAGTAAAATCTACACACATCCTCCATGTCCCGTCTCCCTTCTTGACCATTACCGGATTTGCCACCCACGAGGGGTATTGAACTTCTCGTAGTATGCCTGCCTTTACAAGCTTACCCACCTCTTCATCTACAGCTTTACCGCGCTCCGGGGCCAATGTTCTCTTCTTTTGTCTGATAGGCTCCACGGCTGGGGGAATTCGGAGGTGATGCATTGTAGTGTATGGTGCTTCCCCTGGGACCTCAACTTCCCTGGGAATACCCGTCATGTCTGATGGTGACCAGGCGAATATGGTCACATTTTGCCTCAACAGCTTAATCAACTTGCTCCTCCCTTTACTGGACATATTCCTTCCTACCTTGACAGGTTGCTCGGGGTGTTCTTCATTGATGACAACTTCTTCTCCTTCCTCAGGTGGTTCCTTTTTCTTTTCTTCTTCTTCTATCCCCTGTTGAACACTTTTGCAATCCATCCCCGGTAATTTTTCAGAATTTATAGTGGCCAAGCCTCTTGAAGTGGGGAATTGCACCATAGCATGAGGGGTGGACACTACCATTCCCAGTTTACCCATGGCTGTCCTCCCTAAGATGATATTATAACGGGATGGTGATCGAATGACCAAGAACTCCAAACTTTCCCTTTTTTGCTTGGGGAATTTTCCGATCCATACAGGGAGAGTGACCCTTCCTTCCAGCCATCTTGTCTCTCCGGAAAAGCCTACTAAGGGAGTAGCTGAGGGTTGTATCAAACGCTTTTCTGCTTCTGATAGCTTGTCAAAGCAATGACCATACATTACTTCACAAGCACTGCCGGTGTCACAATAAACTTTCCGTATGAGATGATTTTCTATCTGTACGCTGATCAACACAGGGTCAGTAGAAAAATGTGGTTTAGGAACACAGAGACTAACCTCCGAGTAAGTAATCTTTTGTCTTTTTGAATCTTCTTCCATTCTTATCATCTGGATTTCATGAGTAGCTTTGGGAGCGGCTTCCTGCGACTTTTCTCCTTTTTGCCAAAGTGGTTTTCTTACTCCGGATCCCTCAGCCTCCTTCTTAGGATGTCTGAGGTTCTTCACCAGATGGGACAACTTCCCTGTCTTTACTGCTTCTTCCACCTGCTTCCTTAACTCCGTACAATAATTGGTGTCGTGACCATAATCCTCATGAAAGTCACAATACCTGCTTTTATCTTTATTTTTTGGATTTCCCATCATTCGAGGTGGGGGTCGAAATGATGTGCTTATTTTTTCAGTTGCCAAGATTTCTTGTGGGGTTTTTGATAGAGTGGACAGTAATCCATGAGAGGGTGAACGTGGTGAAGGAACGTAGGTACCTGATTGTCTTCTGGGATAGGGAGAGAACCTACTTGGAGGTCGGCTACGAGATTGTTTGTCGGAGGGGGGACTACGTGCTCTTCTTTCTCCTCCCCTTGCTTGCTCGTTGGAACTTCCCTTCTTTTGGCCTTGTGCTCCATACACAGCTGTTTCTTTAGACCTTATGAATGAATAAACTTTGTCCAAAAGAGCTTGATAAGACTCTGGCAAATCTGCTGAAAGGATCTCTACCAACTGCCTGGTCCGCAAGCCATGAATAAAACCAGAGATTTTGCTGTCTTCATTAAGAGCTCTGATCTGTTGACTTTCCATGTTATATCGTTCTACAAAGGACCTTACTGTTTCTCCTTCAGCTTGATTGATGTTGTGGACCTCCAGATGAGTTTTCGTATATTTCTTCTGCTGCATAAAAATGGATCTGAACCTTGCCCTTAGGTCCTCAAAGGTGCTGATGGAAGACGGCTGTAAACTTTCAAACCATAGCCTTGCGGTCCCTTTAAGGGTTAGAGGGAACATATGACAGGCTACTGGCATGGACCATTTGGATATCTTCATTATTCCAGCAAAAAGTCGTAAGTGATCGTCCGGGTCTCCTAAACCTTCGTAAACCCCAATATTAGTAGGGAGCTTCAACCCCTCAGGAAGTGGGAAATCTCCAATCCACTTTACAAATGGTGATGCTTCTACCATGGCATTAGTATGCCCTCCTTGCTGTGTTAGCATTTGCTGGGTCACATCCTCTCTACTCATTCTTGTCGTCTGGGGCATTTCTCCTCCATAGGGCATTTGGTGCGTAGTCTGGATGAATGGGTTTGGAATCCACCCCTGATGTGCTCCAGAGTAGGGACCCCAGGAATGGGAATGAGGCACTTGCGCGGGGGTAAGATATGGGTTAGCAAACCTCCAGTATTCCCCATAATTTACCCCTAAGAGACCCATGGATCCTGTATTAAAGGATGATTGATTACCTTCCGCCACTGGCTGACTACTTCCTCCTGTTGTTTGGTGAAAACTTGTGATTGGAGGTGGAAAAGTTCTCCTTTCTCTTTCTTCTAAGGGGATGGTTGTGACTACGGTAGACATAGTTCCTACATGAGATCCTCCTGACATGTTGACAAATCCCTCCGAGGAAACCAAAGTAGCCTCCCCTTCTACATAGGGATATAGACACGCTCGTACTCCGGCTAACGCATTTCTTCTTTCAGTTTCGTGTGCCATCATAGCCTGAAGCTGTTCATAGTGTTGTTGGACGAATAAAGGATCTAGGGAAGGATTGACGGGATTATTGACAGAATTCTCCTCAATTACTAGGTTGCGTAAGGGATTTATGGGTGTCAACAGGGGTGCAATGGCATCATGAGAAGTGGATGGTACTGTTGCAGGAGAACTGGTTAATGGCGGGGGAATCATTCTGCTTGACTACCTATCTGGCTTTATACTCAGGGTTGGGTTCAGGAATTTCAACTATCTATGTAACAAAGAAGAAAATAGATTTATATCGTAAGGACCGACGTAAATCTAGTCGATCCCACGGATGGCGCCATTTGTTTAGACGTAAAACTCCTATCCAGCTCCAATGCTCTCGGGTTGAATAATACTGAAATACAATAACAGAACATCAGTGTGCAACACAGGGGGAGTACCCCTGTGAGGCACCTCCGACGCCCAAGTTAGTCATACTATGGATAACAATGGGTGAGATATATAAATGAAGCCAGGGAAGAAAAGTATTCTAAGAGATTGAATGTATTTTGTGCTTATCTCGTCTGTTGATAACGAGGTTATATTTATAACCTTTCTTCCTAATTCCCTATTGGCTCACCTTGCCATGCAAGGGGGGTTCCTATTACCCGGATAAAGGAAGGATCTCTGATCCATACTATGGGCGACTCTGAAGGAGGGTGTGGCCTTCTGCGCGCCTCCATCAGCATGGTTGGCTTCAGCCGTTTTGTCACATCCCTAAGTCAACAGCTATTTGACTTCAAGGTAACATTAGGTGAGTGCTTTCTAAAAAGATCCTTTTAGGAATTGCTAAATGTGGATAAATATTTTACCCACATAAACAAAAACATAAACGTTATTCCCATATATAGAGCTACACATAAAACCCTAAGTCGTTCACTTGACGGAAATTTCTCATGTGTTTTTAATTTCAGTTTTCAAGAAAATGTTTTTAGTTTTAGTTTTCCAAAAAACAATTGAAAATTCTAAAAACGCGTTCATATAATAATTGTAGTTTTCAGTTTTGGAATTAATGAAAATCAGAAAACATGTTCACTTGTCATTGTTTTCTATCATATTAGTTTTCAAATCTAAAAATATTTTTCAACCAAATAACTTAAATAACTAACTTCACACAATTAATTCTATTAACTATTACATGAACCAACTTTTTTAATAATGTATTCCAAGAAGATTGGCCACGAGTACCACGACGACGACCGGTGTATTTTTCCCATAACGCATTAGCAATAGATACTCTAACATGAAGCATCTCATCATTGTCAGTCATGTTCACTGAAGATCTTTCTTCAACAAAATTCGATCTTTCGCTCGGAATTTCAGCAACTTAAAATTTATCTGTTGCAGTATATCATAAAAAACATCAATTATCGTCAATATTTTAAATATAAGCTAAGGAATAATTATAAGTTATGAGAATAGACATGCATCTGCATAAAAGTATAATTATAAGTCATGAGAATAATCTTGTTGACTTGATATAACCAAGAACAATCTGCATAAGAAAAATAAATTGTATCAAAATAATAAATTATATACAATAATAAAGATTAACCAACATTATATCGAATGAAGATTAACAACTATATATCAAATAACATTCGTTAACATAATAAAAGTAACCAACATAGTCACTTAAAATAACAAAGTCACATATTTAAATCCAACATAGTCAAATCCAACATAGTCAATATCTAGCAACGTCACATACTTAAAACCAACATCGAGTCAAATAAACTTTAACTACTGTCGTTTCCATCAACCCAATCCTTCCTCCTTTCTTCTGGCATCTTAAAAAATGACCTCCTATAGTGAGGATCCTTAAACTGATCAATTGATTTGTTATATGCTCTTTTACTTACACTAGGGAGTGCATTAAGCAAAACCAGACAAGTATCAAGTGATTCATCTGTCAATGAACTTGTAGCCGTCTTGTATCTATCTTGTTTCACCAGATATGTCTCCTTTCTTGTCTTCATTGTTTCACTCCAATTTTCCAGCAGCGCTTCATATTTTTCTTTCCCATAAGTCTTCATACACCTTCGCATCCCAACACAATGCTCCAAGTTATCTGATGATTTACGTTTACTTTCACTCTTATATTCTGAATTTGCATCATCTTCCATCATGTACTCAACCTCAATCCCACGTTCTTCATCCGAGGTGACTGGAGCAGCAGTAGATGCATTATGAAATGCTCCAGAGGCAGTAGAGCTACTGAAGACAATACTCATCAACGAATATAACTTGCAACCTTTCTTCTTGAAGGTTTTGTAAGTTCTATCTCTCTAAAAATTATGACAAGATTTTAGTAATATTAAATAACAACTTATACTTAATAAATATTCATTGAAAGAAACAAATTCTTACCTTAAAGAACTCATCCCAAACCGTGTCGTTACAGAAATTGTACCGTCATGTGAATCCCAAGTAACACAGGTGTTAGTTATTAAGTCGGTGAACTTGGTATGGGTCCCTCTCAAACGATTGTACTTTCCCTTAAGTTTTTCTTGAGGATATTTTATCCCAAACTTCAAAAGTATTTGCCCACTCATGTTATTCCAATCAGATGCTTTAAAAATTGGTGCACCATTTGGATCTCTCTTGACCCTTTCACCTAATATTTCTAAAAAATACTTCTCACACTCTTCAGACCATATTCCATTGAGTCTTCTCTAGGTCCACTATGTTCACCCATCTACACACCCAGAATATTAACTTATTTATATAAATAAAAAGAGTGATGTAAGTTATCATTACGATTAAGAAGGTTCACTGTGCAAACCTAAAGCAAGAAGAAAATAAGGAATGATGTCTTAATTTATAAATCTGTTTTGTCCGTGAATATGAGGCCAACAAGTGGATGAATTAATAAGTCATAAAGTTGTGAATAGGGTCACTATCCTTTATTTTTAATAAAATTCAGCCAGTTTTCATCTTCATCAGTTCTGTACTTATCATTTGGTTCCATTGCCAGGAATCGAAATGGTGCAAACCCGGAATAACTCAAACGATGGTGGTAACCAACCCGAAGCGATTTCCGCTCAATAGTTGCCATAGTCGCAAAGTTGGAGTCAATTGATACGCTGAAAGCAGATATAGCAGCTCAGAGAGAGGAGATTGCAGCCTTAAAGGTAAGAGATCGTTCCCAAGGAAGCAAGAGCGATGAAAGGGAAAGTGCAGGGAGGGGCCGACAACCATATAGACCCTATAACAAAGTAGAATTCCCGACTTTTAGCGGAGGAGATCCTCGTGGGTGGTTGCTAAAAGCTGAAAATACTTTAGGTATTATCAAATACCTGATGAGGAGAAGGTTGAAGAGGCCTCAATGCATCTAGAAGGTGATGCATTGGACCTTTACTCTTGGCTCTCTAACGACCAACCCATTACTTTTTGGGAAGAATTGACCCAATCGTTCACAAAAATTTTTGGCCCGGCAGAGCTCCAAAACCCGGATGAATTCTTGTGTAGCATCAAACAAATTGGTTCAGTTCAAGAATACCGCCAGGAGTTTGCTAAAAGATCCTCTCGGGTCTCAAATTGGCCTGATCATTGTCTCTAAGGAGTGTTCTTGAATGGACTTAAAGATGAGTTGAAATCCGATGTAAGGATCCACAAGCCACGAACGGTGTATAGTGCTATAAGCCTAGCTTTAGAGTTTGAATCTAAACTCTCCTCTACCCGGCCAGGAAAAAGTACTTCTTGGACTTCAAGTTCAAAAAATACTCAATCAGACCCCAAATCAACACCCCTCACCCCGGTTCAAACTTCATCCCAACCAAAAAACACTCCCCGGATCTCCGAAACAGAAAAACAAAACCGATTCTTGAAAGGAGAATGCTTCAGATGCGGCGACAAATACGGACCAGGCCATCGATGTAAAACTGGTACCCTCAAGGTGATAGAAGCGGAGGATGATATGGAGGAATCACTGGTAACAGAATTCCATAATCCTGATTTTGACCAAGAAGAAACGGCGGAAATAAGTTTGCATGCTATCTTAGGGAAACCACACCCTACTACGATGAAGGTCCGAGGTAAGCTTCAATCTACCGAAGTTCTAATTTTAATTGATGGTGGCTCTACACATAATTTCATTTCAAATGTTTTGGTAAATGAACTTAAGCTGGCCTCTGAACCAATGGCACCGTTTGTTGTCCAAATCAGTAATGGGGATGTTATTCGATGCAACCACATTTGCAAAAATCTTCATGTACAGGTCAATGAGCTTCAGATCACTCAAGAGTTTCACCCATTTTCTCTTGGTGGGGCTGATTTAGTATTGGGTGTCCAATGGTTAGCCACACTAAATATTGTCCAAGCTAACTAGAAAGAGATGTTCATGATCTTTAAAATTGTTGAGAAACAATACAAGTTACAAGGTGTTGCATCCGGGCCTCAAAAGTCATCTAGTTTTCAACACCTAACCATTGAACCAGTAAGTCAGCCGTGTATACCAGCCCTGCTTCAGCCTATTGTTACACAATACATGGCTGTTTTTGAAGAACCTTAAGACTTACCCCCTGTTAGATCACAAGATCATTCCATCCCACTCTTGCCAAACTCAACCCCACCCAATATCCGCCCTTACCGCTACCCTCACTCCCAAAAAGCTGAGATAGAAAAACAGGTGGAACAATTGATGGCGACCCTCAAGCCCGGTGTTACTAGTGAAGAAGAAGGACACTATGTGGCGAATGTGCGTCGATTAATGAGCTCTTAACAAGATAACTATAGATGATAAATACCCGATACCTAACATTGACGAGTTACTCGATGAATTATATGGAGCCACGGTGTTTTCCAAACTCGATTTGCGACCGGGTTATTATCAAATCCGAGTGGTAGCTCAGGACATTGAAAAGACAGCTTTCCATACCCACTCGGGTCATTACGAGTTTAAGGGTATGCCTTTCGACTTAACTAACACTCCTTCCACGTTTCAGGCTGTTATGAACGATTTATTTCGTCCTTATTTACGCCATTTTGTACTTATGTTCTTTAATGATATTTTAATTTACAGCTCAAGTATGGAGCAGCACAAGTCTCATCTAGAACAGGTCCTGAAATTGCTGCATGACAACAAATTTTTTGCCAAATTTTCGAAGTGTTGTTTTGGGCAGGAACAAGTTGTGTTTTTGGGGCATGTAATCAGCTCGGACGGAGTTAGTGTAGAGGAAGAAAAGATTTCAGCAGTAAAGTCGTGGCCCATTCCATCAACAGTAAAAGAGGTGAGAGGCTTCCTTGGATTAACAGGCTATTATAGGCGTTTTGTCCGAAATTATGGAATTATAGCCCGACCACTTACTGCATTGACCAAGAAGGACATGTTTCTTTGGTCGGAGGCAGCCTTTAAGGAATTTAATGACTTGAAAAAGGCGCTGCTGACTACACCTGTTTTGAGGTTGCCAGATTTCTCTAAACCCTTTATTATAGAGTCTGATGCATCGTCACATGGAATCGGGGCAATACTATCACAAGAGGACCATCCAGTGGCTTATTTCAGTAAAGGATTCTCCCCATCTAACCGCTTTAAATCGGCCTATGACAGGGAGCTACTGGCTTTAGTCCTTGCGGTCCAAAAATGGAGCCATTACTTGCTTGCCGACATTTTCTCATTCACACAGATCACTATACCCTTAAGTTCTTGTTAGAACAACGCATCACCACTACTGAGCAGCAAAGACTTTTGTTAAAACTCATGCCTTATGATTTTTCAATTGTTCATAAGGCTGGGAAAGAGAACAAGGGGGCAGATGCCCTATCTCGCCGACCCCACTCTAGAGAATTATTAACGCTTATCACCCCTTTTTGTGTTGAGGTAGCTGATATCAAGGCAGGGTTGCAAGCTGATTCATTTACTAGCGATCTGATCACTAAGTTGCAAACAGATCCTTCTTCCGTCCCTGATTTTTTGCTGGTGGATCAGCTTTTGTTTTATCATGGACGGATGATGATTCCGAAGATACACAATCTCCAAGTCAAGTTGTTACAAGAAGCACATGACACTCCAATCGGTGGTCATGGAGGTTTTTTAAAAACCTACAAAAGACTCTCTTCACGTTACTATTGGCCAAAGATGAAACCGGATGTCAGGGAGTTTGTCCAGCAATGTATAATATGCCAGCAACAAAAGTACAGACATTGGCTCCAGTAGGATTACTTCAGCCCCTACTCATTCCCGATCGGATTTGGGAAGATGTTTCCATGGATTTTATCGTTGGACTACCGTCATCTAATCGTTTTGATACTATTTTAGTTGTAGTGGATCGCTTAAGCAAATATGTTCACTTCATTTGCTTATCCCATCCCTACACGGCTAAAGGAGTAGCAACGGTTTTCTGTAGGAAAATAGTTAGGTTGCATGGCTTTCCCCGATCCATCGTGTCTGATCAAGATGTTGTCTTTCTCAGCAATTTTTGGCAAGAATTGTTCCGACTAAGTCAAACAAAATTAAAGTTGAGTACAAGTTACCACCCTCAAACGGATGGCCAAACCGAAGTTTTGAATCGCTGTCTAGAAGCTTACTTGCATTGCTTTGCTAGTGAACAACCAACCAAATGGAGTGCGTACTTACCTAGGGCTGAATATTCATATAACACGGGGTATCACATGGCCACTGGTACAACTCCATTCTCTGTTGTGTATGGTCGAGAACCCCCTTCGTTGTTCCCCTATACTGCAGGTGAAACAAAAAACGCAGAGCTGGAACACCAGTTAGTTGATCGGGATGATATGATAAAGCTTCTTCGCCAGAACCTCCAAAAGGCCCAAGACAGAATGAGAAACCAGGCAAATTAGAAGCGTCGGGAACTAACATTTCAGGTTGGTGATTATGTCTTCTTGAAGATACAGCCATATTGTCAAAAGACCTTGGCTAAACGTCGTTATGAGAAGATGTCGCCAAGATTTTTAGGACCATATCGTGTTAAAAGAGTAGTGGGTCTAGTTGCTTATGAGCTGGAATTACCACCCGAAGCTAGAATCCACCCGGTATTTCTCATCTCCATGCTTAAACCTGCCCATGGCTCATTTTCTTCGATACCAAATATCCCATTACCATCACCAAAGACTAGGAAATTGATTTGCAACCTAACTCGGTCATCACTCATCGATGGGTCCATGAAGCTGGCCAACCTGTTCTTGCTGATTTCATGGTGTAATCGACTTGTAGAATAAGCAACATGGGAGACCTATGATCTACTGGCTGAGCAATTTCCTACATTCCGTCTTGAGGACAAGACGTTTTACCGGGAAGGAAGTAATGATAAAGATCCACCACTGAAAGTGTACTCAAGAAGGAAAGATCTAGTGACAGCTGCAAAAGAGGGGCAGCTGTATTCTTTCTTTGGAAACTGGCTGAATCCTCTCAGTCAAATCACTGGATGATTTTAGACAATCAATTTAATTAATGATTATCCAGGAAATTAGGGTGTAGAATCCTGCCCTTAATTTCTACCCATAATTCTAGTATTTGATTAGTATAAATAGATAGCTAGTTTTATAGATTGGCATTGCGAATTGTATTTTGATTACCTTCTTCTTGTAACCGGAGACCGTGCCCCTCTCGAATCGGGCCACTATCCTTTATTTCTAATAAAATTCAGCCAGTTTTCATCTTCATCAGTTCTGTACTTATCAGTTATCTTTGTTACGTAAACAGAAGCATCATTCTTTATTGATTAGTGTGTGTGTGTGTGTGTGCAAGTGATAAAAACAGCAGCACAATATCATATATATATATACATACATATATATATATATATATATATATATATATATATATATATATATATATATATATATATAAATAGACACACACACACACATAGACACACATTCATTTACACCCTATGTGTTAGTATAGTCGAAACAAGTAAGTATAGGAGTATGCATATAGATTAAAAACCGCCCCAACAGCCTTTAATTGATTAAAAATCAGAATGTATTTGTATATATGTATATATGTACAACAACATCAACAGATATACACATATATTATAAATCAAATTGTATTTGACGGTTTCTACGGTCTGACTTGCCAATTGATCGTTACACCATTAGCTACAAGAACTAAGGACAGAACCCAGGTAATTCCTCTCTCCAAACCTCAGTTTCTGAGTGTATGCGCTGCTGGTTGTTCACCTACGGCACCAGCAGGTGTCTCGATTGAATTAAGCAACCAATCTTCAAAATTAGTCAAATTAATTGCTTAAAACTTTGTCTATATCATTCGGATGCTTGTGGAGGTTGTGGGTATGATAAACTCTGAGACTTATTAGTCTCGGAGTGTGAGGCTGGACAGTGGACATCAGCCAAATCTCAGACTTTTACTTCATATTGGAAGTTCGAGACTCAGTACTATAAGAAGGGGACTCTGAGACTTAAATATAGTCTAAGTTTAATGGGAGTGGTAGTGCATTAACATGAGGACCCGGAGACTAATAAGTCTTGGTGTGGGTTGCTGTATAAAAGGGGACAAATCACAGATAGGTGACCGACAGACAAAAAAGTAGCAGCAGCAGGGGTGGACAAGGGGCCCCAAAAACTCCGATTAGATATTTATTTGAGACCGAGTAATGCTTTATGTTTACTTTTATTTACATGCATAATATTTATTTTTAAAAACAGAAATAAAAGCATAAAGTATGCTTCAAGCAACTACTAATTAAAATAAAGATTCACATTGCAACTACTAATTTGACACTCCACATTCCAGGTCAAAACATAAAGAAAAACTTCTGGAAGTTAATAATTAAAGCCATCCATATTAATATTAAATTTGGCAAGTACTAGTCTCATGAATTTCAAAAAAAAAAAAAAAAGGGCTCTGACTACCAAAAGGTGTTGCATATACCTATCTTGAACCATTGTGTAACACACTATTTTTGAGAGGGACGACACAAGTGTGACTATACTTTCCTAATCAGCATGTACTTATTTATCGAAGTTGCTTCATCCATCTATTTTGATTTTTAAGCCACACTCCACAGTTTGAAACAAAATCAAGTGTCAGGATCTGAACTTAACTACCTAAGATTAACTGATTTGAATTGATCAGAGTGTAAACCAATAATCTTATATTAAATCAAAGTCTAATTAAGAAGTTTGCGGAACAACACTTAATTACTTTTATAAAAGCTTTCAGAATTCATAACAGATAAACATAAGAAATAAACAAAATGCTTGTATTGCTGAATCAGAATGATTACAATCACCTCTAATCTGTTTGATTAGACGAAGAACATAAATTGTTCTTAGGGTTTTACAACCTTAGAGGCTTATGAAAACTTAAACAAAAAGCAATTACAAACTTGAATATGCAGAAACTTCTAATACAATAGAAAAACCTATTCTATGTATTTATAATGCTTTCTGATTTGCTTCCTTGAAGGACTCTGACTTCTTTGATAGTAGATATGCTGGAATCTTCGTGTAAATATCTTTTCCTGAATATCAGCACATTCTGTTTATAAAACTGTTGAGCAGCTTGAATCTCTTAGCAGCTTGAGCAGGGCAGCTTGAGTGAAATTACTCTGGCAGCTTGAACTTTTGTACTAGCAGCTCGAGCTTCTTCAACTAACAACATGAACTTTGTACTTACATAGAAATTCTACTAACAGTCTGAGAAGTCTAACTAACAGTTTGAACTACTTAGAATATTTCTCAACAATCTCCCCCTAACTTAAATTCTTTACACAAGAATTTAAGTTCTATACAAATAAGAAATAAAACAAGTAAACTGTTATTTACAAACCAAGGCTTTCAAAAACTTACAACTGTGCAAGTTTCTGATTGACAGCCTTCAAAAATTCTTTCTTCAAATCTTCTTTATCACAATATATCCTTACTGACCTTATTTGAAGTAGCATAGCCTTTGGAAGATCAAAGAATTCAAAATTGAAGAATATGCAGGATCCATTTGCAAACCTGCATCTGTAAGTCTTTGATTTGACAAACAGATCAACTTGTACAATTTTCATCTCCTTGGCATCTTCTATATCCTTCCTTATTGACTCAGGATCAAAAATGCTCTGCAAATCTTTAATAGCTTGTTTTACTTGTGGGAGGGAAGATCTGACTTGAGTTGAAGTCCCAACATGATACATCCTTCTAAGCTCATCTCTTGTCATTCCTTGAGCCATATGCATTATGCTTTTATACTCTTCCTCAGGACCAGATTCTCTTCTTACTACAAAATGATATCTTAAGTCAATGTTATCCATTGGCTTAGCATACCAGTAAGTAATAAGAGGTTTTGAGAAATCATGCTGGTCGAGGGACTTCTCTATCTCCATCACTTGTTGCAGCTGATGCTCAAACAGCACCCTTTTGACCTGATCAAGCTTTGCTTGTGAGATTGACTCTGATTGAGGAATAGGAGCAACAGCTTGAACAGAAGGAGCAGGATCACTGGCAGCAGCTTGAACTGAATCTTGTGATCTTTGGACTTCTTGGGAGACTTTGGCTACCTTACGTTTTTCCATTTCCTTGTCATGGATATCTTGCAGCCTTTCTGTGCTCATGGACTGAGCCATCTTCTTTGGGATACGAGCTGCAAAGGCAAAATTGATTAGAAATCTTCTATGATCAGCCTTTGAATGCCCTGTTGGCATCTTTCTCTTCCTTTCATCTTGCTTGATCAAAAACCCTCTTAGGTAATCTCCTAAGGTCTCATCATCTTGCATTGGGGCATGAGTTTGCTGGCCTAAAGCCTGATCTTGTTTTTCTGCTAATTTTCTGGCAATCTCAGCATCAAAGGCAATCTGGGCTTCTCTGGTAGAAAATTTGTGCTTTGGAGACTCAATAAGAATGCCCTTGCGCTTATCTTTTGTAGCAGAAGTTGTAGCTTGGACTGAACTGATGGGAGCTTGAATTCCTTCTCTTATAACAACTCCATTTGCTTTTGTAGAAGCAGCTTGAGTTTCTAGGCTAACAGCTTGAGAAGCTGTTGGGACTGTTAGCCTAGATTCTTGGACTGTTGGAGCTGCTTGGACTGATTTAGGGATCTCCTGATTCTCCCCCTTTTTGGAAGCATTGGTTTGGTCAGGAGGACCTACAACCTTTGCCACTTGGGTTTGAATCATACGCTCTAATTGAATGATCTTATTCCCACATAGGGTAAACCCTTTATGGAGATAATCCATTCTTTGTTTTTGAGCCGCTTCTGCCTGCCTGAATGAAATTATTTGTGCCTCCTGTGCAGCAATGATGGACTGATGATATTCCAACATTGCTACAACAGGTTGCAGCTTAGGATCCGTTAATAACATGAGTTGCAGACTAGCCTCAAGATCAGCAAACGAATGTGGTGCTTGTGATCTATCACTGGCAGGAATACCAGAAGTAGAAACCTCTGGGCCCCTCTGTTCTTGGTACTGGGGACTTCCAGATGGTGCTTGCACACCTTCTGTTGCCATGGGCGTGGTCTTAATGATGTTGGCACTGTCCTGTACCACTTGTGTAGTAGCAACAGTAGTGTCAGCCGCAGAACCCATATGGACAATCTCTGATGAGATGTCCACCTCCTGATTGAGGTTGGGAGTGTCCTCAATGGGTTCCCTTTGGATATTCTGTGCAAAAGTGTCCTCCTGCACAGGGTTATTTGGCTCTTGTACGAGGGCTGAGGAGGAAGGAGCTCCTGGACCTCTTTTCCTTTTGTATAGTAGGAGTGGGGATGTGGGCTTAACAATAGAAACAGAAGGCATTTGAGTATCATGAGGAGTGGGTTGGGGTCCTGGGGGTGAAGCAGTAGTGTTAGGCTGAGCCTGCTCAGGACCCTCTCCTCTGTTTCTTGGAATGATGCCCATCATTGCAGAGGGCAATGGGACATCTACACTCAAAAAATTGGCACTTGGCTTTAGAAGCCTTTTAATAGAAGATAGTAAGTGCCTATGGGAAACATGTATCCTCTTATGTATATTAAAATTTGTGCAAGTTTTTGCAATTATTTCTGCTAAAAATCTAGGATACATCAAAAATTTCCCATTCTTTAGGGAATGATGCCTCAACATCCCCTGGAAAATCATATTTGAAAAATTGAACTGTTGGCCTGTTGAAAAGCACACAAAGGCAGTGGCAATTTTTGATGAAAATTCGGACGAACCAGTTCTTTTAGGGCTAATACACTGCTGAATGATGTGCACAAGATATTTCCATTTAGGTGAAAAGTGTGCTTTAAAGAAAGTAAAAGAATCAGCAGGACCCCTATATCCAATATTATAAAGACCAGAATGTAAAGCATTAAGGGATAGGTCTGTTATACCTGAGGCATCTTGAAGATGCAGATGTTGTCTAATGGATTCCTCAGTTATGTGATGGTATTTCCATCGATTTTGGATGTCAGAGATGGGACTCCATTGATGGTTTTTAAAGAAGCACGGTTCTAGAACTGCTTAATATGTGAGATGTATATGGTGGGATTGATATTGAGGGCATGATGGATATGGGAACTTCGAAGGAATTCCATCATGTCATGGAACGGTTCAAGTTCAGAGTGCTTGATAGAGTAGGGTAGGCAGTTGTGTTCTTTGACAAACTCCATTGAGGATCAATCAGAGATTTTAGGGTTTCAGTGATGTGCGTGGGAATTGTTTCAGAGAATCAAGAAGGGTTCAAGAAGATATTTTGCAACTGGTAGTTACAATAGAACGAAACTAGAACCTTTAAAGGTTTTGAAAATATCTAAACCGCGCACACACTTATGGAAATGACCATATTACCCTGCACACTTTGACAGATCAAGTGAAACAACTAACAGTCCGAGAAAATGAACTAGCATCTTGAGAAAATACTCAAGCTGCTAGTTAAAAATTAGGCGACTGCTTAATGAAACAGTGACTCCCCCTTAATCAAGCATATGTACAAAGAAAAACAAATTAATCCATATTAACCATACCAATATTTGATACTAGGAAGGTGAATCTTCCTACATCAAATGGTTTTGTAAATAGATCAGCTAACTGATCATCAGTGTGAATTTTGGTAACTTGGATTAATTTCTTCTTATTGCAATCCCTTATAAAATGAAATCTAATTTCTATGTGCTTGGTTTTGGGAAATTTCACTAGATTTTGTACAATGCTAATTTCACTTGAATTGTCAATATAAATGGGAGTAGATAGGAAATTCATACCATAGTCTCTCAGTTGATTTTGAATCCACATCACTTGGGAGCAGCAACTTGCAGCTGCCACACATTCTGCTTCAGTAGATGAAGTGGAAACAGTTGTTTGCTTTTTGCACTGCCAAGAGACCAACCTTGATCCCAAGTATTGACATCCACCAGTTGTGGATCTTCTGTCAGTGTTACATCCTCCATAATCACTGTCAGAATAGGCTGTTAACTCAAGAGGAGAGTCTTTAGGATACCAGAGGCCTAAATGTGGTTGGCCTTTAAGATATCTAAAGATTCTCTTAACAGCAACCAAATGGGAGTCCTTTGGAGAACATTGAAACCTACCACACACACAAACATAAAACATAATATCAGGTCTAGAAGATGTTAGATACATAAGAGATCCTATAAGGATTCTGTATAGATGAATGTCCACATCTATGCCATCTCTGTCTGTATGGAGCTGCTTGTGGGGATCCATAGGAGTACTTGCAGTTTTGGTGTCTTGATACCCAAACTTTTCCAGTATGTCTTTAACATACTTTGATTGACTTATGAAGAGACCAGTGGGCTTCTGCTTGACCTGCAATCCTAGAAAGAAAGTGAGTTCTCCCATTGAACTCATTTGAAACTTTTTGTGCATTAATGCCTCAAACTCTTTGCATAGACAATCATTTGTTGAGCCAAAGATGATATCATCAACATAGATTTGTACAAGCAGAATCTCAGCTTTGATGGACTTTGTGAATATTGTTTTGTCCAGAGTGCCTCTCTTGAACCCATTCTGTAGAAGGTATGATGACAAAGTGTCATACCATGCTCAGGGGGCTTGATGGAGTCCATAGAGAGCCTTGTCTAGCTTGTAGACTCTATCTGGATACTTGTAGTCCTCAAAACCAGGAGGCTGACACACATAGACCTCCTCTTCAATTGTGCCATATAGAAAAGCAGACTTCACATCTATTTGATACACTTTAAAACCTTTGAAGCTTGCATAAGCTAAAAACAGTCTGATGGCTTCAATTCTTGCCACTGGAGCAAATACATCATCATAATCTATGCCCTCCTCTTGAGTGTACCCTTGTGCTACTAGTCTTGCTTTGTTCTTGATGATTATCCCTCTCTCATCCTTCTTATTTCTGAACACCCATCTTGTACCAATGGCTCTCTTTCCTTTAGGAAGATCAACAAGTGTCCATACATTCTGAATCTTGAATTGTAGAAGCTCTTCCTGCATTGCCTCAATCCAGGATGAATCTTTCAAAGCTTCTGATGCCTTTTTAGGTTCTAGCTGAGACATGAAACAGGCATGTTCAAATGCAGCTAGACTGAATTCAGGAACTGCTGGTTCAGCAGCAGCAGTCTCCTTGTGAACCATTGTCCTTGTTTGCACAGGAGTGCATGGATCACCCATTATTTGATTGAGAGGATGATACTTGTGAACTCTGAGTGTAGGCTCTCTATCTGTCTGAAAAGAGAATCCATGATTTGTATCATCTCCATCAGGACCAGTTGATGGTTCAGCTTCTGGAACAGCTTGACTTGAATCTGGGACTGTTCCCCTTTGTGTTGGAGCTGTTCTTTCAGGACTTGGGAGCTGCACTTCATTGTCTGGATTTGAATCACGTTGAGCATTCAGAACCCCTGGAGGGTCACAAGACAGAAGTGGTATAATTGTATACTCATCCCAATTATTTGAATCTGCAGCAGGTTGAAACTTTGTGCCAACAGCTTGATCATTTGAGCTGCCAGCTTGAGAATTTGTGTTGACAGCTTCAATCCTGTTTTCATCAGATTCTGCAGTATACTCAACAAAGATCAGAGAGTTAGTTAGTGAATCTAAATCAAACAACCAATCAGGACCAGTGCCTTTGACATTTGCAGTATTTTCATTAAATTCAACATTGGCAATTTCTTCAATGGTTTTAGACACACTGTTATATACTCAATAGGCTTTGCTTTGATATGAGTATCCTACAAAGAAGCCTTCTTCAGCCTTACTTTCAAACTTCCCTAAGTGAGTCTTAGTGTGAAGAATGGTACATGGACAGCCAAAAGATTTGAAAAAGGCTATTAGGGGTAATCTATTATGGAATAACTCATATGGAGTTTTCCCTTGTGATTGAACAATCTGTACCCTATTTAGAACATAACAAGCTGTGTTGACTGCTTCTGCCCAAAAGGTCATTGGTAGTTTTGAATCAGCTAGCATGGTTCTAGCAGCCTCAATTAATGTTCCGTTCTTTCTTTCAGCTACACCATTTTGCTGTGGTGTTCTTGGTGCACTATATTGCCTAGCAATACCTTTGGACTCGCAGAAACTGTTTAGAATATGATTTTTAAACTCAGTTCCATTGTCTGATCTTATCACCTTGACTGTTGAGTTGGATTGGTTTTCTATCTTAAGAATAAATGATTTAACTAGCTCAACAGTTTCATCTTTTGACCTAAGAAAGTAAACCCAAGTAAATCTAGTGAAATCATCAACAATGACTAAACAGTAAGGCCTTTTATTCAAACTCAAAACAGATGTTGGACCAAATAGATCCATATGAATCAGATGAAGAGCAGATGAGATTGAATTTACTTCTTTGGCCTTATGAGAAGTTTTGTGTTGCTTGCCTTTGAGACATGCTACACAATGATCATCACATATGAACTCCTTTTGTGGTAAACCTCTTACCAGATTCCTTTTGACAAAAATATTCATGGATTTGAAGTTCATGTGACACATCCTTCTGTGCCAAAGAGCAGACTCATTGGATGATGCTTTGGATATCAAACAGCTTAAAGTACTTGATTTGGATAAAAGTTCTGTGTCCAAACAATATACATTGTCCTTTCTTGGGGTTCTTAGTAAAACAAGATTTTCAGGAATTTTAAAATCTTTTGAAAGGACAATGCACTCAGAATCTGTAAACAAAACAATATTTTGTTTGTCACAGATTTGAGACACACTCAATAAATTATACTTAAGCTGTTCAACATACAAAACATAATTGAAAGTCATGTTGTCTGCATTAACAGTACCTTTACCTGTAACCTTACCTCCTTTGGAATTGCCTCCAAATGCAACAAATCCTCCATCAAAGCCTTTGAAATTTGACAAGCACTCAGAATTGCCTGTCATGTGCCTAGAGCATCCACTGTCCAAATGCTATCTTGTTTTATGTGGTGACCTGTGGTTGCCCTGCACAAATAAAAACTTAGTTAGTAGTGGAGTAAACCCAAACCAAGTTGATTTTGGGTTGTCCTTGTGCATTAACATAACTAAATACTGTTTTTGATTTCTTGTACTTAGTAAGATCCACTGATGGATTTTGTGGAGAGTACTTAGTTAGCACATGAGGTATCCAGGTATTTTGTCCATCCTTTTCAGTAACAGTCTCAGATGATCCATTACCAGTCCCAACTTTGAGCCTACCAGTCTGAATTGAGTCTGTAGTGCTAACAGCTTGAGAATTTGCACTAGCAGTCTCAACTTTAGACTTGGCAGTTTCAACATTTGTATCAACAGGTTCACCTGAGCTTTATACCTTTAACACACCATATTTGTTTAAAATTTACTTTTGGTTTAGCTAAAACTTGTTTTTGGTGTGTACTGTTTCTTATTAACTTTTGAGAACATGTGATCAACTGTTTTCTTTGGAACTGATGCAGTAGGAGGTTTGGCCTTTGAATTCTTTGAATTTTGAGAGGTTGTCTTTTGATGAATCACAGTCTGTTTTGCAACAGATGGTTTATAAAAACAATCTCTGGCCAAGTGATTCTTTCTGCCACAATGAAAACATTTTTTGACTGTTTGAATTAGAGAACCAGTTTTATTGGACAATTTCTGGTTCTTGTTCCTCTGATTTCCCCTTACCTGCTGTTGTTTGGGAAACTTTTGGACACCATGCTTTTGGCATGTGCAGACTGGAACATTTTTACCCTTTTTATTATTCTTTGAAGAAGATGCAGTGTTACAATTAGATAGTACAGAAACTTGTGGAGCAGCATTGCATACACTCATCTTCTCCTTTCCTTTCTTATTGGGAAATTGGATTTCTATAGGTGCACTCATTGTTTTGTGTTCTTTCTCAACTGCTGTGCACTCACAGTCTCTATTTTGAATCTGATCTTCTTTAGATTCAGGACTGTTATCAAGGATAGGATCTATAGTAGTCATAGACTCAGCTAATGGTTCATTGACAAGCCTATCAGCAACCTCACTCATTGGATGAATGTATTTTTTGTTGTATGGGGGTGGAGTAGCTCTGTAGCCTATACCTTCTTTGGGATGAACATGAGATTTAACCCTATCTTTAAATTGGACTTCCATTAGGTGTTCTAGCTTTTGATTTGCCAATTTGAAGTTACCTAGATCTATATTGACAGATTCTAGTTTCTTATTAGCCTCCAACACCTTTTGTTCAGTCTCTTCTACCTTTTTATTTAGGGATTCTATTTTCTTATTTAGTTTCTTTTTCTCCCACTCATGATATGTTCTATCATGTCCCATTTGAATCTCATTATCCTTATAGTCATTGATCTATTTTTCAAGATCTTCTATGGCCTGCATGTATTCATATATCCTTTCTTCCATCTTAGCTAGAGTTTTACACATACTCTCATTATGATCTCTGTACTTTTTAAACATATTTTTGCATGTTTGAGAGCAAAGTTTGGAATTTACCTCAGATGGTAGTTCAGTGGAGGCGACAGTTGATGTTTCTGCCATTAGAGCTTGATTTTGAAATTCTTCCTCTGTCTGATCACTCCAATCAAACACATTGTCTTCTTGAGAGACAAGTGCTTGTGATGATGAAGCCTGATTAGTCTGCTGAGGCCTTGATGACTGTTGTCCTTGAGATCTGCATTCTTTAGCAAAGTGACTAAGTTTGTGACATTTAAAACACTCAACTTTTGACTTCTCAAAAGCTGGTTTGCCTTCTACTCTGGCTGGAAAGGTGGTTCTTCCAGTTCTTTTTAGAAACCTTTTGGCCTCATGGTCAGCATTGCATGTTGCCATTTCAAATCCATCTCTTCAAGATCATCTGGATGAATCTGTTCTAGATCTTCAGCATTTAGTGCAAATAGTCCATGATTGGCAACAAAAGCCTCATAGTGAGCTTCAGTAGAGTTACCATCACCACCTGAAAAGGAATTACTGCAATTAGATTTTTCAGATGACAAAAGAGCAGTATTGTGATTATAAGAAAGAGATTTCTTTTTAGTATTAATCTCAGTCTCAAACACTCTCAGACTGTTGTATAGATCATCCAGTTCTATTTCATCAAGAGTGTCTTTTGTTCTCCATTGAGCAGCATAAACTGTCCATTCTTCTCCAAGAGATCTAAGAAACTTTCTGTTGACCTCATCTTGATCCAGGCTGACTTTTGCACTTTCCAATTCACTTATCAGTTTGTTGAACCTGTCAAAGATTTGAGTGAGGTTTTCATTATTGCCACCAGAAAAGTTTTCATACTGCTGTTTCAAAAGATTTTTTTGATTTCTTTTGGCACTGGCATTACCAGCAAATCTCTTCTCTAAAGCAATCTAAAGAGAATGAGCAGTATAAAACTTTTTGAACTAATGTTGATAAGCATTAGGAATGGCTATTTGTAAAAGTGTAAGAGTTTCACTTCATTCATTCTAGCCTTTCTTTCAAGTTCAGTTTTTGGAGGAGTTTTGACGGGGTTTCCCTCATCATCAAGTTCTGGATCAACTACAGGAGGAAATTCAACAGCTTCCCATATAGCATAATCAATGAATTGAATATGCTGTTGAATCCTGAGTTTCCACATCTCAAAGTCAGTGGGCTTGAGCATAGGCACTTTGAGTCCTTGCCCAGATCCACTGCTGCTATTATCAAATTCCATTGCAAAAGATTAAAAGTTTAAAAGAAGCTTTCGACTTTGAAAAACAAAGAACGACCTGTGGCTCTGATACCACTTGTCAGGATCTGAACTTAACTACCTAAGATTAACTGATTTGAATTAATCAGAGTGTAAACCAATAATCTTATATTAAATCAAAGTCTAATTAAGAAGTTTGCGGAACAACACTTAATTACTTTTATAAAAGCTTTCAGAATTCATAACAGATAAACATAAGAAATAAACAAAATGCTTGTATTGCTGAATCAGAATGATTACAATCACCTCTAATCTGTTTAATTAGACGAAGAACACAAATTGTTCTTAGGGTTTTACAACCTTAGAGGCTTATGAAAACTTAAACAAAAAGCAATTACAAACTTGAATATGCAGAAACTTCTAATACAATAGAATAACCTATTCTATGTATTTATAGTGCTTTCTAATTTGTTTCCTTGAATGACTCTGACTTCTTTGATAGTAGATATGCTGGAATCTTCGTGTAAATATCTTTTCCTGAATATCAGCACATTCTGTTTATAAAACTGTTGAACAGCTTGAATCTCTTAGCAGCTTGAGCAGGGCAACTTGAGTGAAATTACTCTGGCAGCTTGAACTTTTGTACTAGCAGCTCGAGCTTCTTCAACTAACAGCATGAACTTTGTACTTACATAGAAATTCTACTAACAGTCTGAGAAGTCTAACTAACAGTTTGAACTACTTAGAATATTTCCCAACATCAAGTAAACAGGACAGAGAAACAAACATTGAACTCCCAAAGCAATTCCATTTCTTAGGCCAACAAAAATACGCAAGGAAGATGATAAATAGGTCTTTACAAATCACAAACGGAAACAACATCTTATAAGAAAAGCACATCAAGAACGGAATCCACGAACATAATTTTAAGGTTCTAATAACTTGGTATACCGAAGTTAGCTATTAAATATCTTGTTCATGCTTGGTTGGGTGAACACCAAATTCAATATAAATAACTAACATAAAAGGAGTGCTCAAGACCAATGTTATTAAAGGCCTGCGCCTCTGCGACTAAGTCCCTCAGGCCAGACCATTTCAGGCTTGGCGCCTTTAAGATGTTCAGGAGCGCCCTGTACGACTAGTCCTGGGCGAGTTAGGCGAGAGTCGAGGGCCTTGTTCATAAACATCTATTAGGATTTTAAGACATAAAACATAGTTCGCATGGTCAATTATACCCCCAGAAAACATCAAAGGTTGCCTATTAGAAGGTTGAGTTTGGCCTTCTGGTTTGCCTTATGCAATCTTTTGGAACATTTTACTTTGTTTGCCACTACTAATAATTATGGATTGAGGTAGTGTATTTGATATTACTAGTGTTGTACCCGCGCAAAGCGGCAGGGACGACAAATAGTTTTCATAGCATTCCGTTTAGTATATATAATTAATTCTCCGAGAACCGTAAATGAAGAATATTGTAGTTGCCAACAACATTTCATCATTAGATGGACATTAAGTTAATGTTAATCTTTAAGTATGAACTTCAAAATGTCATAAAAAATGAGTGAATCCATATCAAACCAAATGCTTTAGTTTTCTTAGAAATTATGAGATCAAATGTCTTTTGTTAATGTGTAGTTTCATTTGTTCTTCACTTATTTGAAACCTCTTTTAGTAATAAATCAGAATGGAATTGCTCATCTTCTTTTGCTGAGATAAAACATAATTGTATTAGTTCAAAAGTTAGACAAAAAGTTTGACTTGGTGTCAAAAGTAAAATGTAACCTAAAGTTTAACCATACAGAATTTGATACAAAATCAAATGAAATAAAAGCAGAAACACATGAACTAACGTGACCACATAGATGGTCCTGAGGGGAAAAAAAATAAGAATATCCTTCTCATACGGTCAAAGTTAACAAATGTTAGTTAGATAGACCATTTGTGTCAAAGTTTAGTAATTCAAATTGTCTTTCTAGATTAATTGGGTGTTTGTTACTATGAATTTATTAGATTTAATATTTTAAGTATTAAATTGAATCAATAAAGTAAATGAATTACTTTAATCCTTTAATTAATATAATTTTTTTTTTGATGAATTAAATTTTATTTTCAAACTTTTGTTTTAGAGATTGTGTGTTTACTGACTAATTTGGTAGCCGGTCAAAAATATATACTTTTGAATAATAGAAAAATAGTTTATTTCTTTATGGTTTAAAGAAAAGTTTGATTTTTTCAATATTCAACCCTTTTAAAAAAAAAAAAAACCTACATGATTTTATTTGTTTATAATGCAAGTCGCAAGCAATTCACATCAAGATTCTACTACATGCTTTGGATTTCTCAGCTTTACAAAAAGAGATGCTTAGACCTCATGTAATTTAGTTGCATCCCATAAAAGGATCCAAAAGCGAATCCTCCATCTCAACAAACCTAAAGTAAATTGACTTCGGTGCTATTTGTTTTTTAAGAGGTTAAATGTCTGATGTCTGAAAACCACATCTGAAATTAAGAGATGGTCTTAAGATTGTTTGTTTCGTAATATGAAACATCTGAAAAATATTGTTTTAAAATATTACATCTAATTAATTATATATTATAATTAATTAATTTATAAAAACAAAACAAAATTATAATAATTAATATGATTAATATTTTTAAATTAGAATTAACTGAACTTATATTTTAATAAACACTTCAAAAAAAGATAATTATAATAATTAACATGATAAATAGTTTGGGTTTGTAAACTGAAAATTAAAAAACAAACCTCTTAATTAATTTCCGGACCCAAGCTTTTCTCTTAAAATTAAGAGGTAAATTCAGAGGTACCAACCTCTTAACTCTGAAATTAAACAAACAATCTTAATTCATTTTAGATCTGAAGTTTAGACTTCAGACCATTTTAAGAAGGTCTTAATTTAAAACAAACAGGCCATTCAACTCTAACAATGATTCCAATCATCGGGAAGCTCAACAATGATACCAACCTTTGGCGATGAGCGTTAGAAGCGTAACTGAGTTCTCAACATCTTCATCCTTATCAACCAACTTTAGTGCAGTGAAAGTACCACAGATGTTGTCCTCTAAAACAAAATAACAGAAACTTAAACAGGTTCACCATTTCTTCCCCCTAAACTATGAAAAAAAAATGCTTAGTTCTAAAAAAAATCATCAATAACTTCAAAGGTAATGCTACTCTATACCTGTGTATCATGGGAAGCTTGGATATGGCATGTGCTGAAATACGCCAGAGCATAATCTTCAATATGTTCCAAACTGTAAATATGTTTTTGCATGTCAATTATGATTACATGTCCTTCATTCAATATATGTGTTTTCCTTTCTCTAACTAAATACTCTCTATTCTCTATTTTTCTAAATTCCTCATCGCAGCAAAAATATATAGAAAACCAAAACTCCATTCTCCACACATCATAGAATTAGAATTAGAATCCAAAATAATAGGTGAGTTTATTGATCTTAGTTACATGTAGATGTAATTTATCATAATTCCTCCACTTTGAGAAAGCCCATTTCTGATTGATCATCCATCCAATTTAGTCTTCCAATCATGTGTAAAAAAATTTTTTTTAGACGGTTCTCACATCAAAAGGGTGAATAAGCAAATTAAATGTAAGATTGTATGACCATCAATAATTGTTTAAAGATACAACACTAAAGACAGCCAGCCATATGGACAACTTTTCTCAATCAATCAGAAAAATAGAAGGTAAAGATAATAACATACACCTGGCACACAGTCCTGGTAGAATCAGTTCTAGTTCAGATTTCAGTCGTTCAGATTGAGTCCACTCGAAGTTGGTCGAGGTTAACAAGTGCAATAACACTTCCATACCATTTTCCCCAACGGTGGAATCCCTGAAACAAACCCTATTTATAATTTAAAACAAAATAAATAGGCCCCACAGTTGGCCACACAAACCTCCACACATTAAGCAAATAGGTCCCACAATTGTATCTCCAATTTCTCCTCACACCACATAAGATGAAAATGAAAATGTTGAACATTAAACCACCCAAACATGCTATTTACCTCGATGTCTGTCTAGCATCTAATCCTCAAGTTCATTCCAAATTTTTAAATAAATATGCCAAAAATATTTTTCAATAATTATATCTGAAGCCTTGAGGTGTGTATTGGGCTGAACAGGGAGTTATGAAGCTGAAACCAAACTATGAAAAATAATGGAACCCAAACAGAACCAATCTAAATCGCTTCGGCAACAGTTCAATTTTTGGTTTCGAACTGTCCTTAAACCAAACAATGAACTGGATACATGCTCAAGTTTGTTTAAATTTGAAAAAGAGAGCCTTAAATGGTGGCACTTAGCCAAATCTAGTTTAAAAAAAAGGTAAAAACTGGTTTAGATCTGATTTTGGACCGAACCGGAGCAGCCGACCGACCAACTGAAAGGACCACATGTTATGTCAACTTGAAGTAGATGTATGCAAAACACAGTCATCTTTCACATATTCTCAAGTTCAAAATGGCATGATAGAATTTTGGAGAAAACTATTTAAATAAGTTAAAACTCTTTTCATTTGCTATGTTGGGTAGCTTCATTCCTAATTACAAAATTTCCTTTCACCAGATGTTGAATTCCCTTTGACTAATCAACAATAAGATCAATATCTTTACATGTTATATGTTGTTTGATTCAATCTTGATATGCAGGATATTGATGTCAACAGTTCCTTGTTTATCTATCTTTGAAACTAAGATTATTTGTGTATTTACAAACTATTGATATGTTGTACTCACACTTGAATTAACAAATTCTGTATAGCATGTGTTTAGTTGGATGTTGTAATTATTTTAGAATGAGAGGATTAACATTCAAGAGTAAAGCATATACATTGTTTCATACCATAAGATTATTGACCTTAATGTACCACCAAACAAGCCACAACCTGTTTGCCTGAATTGATAATATTATGTTTGTTATTTTTATTCCATCAAGAGGCCCATTTTATACAGGGAAGGCATGGTCAAAAATGATTTATGATCTTAAAAGTTAAGTAGTGCACAAATGTGAATCATACATCGGTTCTTGATAGTGCTGATTTGCCAACAATAACTTGAAGCTCAGGTGTAATACCACAGTTTATTAAGTCCTTCTAGTCAACCTTTTCTTTTGGTTCCTGCTCAACCCCTAAGATGACACAAAAACACCAGATCAGGATGGAATATCTGTAAAAGACAAAATTAATCAGGGCCGTCTCTAAGATTTCGGAGGCCCTGAGCAATAACTCTAAAAGAGGCCCTATAAACTTAAAAATTAAAATGTATTTATAAACTTCACTAAGATTAACATTAGTATCATCAATATCGATAATAGCATTGTTAACATTCGTATCATTAAGATTAATATTAGCATCATCAACATTAGTCTTATTTTTAAAAAACTTATCAAGAAAACATACCCAAAATTTTTTTTGAGGCCCTACACATTTAGGGGCCCTGGGCAAAGGCCCAGCTTGCCCTCCCCTATCACCGGCCATGAAAATTACGCTTACAGTTCAAAAAATCAAAGGTATCATGAACCTAGTTTAGTCAACAGCGCAAGACTATGCATAACAGAAAAGTGAGGCTTACCGGTCAAATAACCTCGAGTATGTGATTTTAGCTAAAGCATCTCTGCTGACAGCAGCTGATTTTGGATCCAACCATTTGGTGATGGTCCATCACGTGTTAAAATTACCCGCTTGCATAAACAATCCTCTAGAGCTTTCGCATCACACCTGAACAAATTGTTTTAACTTAAAAAACATCTACATGTTTTGCCTACGATCAACTAAATAGCAATGTGTAAAACAAAAATTCATAGTTTGTGCATAGTCCAAAACAAAAAAATCTTGTCTTGGGCTGTGCATGTGTGATGTTGCTGACCACTTACATGAACAACTCAGCAGCAGTCTGTAGGTGGAACAATGATTTTTAATCTTTGGGCACAGATGAGTCAATTTCTTTTCCTTTTGCAAATTCTATGCTCCCCAGATGAAGAATGGAAGCCACAACTCAAAAAATCACACCCTATGATGATAAACAGAGTGATATCAAAAAGATAATATAAAACTCAGTAGTTTAGACATTTTTTTTTTGTAAAGAAACAACTTTCAACATGCATCTGTGTACCTACTCTTCCGAACTAAATCCTACAACATACATTGCATTACATGTGGCAATATATTCTTTTGTTTAATCTAAACCATCAATCCGGTAGCAGTTTGATTGATTTAAATAATGGAACGTCCTTGGATCTCCCAACTTGAATCTTTGAACATCCTAGAAGCACTATAGATGAAATATGAAACACAGACACAATATGACAAGATATTAGGAATTTTAGGGGAATAATCAAATGCATTATGAAAAACCTGCCAAAGCAAAATTGAGCATCCACACTATATTAACTCACACCATAAAATTAAAAATGTGATATACAAACAGAGTAAATTACATATACCAGCTATTAAAGGGGGATAATAATATGTGAAAAAGACTTAATAATATGTGAAAAAGACTTGAATTTAGACCTCCTGGTAGAATTTGGGAGGCAAGAAACCACTGATCTTAACCGGAGCACATGTAGCCATGTGTTATAAGCTCAACCTCCTCATTTTTTGGTTAATCATGGCAGCAAATGTAGTGAAAATACATTTATAATGTTAGTAAATGATACCTTTTGTCACCTTTATTTCTCAATGCAGCTAAGAACCTTTGTTTCCTCCGATGGTCGGTGACCATCCTACCAGTGAACATCATAGAATCAGAGAAAGATCCAAAAAACACAAACACAAAAAAGAAATTTCAAGAAATCAAATAAACACAGAGCAATAACTCATACATAATATAGAAATAGATCGGATTCGAAACAGATGGAGTGAACGTCTGAATATAGAATTAAAGATTTGACCAAATCAAAAATCATATGAATATAAAATCAGAATTTGAAACCGACCAGAAATTGAAATAGAAACCAATCTTCGCAACAGATTTACAATAGGAGACAATGGTCCAGATCTTGGTTGAGAACCCCACATTGGTGATAGATTTGGTCTGAGACTAGTGTCTTGATTTATTCTCGTTCTTGACGGATTTGAAGACGGTTGTGGGAGAAAAAAATGGGGAGGTGTAGTGTTGTTGTAATGTGGTAGGCGAATAGGCGATGGGTTGTTGGTTGATGTTCAGAGAAAGAGGAGTGGAAATGAAATAGTTTTGATTCACCCAATAAAAGCTTGCATAGCCCAATGAAAAGTTACGACTTTCTGCATAAACACATTTATAAATGCTTATTTTGAATTCCAATTTTCATGCTTCATAGATTTGTACTTTTAGCTTTATAATGTAGTACCTCTTAAAATTCAGTACTATGCATCAAATGGTAGTACCATGTGCAATAAAAGTTGTTTTTTAAGACCATCTCCTAAATGCTTTATTAAGGAGTATAGATATCTATAATTTTACACAATATGCTTTTATTTTGTCTTTATGTTAACATTGTCTTGTAAAGTATTTTCTAAATTTTAGTTGGTTCACTTCGTTCGGGCCCTCGCCTTTTTGCGCCTGTCGACTTAGTCCCTAATCAAGGCATGTCGCCTTGAGTGAGATTTCGCTTTTAATAACATTGCTCAAGACTACCATCTTGTTCATTTGACATCTATATTTAGCGCACATAACTCATATCTATATTTTGAGCACATAACTCATAAAAGCGAGTGAGATTTCGCTTTTAATAACATTGCTCAGAACACGCATTTATATATATTGAATATATGTATATATTGGTTAAGGCTGCTGAGATGTTTGTTATGTGGCCACACACATGACTGCACACACACTTTAACTATGATGCACAAATGATATATATATATATATATATATATATATATATATATATATATATATATATATATATACACACACATATATATATATATATATATATATACATATATATATATATACACATATATATATATATATATATATATATATATATATATATATACATATATATTTATACATATATATATAGATATATATACACACACACACACATATATATATATATATATATATATATATATATATATATATATATATAGGGGATCCATAAGCACCATTTAATTATAAACACAAAAAATGAATCAATAACCAAATGACATGTAAACATGTTATATTTAATTATAAATGGATTTAATTAATCGAAAAAGGGTAAAATTGGAAAATTTTCAAGAAACTGCAGTCTATGAGTTTCCTCCCTAAATATAGGGATGGGGTTGTTGATTTTGAATCGATATCAGATACATAATCATCAGATATGTTTTTTCACTCTTACTAGGAAAATTTTAACATGAGACGATGTTGCAACCGTATGCATCCTTTGAAGCCGAACAATATGTTTCCTATGCATCCTTTGAAGCCGAACAAATGTTCCATATGCATCCTTTGAAGATGATGCGACCGTATGCATCCTTTGAAGCCGAACAAAGGTTCCCTATGAATCCTTTGAAGCTGATGCAACCGTATCCATCCTTTGCAGCCGAACAATATGTTTCCTATGCTTCCTTTGAAGCCGAACAATATGTTCCCTATGCATCCTTTGAAGCTGATGCAGTTTAGTAATGGCTCCCATGAACGCGTGGTTGTTTGCGCCAATGAATCTAGTCATGCGAGTGAGTTTTTTGAAATCGTTGATGCTAATAAATCTCATGAGATGGAGAGTATTTGACACCTATGAATCTTATGATGTTAGAGAGTATGTTGAACACCTTGATGCTAATGAATCCTATGATATCAAGAGCACATCACAATAGTTGAACATGCATACTAATGTTAGTTCCTTTTATGATGACAAGATTAAATGATGGCATGAACAAGGATAATTATATATAACATTGATTTAGCAGATCATCGGGATGACAATGAAGGTGTCGAAGACACATGATGAATCATCGATTTTCAGAAGAAAAAATCAAATCTGAGGAGTCAATGCAAACACAGAAACATCGACTACAACGAGTCAAACTACAATTAAATTCGACGGGAAACACCTGCCAACGAACAAGTAATGAAATACTTATTGGATGAACGAATACCGATGGTTACCGAAATGGTTTAAAATCCATTTAACGACTATGATTCTATCGTAAAGATTCATTTAAAGTATAAGATGAATTGAAAATATGTTGATGATGATGATAAATGAAATTCCAAAACATGCATCTATCATAAAAATTTAATTAAGTTGCAGGAAATTGGAAGCTTTACATAAACGTAGATGATGAAGATGAATTTTCAAAAATATACCATTGCATGGATGGATTCCTCTAACTGCCGGATAGATATGAAAATTAAAAACGACAAAGAAAAACTCTAATAGACAAACTCGCCCCCATCTAATTAGTTACTACTCTTGCATACGTGTCAAAAGCTTATAGGTTCATTTGGTGCTTGTCAATTAAAGGATGCTTACTGGATCCCCACCCTATATATATATATATATATATATATATATAGGGTCAGGTTCTATGGGGCACCTGTATGCATTGTGCACTTTGGGAACCTGTATGCACCGTTAGATCTTGAATTTTAATGGTTCCCATTGTAGTGGCAAAAGGGTAATTAACTTGAAAATGGGTGCACGGGTGCATAACTTCTCGCACGCGAAAGGGCAAAATCGGAAGATGCTTGAATTCAGAAAATATTCTATCCAAATCTAGACAAACATGATGCATCTTCATCCAATTTATTGGATTCGTCTTCAAACATGATGCATCTTCATCCAATTCAATTTCAAACATGATGCATTTCGACCATATTCATCGTCTTTGTTCCATCATTATGCCTCACCAAAATCGTGATGTATTTCGGCCATATTCATCGTCGTCTTTGTTCCATCATTATGCATCACCAAAATCGTGATGTATTTCGACATTTAAACGTGTTAATTCCGTGATGCATCTCTGAAATTTAAACGTGTTCATCAGCGTCTTCAATGTGTTCATCATTGTCGTGATGCATTGCTGTTGTGCATCATGTTTGAAACAACCAATACCATAAGCTCCAACTATTTCTTGGAAGCAATAACCACCAACATTAATAAAGAATCGTAGAATTCTTTTACTAGCCATAAGCATGATACAGAATCGTATAATGAACTGTTTGTGAAAAAACATATACTCAAAAACCATGATCAACAGACACAAGCAAATTCTCGTCAACATCGATGCACAGGTATGGTGCAGAGTTGCAAACCGACGGTGGACAACGATGGTGGTGCTGGGTTTGGCGGTAGTAGTAGTGGTTGTCTTGTGAAAATTGGTTGAGAGAAAGAGAGATGGAAAGAGGCTAGCCATGAAAGAGAAAGGGAAAGAGAGAGAAAAGAGAATGGATTTATGGGAATGTGGTTGATCATTTTATTTAGTTTCCTAAATAAATGATAAATATTAAATTAAATCTTATAATTTAACAATATATTATTAAGCATTCCCAAAATGCCCTTAATGCGCCCTTTGTAAACAAGCAATGCATTTTTGGTTCCTATTTGGTTCCCGATGCATATGGTGCCCCATAGAACCTCAATCTATATATATATATATGTATGTATGTATGTATATGAAACACCAATTTCAACTATATTATTTAATTGGATTAAA
This sequence comes from Centrapalus pauciflorus, assembly GCA_020465985.1. Lineage (NCBI taxonomy): Eukaryota > Viridiplantae > Streptophyta > Magnoliopsida > Asterales > Asteraceae > Centrapalus > Centrapalus pauciflorus. Next base: position 77,102 of record JAANYP010004061.1, read on the forward strand.
TCAGATTAATAAAAGTTAACAGGGAATTTAAGCCCAAATCATAAACTAATATGGTTCAAAAAAATCGGGCGTGACCCATTCGCACGGATAACCATATCCCTGGTTTAGTTTATATTTACAAAACTTAAGAATTTTAAGAATATTTACACGATACTTGGAATTTAAGTACATCAACTATCATCAAAATAAAATCACAACTACATGTGATGAGTATATATGTGATCTACCCAATCCCCCAAAACGATTAAGCTTCACGCTTTACCAAAAGTGGACTTCAACTCGGCCAACTAAGCCTTTGAACCGGAACTGACAACTTCGTTGCACTTACTACTACTTCCACCTAGGATACATGAAGTATGTGGAATTAGCAAATAAAATTTTCTAAATGAGTTACTAGATCGATATGACGTGTATAACATAAAACATGCAACCACCACAGGTATAGGTATAAGAGTCCATGTGCAATATCTTTACCAAAAGTGTGTGGCAATGGATATCACTCCAACAGGTCACGAGGGAGACTTCACAACCTGCGCGTTGTCAGCCCGAAGATACCGAGACTAGGCAACCATAAAACCAACTGGCACCCGATGTCCGTCCACTTACACCGTAAGTTTATCCGGTGTACGGATTTTATACGCATAAACACACAGTAGGGCGTTTAAATATTAATAATAATCTGGACGTCCAATGAGGCCAAATGATCAACATAGGCTCAACAATATGGTTTAATCAAGGATAGAGTGATAAGTATCAAGTGGTTCCTCAATGATAATATGAAGAACAATAGGCGGAAATGTTTGTAACATGTTCAAGGCACCATGGCCATAAATCAATATCATGCAACTAAGTGCAAGCAGTGCAATGCATCACATGATGCCAAAGATATATGTACAATGTCATAATGTAGATGAACATGTAAATATGTATGCACCACACACATCAATACTAGAACTCACAACAATTGGGCTAAAAATAGCCTTTAAGTAATAGTCTCCAAAAGCTTTGTGAAACTTGATTATCGCTCTTAGCATCTCAATTCAGCAACTGACGCTCCTTTTGAGTCCAAACCTATCAAATATTGATATTCAAAGTATTTATCAGTTTATTATATCATATTATAAGATTCGGAAGCCAACTGATGTGTTTTAGTGTTCCCGATTCGAGTAACTGAATTCTATCAACACCTTTGCTCGATTTGGTTATTTTGTAGTCTTTTGGGTAGTATTTGATGTTATTTTATGTGTTATATAAGTACACAATGATTACGTAAGCTTATACTATCATTACAAGGCTTAAAACATGAGTTTAAGTGCACAGGGGCTCGACTCGACGAGTCAAAAATTGAACCTATTAAGATTCAAAGTTTAACGTTAAATGGACTTATTGCATTGGAGATATTTGATACTTATTATAGCAATTGTGTACGGTTATGTGTTGATATATAGACACACACACACACACACACACACACACACTTAGGTTCATAGCATTTAGTTTGAGATTTGTACCTTTCGTAACCAGAATTCGCATTTAGAGAATTTAGTATAATGCCTCTCTTTGCGAAGAATTTCCACATCTCACGAAGATGTGTAGTGTGATCAGATTCCATCCTCGAACATATCTATGAATGCAATAACCGATTTGTTCAACATATGTCGGCATACTCGGTTCATTAAATCCATAAAAGCCACTGAGACGTTCGTAAGACCAAATGGCATTACCATAAACTCATGATGACCATATCGAGTACAGAACACCGTCTTTGGTACATCTTCCTCAAATCCCTTAGCTGATGAAATCGAGATCATAGATCGATCTTTGATAAATATGAAGCACCTTGCAATTGATCAAATAGATCATCTATACGTGGCAAGAGATATTTATTTTGGACGGTTACCTTGTTCAATTCACGGTAATCTATACACATCTGTAATGTTCCATCTTTCTTCTTTAAAAATAGAACCGGCGCATTCCAAGGTGAGGAGCTCGGTCTAGTAAACCCCTTATCCAACAATTCTTGCAATTGAGCCATCATTTCATTCATCTCTGAAGGGGAGAGATGATAGGGAGCTCGTGAAACAGGACCTGCTCCCGGAACTAAATCAATCCTGAACTCAACTTGTCGATCAGGAGGTAATCCCGGCTAGTCGCTTGGAAAGACATCGGTATAATCCCGCACCATTAGAACATCTCACATTTGTAGCTTTTCTTCTTTCAGATCCACCACATAAGTGAGATATCTCGTACATCCCTTATTGAGACATTGACGAGCCTTAGAAACAAACATGACCGCCGCGTGACCCTTTCGCTTCTCACCGTAGATAAACACCTTATCACCTTTCGGTGAGGTTAGCTGAACAACTCGTTTATTACATTGAATCATAGCATCATGAGTTGCAAACCAATCCATCCCTACTATAACATCAAACTCTTTCATCTGCATAGGAATTAGATCAATAGTAAAGTTGTGAGTATCTAAAGTGAGCTGACAGTCCTTGTAAACAATTCTTACAGTCAAGGATTAACCTTCAGCGATCTCCACATCACCAGAAAATGGCAACAAGGCAGGTGCAACAGATAATTTATGCACAAAAGATTTGGAAATAAACGACAAACTCGCACCTGAATCAAACAGCACTTTAACAGGTATAGAGTTTAAAAAGAAGGTACCCATGACTACATCCGGAGTTTCCCTCGCCTCCTCCACTGTGATCTAAAAAGATTGAGCATACGCCCGAGAGCATTTGTCCCTCTTTGATTGGGAGGGGGTGCCCGAATGCTGAGGCTTATTAACTAAAGCCCTGCTTTCCTCCGGTGCCTTCATAGGACACATCTTGACCAGATGCCTAGAAAGACCGCATCTGTGACAAGTGTCATATCTTCAATGACATTTGGGACGAACATGTCCCGCCTCCCCAAGCAATGACAAACTAAATTGGCCATACCACACGACCCCTGATGCGTATGCCCACATGTGTTACATGGTTTCTTCACTTTAGCAGTTGAAGACCGGTACTGGATTGCGATTGGAAGACTGAAGAAGTAGGGACCTTATATGTCTAAGAAGCCTGTAACTGAGGCTGAGAAGCTAAACCCGTATTACGCTTCTTCAGGTAGAAGGACGAAGATTGACCATTGAAAGTATAAGAATATGTAAACTTAGACTTCTTAGGAGGTGGCAGTTGAGGTTCAGCACGGGATACCTCAAACTCACGAGAGAGAGAGAGAGAGAGAGAGAGAGAGAGAGAGAGAGAGAGAGAGAGAGAGCAAACTCCACCACCTCGTCTTAAGTATCAATTCTCCGGTTTTTGACAAACTCCCGGATCTCTTGACGAAGTCCCTCAACAAAATACTCGATCTTGTGCTTCTCGTCTGCAATAAGACTCTGAGCAAATTGGGACTTGGTGTTGAACTCCCCAACATAATCACTAACAATACAAGGGAACCTTATTGTAGCCTAACGAATTCCATTCTCAGCTTTTGAAGTGACACAGTCAGACAAAACCTTTGATTAAAATGAGTTTTGAATTGCTCCCACGACATTGTATCCACCATATCAGCGCCAATAGTGATTACCACTCCATCCCACCATTGAGTAGCAACCTCTTTTATTTTGCTCGAAGCATATTTGACTTTATCATGTTCGTCAACCTTGGCTACCCAGAACAATCTCTCAGTCTCCTTGATCCAATCATTGGCCGCAGTTGGATAAATTTTCCCCACGAAAGAACCTTAACCTAATCAACAAACAATTAATGACGAACTGCAAGTAATACCCTTAGCTGTAATAAACGAACCAACGAAGGTAATAAACTGACGAATAGTGGCAAAAGTGTAACATCCTTAAATCTAAATTTTTGTAATTTAGATTAATTAGTTGGATATTTTGGTAATTTATATAATTAAGTTGGATTATGAAGGATGATTATGTATCCGAATATTTAAAAGTTGGTTGCTAATTTGAGAAATTAAGAAACTTTAGAATTTTGAATTATGATTATGAAGTAAGATGATTTATAAATGTTAGTGATGATAAACCTAAGATAAAATCAGTATTTAGTGAAATCAGATAAGTTGAGGGGCTAAATGTGCCAAAAGCCGGAAGTTGAGAAATAAAAGACTCTTAGTCTTTTGTTATGTTCATTTCACCATTTCATCTTCAAGAGTTCCTTATCTCTCTCTAAGTCTGTGAAGACCTCCCCTTACGGGGCAGTCCTCAGATTCCAGGTCCCACATCATGCAGCACGATATCAATAATAGCTAAGATAGAGTATTTATATTGTGGAATTTCAAATTACAACAAAATATTAGGATAAGTTTAATACAGTTTTTAGTACAGATTACATTTTTCAAATTAAACTTATAAAGGGTACAATACTAATCTAATTCATGTCATCATACAATCAAATCAAATCTACACCACAATTATCATCTGCCAATCACTACCACAAGGTTTGTTGAGTAGTGGTCTATGAAAACTTCAGCTTGATCTTGTAAGACCTAGGAACTAGGTCCATCAGGTGCCTTTCCCTTATCTTTTCCTGTAAAAAGGTTAAACAACAACTATAAGCAATGCTTAGTGAGAATACAGATTATCAGATTACATGCATTTTATCAAGCGGATCATGGGGTCTAGCGTGATATGTCTTGACTGTCGCTACAACCACTCATGATTGAGACATAGTAGTCATAGAGTTAGATGATGTTCAGGCCACGCTCACGCTTTTAGTGGAAGCTATCCACTTGTACTGGGCTAGCTACCAGTAATCAACATGGGGGAACATCGGAATATCAATACCAAGTTCAATAGAACTGGTGAAGTAGCATGGTCTAGAACAATAGACCGACAATGCTAATCATACTAAGCCGAATCAATACATCAAAGACACGAGCAATGATGGAAGCATAAATAATCAAGGTCATGATAGCAATCTCAAATGATAACAATTAACTATGAAGTGTAAATACAATGTTATGCATAATGATAAGTCAAATAGCTATCATGATCCACAGGGCATCACCGAACCATGGTGAGCACAAGTCACAATCTAGCTGAGCATGTATGAATGTCAAAATAAACTATCATCAACAATATGTCTCAACCGGAATCTAGCATGTAAAACTGAATATCTATAACTCACTGTTTACTGAATTTGGACTGAGTTGTAGTCTTTATCAAGCAGATTAAATCAACCACCTGAGTTATCTCAGGATTTTATCTTTGACTTTCAGGACTTTGGCTTTGCTTTTCAAACTCTGACCCACTTTCAATAACTTTAAACGTTTATTACTTTGTTCAGAATTATCTGAATCTGACCAGAATTTATCATTTGCAAGACCGTTAGCTTTTAAACTTTAGTTGATCTGATTCTGATAACTTATAAACTTTTATGTCCATTTTCATGGACATGTGTGACTTTTGTCATGTTTATATCATAATAGTTTTTATTTGAATATAAAAACTAAAGATTTATTGATTTTAAACTTTATAAATCATAATTGCGTTTTGACATCAAATTATATAAATGGTTACTAATAATTATTATATGTGTGTGTGTGTGTCTATATTTATATATATATATATATATATATATATATATATATATATATATATATATATATATATATATATATATATATATATATATATATATACACGTACATACATACATTTACCTTAGGTTTATAGGATTCTTGTTGTTTGATACTTGCTTGTAATTTCTTTGACTTATATTCTTGAATTTTTGGTACCAAATTGATGAATTTGGTGAAGAAGATGAAGATGAAACCATAGGTTTCTTCTTAGGAGAGAAAGAGCAAATAGTTTAAGTTTGGTGAGATGAACATAAAAAACTCATTTTTGGGGTTTATATATTTTCTTAATTTTCAAAATTCTCTTTTTGAGCAATAAACTTTTGTTTATCTCTTTCTTTTAATACTTAAACTTTATAATTTAATATAATATAGAATTTTACTTTAATTATAAATTTCTCATTACTTTTAAATAAATTTCATAAAAACGGTTCAATTTCTAATATTTTATTCGTGTATCATAATTATAATTCGTGTCAAGTATGTTGCTATAATTTATAATATTTAATTTAATTAAATAATTTAATTACTTAATTAAATTTAAATAATGTAGTTAAAATTACATTATTAAGTCAAATACAGAAATTAAAAATTCAGTTACAAGCTAGGTTGTTACCCAATGGGCTCCACCACGCACAAACTTCGTCCTCGAAGTTAGCTATGTTCGAACAGACTTGGATATGTAGCTTTCATGACATCTTTAGATTCCCAAGACTGATGCGAACCTTTGTGGTGTTTCCACTGAACGAGCACCATCTGCACTACTTTATTTCGAAGCTTATTGGTCTTCGAGTCCAGAATACATTCTGGCTCTTCAACCACTCGAAGCTTCTCATCAATTTGCAGATCAACATGTGGTATCTGAACTTCTCTTTCATCAGCTAGGCTCTTTCGCAGATGACTAACATGGAATACAGGTTGTATTCCGCTAAATCTGCTGGCAATTCAAGACGATAAGACTGATTCCCAATCTTTCAACGATCTTGAACGGACTAATAAATCTCGGAGCTAGCTTGTTTCGCTTTATAAACCGGACCACATTCTTCATTGGAGATACTTTCAGCATCACCTAATCGTTGACTGCAAAACTGATCGATCTATGACGTTGTCATAGTATGACTTCTGCCTGCTTTGAGCTTCAAGAATATTTCTTCTAACAAGTTGAATCTTCTCATGAGTCAACTATAGAAGGGCAGGACCCGCTAAAGGCGATTCACCTGTTTCACGCCAACATGTGGTAGTTCTGCACTTTCGTCCGTATAAAGCTTCAAAAGGAGCCATCTTGATCGTGGAATGATAATTGTTATTATATGAGAATTCGACCAAAGGCAAATGGTCATCCCAGTTACCACCCAAATCAAGAACACAGGCACAGAGCATATCTTCAAGAGTTAAGATAGTACGTTCACTTTGGCCATCTGCATTAGGATGGTAAGATGTACTCATGGAGATTCGAGTACCCATTCCGTCTTGCAGTGCTTTCCAGAATCTTGAAGTGAAACGACTATCACAATCAGAGACGATAGACTTCGGCACACCATGATGAGAAATAACTTCTGTGATGTACATATGTGCCAATCTATCAAGAGAATACGTCTTTTTCATCGGTATAAAATGAGCTGACTTCGTTAAACGATCCACGACTACCCAAATGGAGTCGTGCTGTCTCTTGGTTTTAGGCAACCTCGTTACAAAATCCATGGTTATATGTTCCCACTTCCACTCAGGAACTGGTAATGGTTGCATATCCCCGAAGGGTTTCTGGTGTTCCGCCTTAACCATTTGACAGACTCTGCAGCTTTCAACAAACTGACCAATGTCTTTCTTCATTCCTGGCCACCAATAATCAGCTTTAAGATCGAAGTACATCTTTGAGCTGCCAGGATGAATAGATAACTTGGACTGGTGAGCTTCTGATAGAAGAGTGTTGCGGATTGAACCATACTTAGGAATCTAGATTCGGTTTCCTTTGAGACATTGAAGTCCCAAATGATTCATAGATAAGAATTGAAGTTGCCCTTTAAGATTTTCAGAACAAAGGTTCTCTTCTTTTAAAGCTTCAGCTTGAGCTGATTTGATGTCTTCAATGAGATTAGAAGAGAACACAACGGGAGTCAAGGCATAACAACAATTTTTTTGGATACACCTTTCTACTCAAAGCATCCGCGACCACGTTGGCTTTGCCGGGAAGATACAAGATCTTGCAATCACAGTCCTTGATGAGTTCTAAGGACCGTCGCTGTTTCATGTTCAGATCATTTTGAGTAAAAAGGTGTTTGAGGCTTTTATGGTCAGTATACAACTGACGCTTAGTCCCATAAAGATAGTGACGCCAGATTTTCAATGCAAAGGTGACAGCAGCCAACTCAAGATCATGAGTTGGTGCACTTTTCTCATAGTCTTTCAATTGCCTTGAAGCATAGGCAATGACTTTTCCCCTTTGCATGAGGACACAACCTAAGTCAGTACCAGATGCATCGCTATAAAACGACAAAGTCATCATTGCCTTCTAGTAAGGCTAGGATTGGCGCTTGAATGAGATTCTGCTTCAGAGTTTCAAATGCCTTTTGCTGTTTATCCGCCCATACGACAGGAGTATTCTTTCGTGTTAGCATCATGAGTGATACAACAATCTTTGAGAATTCTTAAATGAATTGTCGATAGTAACCGGCCAATCCAAGAAAGCTTCGGATCTCTGAGGCATTGCGAGGCGTTTGCCACTTTTGAACAACCTCGAATTTAGATGGATCAACTGAAATACCTTTGCCAGATACAACATGGCCAAGGAATTGAATCTATAAAAGTAACAAAGTAGAATTTCAAGTTTTCATTCAAACAAAGAATGCTTAGGAAATAGCTCGAGGCAATATAAGGTTTTACCTGTCTGAGCTAGAATTCGCATTTATAGTATTTTGTGTAGAGCCTTTCTTTTCTCAATAACTCTAGCAGTTGACGCAGATGAGTAGTATGATCAACCTCTGTTTTGGAGTAAATCAGAATATCGTCTATGAACACGATAACTGACTTATCCAGCATCGGCCCGCACACGTGATTCATGAGATCCATGAACGCCGCTGGTGCATTTTTTAGACCGAAAGGAATTACGAGAAATTCGTAATGTCCGTATCTCCTTCGGAAGGCTGTCTTTGGGATATCCTCATCTTTGAAATTTAGCTGATGATAACCAGAACGAAGATCAATTTTGGAGAAATAACTTGCTCCTTGTAACTGGTAAAATAGATCATCGATTCTGGGTATAGGATACTTATTCTTGATGGTGACTTTGTTCAACTCACGAAAGTCGATGCACATACGGAGAGTTCCGTCTTTCTTCTTAACGAATAAGACAGGTGCACCCCACGGAGATGAACTAGGTCGGATAAATCCTTTTCCAACAAATCTTGCAATTGCTTTGACATTTCCTGCATTTCTGCAGGCGCAAGTCTGTAAGGAGCTTTAGCAATTGGAGCCGCACCAGGAACTAAGTCAATGCCGAATTCGACTTGACGTTCTGGTGGCACTCCAGAAATATCATCAGGGAATACGTCTGGGAACTCACAAATGATCGGAATATCAGATATAGATTTCTTGTTGGCTTCAGAGATGGATTCAGATGAGACAAAACACAGATATGATTCGTGACCCTTAGACAGATATTTATGAGCTTTCTCAATATAAATGAAGCAGTGAGCACCTTTTTGCTTGTCGCCTTTTATTTCTAACACTCGGCCGTCTGAAGACTTGATCCTGATAATTCGGCAGTTGCAGACGATTGTAGCTTCATTGTTTGTTAACCAGTCCATACCAATAATGACATCAAACTCTTTTGACGGAATCGAAATAAGATCAAGGTTGAACACAATGTTATTGACGAGTAATATGCAATTTCGGTAAACGGAATCAGCCATAACGTAATTGTTACTGGTCGTCTCAATATCAAGTACTAAGGAAAGCTTCGATGGAGATTTAGACAGTCTTCGAGCAAAAGTAGTCAATATAAAGGAACGATTAGCACCGGAATCGAATAGTACACGAGCAGGGATTGAGTTAAGTAGAAACATACCCGTAACTACATCAGGGGTTTCCTTTGCTTCCTCGACTGTTATTTGAAATGCTCGAGTCCTTGCGGTCGGAGTTGCAGCCGAACTTTTTATCGTAGAACCTCCAGCTGATGATTGTGATTGACCTCGGCGTCCGCTATGACACTGATACATGAAGTGTCCACGCTTCCTACACTTCGCACACCAAGACCCCGCTGAGGACATTCTTCACTGTTGTGCCCGATCTTGCTACACACATAGCAAGTTACATCATCGGGATTTCACATTCCCATATGAGATTTCCTGCATCTTTTGCAGAATCGTGGTTCATTTGTAAGTGAGTAGGCTTGAGCTTTCTGAGGCGATCTATATTGTTGAGATTTCTGGGGTTGCTGGGACTGGGATTTGTTAGGCTTGAAGAATTTTCCGAATCTTTGTTTCTTTGGGGGAGAGGGGTAGGTTGGGTTTGTTTGGGGTGCATAGAGTTGATCGCCATACTCTAAATATCCCCTCTCGATCTGCCTTGCAGCTTCAACCATTTCCTGATAACTTTTATATTTCATTGCGCTCATCCGGTGTCTGTACCTCGGGTTAAGACCTCCACGAAATCGATTCATCTTTCTTTCTTCAGTGGCTACTTGATATGAAGAATAGCCACAGAGTCGCGAGAATTCATGCTCATACTCGTCTACTGACTTGGTTCCTTGGGTTAGCTGCATCAGTTGGACCTCCATTTTTTCTTGTTGATCAATAGGACAATACTTTGCGTTAAACATTTCGAGGAATTGGTCCCACTCTAATGTCTGAATTACCTCTTCTCCATAAATACTTCTCTGAGTCTTCCACCAGGCACGAGCAGCGCCGACGAACAGAGCGGTAGCATAACTGACTTTCTTTGAATCTAGACAATCAGAGATTCTGAAGATTTTTCAGTGTGGCTTATCCAATCCATCACCTGGATTGGGTTTACTGTACCCTCAAAATTAAGGGCACCGCTCGTTTTAAAATCTTTGAACTTACAGCCTTTCGGCTGTTCAATTTGGGCATTAGGGGTGGAGTTATCAGAATCAGATTCATCATTCTGGACTTGTTTATCTTTTCTCTTATTCTTTTTATCAGCACGTCTTTTTGCTTCAGCCTCATCTGTTGCCTGAAGCTGTTCTTTCATATTATTATTTTGTTGTTCAGAGTGTTGGGCTAATAGTTGTTGTACCATTTCAAACATCTGTTGGGGAGTCATGTTGTTGGGAATATCACCTGATCCTGACATCTTTACTGAAAATTAAAATCATTTAACTATCAGTTTATAGACTTAGATCTATGTACCCTTATTCCCATCCTAACAGTGTGTACATCCTATCCCAGTTCAAACCACCTAAATGATTGATACATATGTATTGCTTCAGTTTGAGACCAAGTATTACTCATGTAATACTTGATTCACTCAAACTATGGGCTCTGATACCATCTTGTGAAGACCTCCCCTTACGGGGCAGTCCTCAGAGTCTATGTCCCACATCATGCAACACGATATCAATCATAGCTAAGATAGAGTAATTATATTGCGGAATTTCAAATTACAAGTACAAAATATTAGGATAAGGTTAATACAGTTTTTAGTACAGATTACAGTTTTTAAATTAAACTTATAAAGGGTACAAGACTAATCTAATTCATGTCATCATACAATCAAATCAAATCTAGCCAGACCACCACAATCATCATCTGCCAATCACTACCAAAAGGTTTGTTGAGTAGTGATCTATGAAAACTTCAGCTTGATCTTTTAAGACCTAAGAACTAGGTCCAACAAGTGCCTTTCCCTTATCTTTTCCTGTAAAAAGGTTAAACAACAACTATAAGCAATGCTTAGTGAGAATATAGATTTTCAGATTACATGCAGTTTATCAAGCGGATCATGGGGTCTAGCGTGATATGTCTTGACTGCCGCTACAGCCTGTAAGGTCTACCACTGACAGATCTATCTAGACGCGGACCCGTTAACGAGTGCGGAATCCTCGTTGACGGTCAGACGGACAACTCTCAACCAACGGAAAACACGGAGACTATTAGACGCTGAACGAACGACACACGAACGATCCTACGTACTAATTCTCTCCGAAACGGGACTCACCTAGCTGATAAACTCGAGATCGCCTATTGCTTAATTCCTCACGAATTCTGCCAAAGGTTTTCTAATGATTCGAGTCTATCCCTAATTATAGGCCCTGATTCGAGTCTGTTGTGGGCCAACCTCGAATCTGGCCTAAGGCCCATTCGAATCTGTCCATCTGACAGATTCGAATCTAGCCTATTCGAATCTAAGGACTCATTCGAATCTATCACAGATTCGAATGTATCCTTTTATGCAATTCGAATCTAACCTATACACTTAAACACTTACGTGATGAAACTTATGTTTTAACTTATGCTTGACATACTCTTTGACTTTTATGTTTGAACTTCTTGTAATATGTACATCAAGTTCAAACACACAATCAATAACCGACAAACACATATTAAACATATATATCAATAACACTTGTTAATATTCAGAATATTACTTAAATCATAACGCAGATCGTTTAGACTGCTATCGTCACACAGGGTGTACCAACAGACTCCCCCTTGACGATAGCTTCTAATTATTTACATTATATCAAATTTAAGTACTAGAGCTATAGACGCTACTACCTGCATATAACCCTGCATCTATACAAACTTTAACTACCTTTTGGAACTTCCTGGCTTCAGATCTCCATGGTTCAGTGAAGAATATAGGCTGATCGTGAAGCTTCTTCAGGTCGTCCTTAGATAGGTTTATCAAATGTAGTGGGTCGTATACCTTCAAAATTACCTGCTCGTCTTGATCCTCCATTATAGCTTCAGCAGTATCAATTTCCAGGTACCACCACTTCATGTTGCTCAAAACATTTTGTGGCATTGGCTTTATTGGCACTCTTTTCAAGCATTTGACTGGCTTGTAGATCATTCTAGCCCAAGGTCTTCCAGTATGAGGATCTATTCTTGATCCATCCTCGACCCTCTTGCCTGATCTCGGCTTAAGCCTCTCAAATTTGCCTGATCGCCCTTCTTTCCTTATGATTCTTTCAATAACGTTTGCGTAAGGATCATCTCCAATATTAATAAGCTCCTTCCAGGCTAACTCTTTAACTTCAATCTTGGGCAAAGAATTAAAAGCTTTCAGTGTCCGCCTCAAGTATTGAAGTCCATCTCTTCTTTTCAAAATGAACAGCTGCAGTTCTCTGTCAAAGAACCAGCTAATAATGCCTCCTGAGAAGTTCCCAGCACCTGGAACTCTCATCTTCTTCTTCATCTTCAAACTCTCTTTCTTTTCCTCTTTCTTGAACCAAAGATTGATCAAGTCAGTCCTAGATGGCTCCATCTCGGCCTCTTCAAGTTCATTGTCCTCGACTGAGGCTACTTTGATATAGTCAATGTCAATCACATTATGATTTTGTCCTTCATATAGCTCCGTTACTGGTTGTGAATTGACAATAACTTCATTGACTTGATCGTCTTCCTCCTCTATCACTTCGTCGTCAGATTTCCAGTCCGCGACATCATCTGGAATAAATTCCCCTTCCTCCAACTCTTCCATTTCATCTTCAAAATCAAACTCCATCAGCTCTTCTTCAATATCTTTCAGCGCATCGATCATGTCGCTGTCTAAATTCCTTGAAGAACTAGCCTCTCCTCTTTCACCTTCTGCTTGACTTGGCTCCCCCTGAGATTGAGCAGCCTGAGCAGTAGAAAAATCTACTGGCTCATCCTGTCTTTGAGAGCTGGGATCATTGCCTTGATTATCATCTTCATCATCGTCCCTCCGCCTCTGTACTTCTTGATCACGACACGACGTCTCCCCCTGAGCCTGAAGGTTTTTCATTAACTGCTCAATGAGGGACCTCATTGCTCGGATCTCGGATGACTGATCAGTGACAAAAGATTTAAGCTCAGTGTTTTCATCTCTTACACCTTCAATAATCATTCTCAACTCAGCATTCTCCTTATCCAGATTAGCGTTATGCTCTTGGAGTTCACCAACTGCTTTAGTGAGAGTTATAATTTGAACGTGCTGAAAATCTACTCGACTCTTCAGCTGCAGAAATCTTTGATTTTCATTGTATGCTTCTGGCATAGATGGAATGGACTGAAGGGGAGAAGGATTGAATGGTGGCGGAATGTAGGGTTCGTGTTGCTGAGGTGGCGGTGATGGTGAATCTGTGGTTGGTGCTTGGGTTTGGGCTTGAGAGGTTTCTGGTTGTGCTTCCGAGGTAGAAGACGACCCTTGCATAAATCTATGACGTTTTGCTCGTGGCCTCGTCACTAACGTAGCAATCTCTTCTTCTTCATAATCGGACTCCTCCAATTCCCTGGTCTCTCTCCTCCTCGAACCACCTTGATTGACAATCAATCTAGAACCATAAGTCTCAAAACAACTTCCAGTTTCGGTAGTTACCACCTCATGAACTTCATCTGATTCGGTTTCAGATTCCGAAGATGTCAATCCTGCCTCAGCCCCCTCTGGCTCATATTCGTCAACATCACGAAATATATCATCATTATCTCCAGGCGGACTCAGCAGCTCATCCACCAATGCTGCTGCAACATCTTCATCGGCATGCGGCCCTGCCTCCCAAATCTCATTAAGTGTCTGTGTTAGGTGGTCAGCTTCTCTCACAACATTTGAAGGCCCTGCTTCATGAATATCTGAGGGCTCAGCTTCATGACCAGTCGAAGTCCCTGCTTCTTCTACTTCTGGTTGTTGGTTTGATGACGGCCTGATTGCCGGGATTTGACTCGCTGCTGGTTGCTGTTGTCGTCTCGGATCACGCGGCCGCTGTGGACGTTGCTGTCGCTGTTGTTGTTGTTGTTGGACACCAACTACTCCTGCCCAGTTGGCATCATTCGGAGCTTGAAATTCCCTGTCCAGAATTGCACCAAAAAGTGGACGTGCCTCCGGAACGGCTAACCTTCCTCGGTGTGAGGAACAGTCAGAATAGATACGCTTCTCTATAACATTGACGGTCAATGCATCATCAGATTGTGGCAGCTCAGGCAAGAAGTGCCTTATCAACATCATCACAAACCTCGGATACAAAAGGAACTTTTCTCTCTCAGGAGCCGTGATTTGATGGATAAATTCCGAGAAAATCAGCTGCGAGAAACTAAACTTCTTATTGTATACCATCGCGATCATTGCTGATTGGATTTTTGATACTATATAATCAAAACCAGCTTTCTTAGGCGCAAAACAGATCATAAACACATGGACCAAGAAACGCCATTGGCCTATCAACCCGCTCTTCATATATGAAGATTTTGTAATGTCCAAGCTGTATCCCATTCTCAAAAAAGCTGCTTGCCTAATACTTAAAGGAAAGTCTGTAGGCCCGTCTTCTTGTTCTAGGGAACCCAACTGCAGGACTTGTCTCAAAATATCAGCGGAGAAAACCAAAGGTTGTCCGGCAATTCTAGTTCTTAACACTGTCGGGGTGACAGTGCAGTCCACCTGCAAGTGATCGTAAAATTGACGCACATAGGATATCACAATCGGAATGTTTTCATACAGCACATAACTTATCCTAGATTCCGCCAGAAAATCCAAAACTTCTCGAAATCCCTGCGCCTCAGGGATGTTATGGACAGGATTCAGTACCATATTGTGCTTGGGAACAAAAGCACGAAGCGCCATATCTGCACAATACATAAAATTGTTAGACTTATTAAAAATCAATAAACTTGTTTAAATTCAAATTTGTTTTATTTTGTATTTGATTAAATACAAAATCTAACACAATTAAATTTCCACAAGTTTAATAAAATTTAAATTCAACAAAATAAATGAAGTACAGATTCGAGAGTAACAGATTCGAATAAACCCTAGTCGAATCTGATGAACAGATTCGAATATCTGGTCATCTCGAATCTATTGATAGATTCGAGAAACCCATGTCCATTATCAGATTCGAAACCCCGTCGGACCTTATTTCAACAAAAATCAACAATTTTAACCATTTTGAACGTAGCAAATCACATACATTAGTTCAACTAGGTTCTAATTATAGATTTATGCTTTTAATTTGATCTTTTATTAGTCCAAACTTGGTAATTTTGCAAAAACCCTATTTTGACCTATAAAACATCAAAATGTGAAGTTTAAGTCCAAATTTGTGTATTAAACCACCAAAATCTTGTACAATCATGTTGCTTATACCTAGATTTGAAGGTAGAATCGAACACAAAAGCTTTAGAATCGACGAAATGTCGTTTAGTGGAAATACGATAGACTCGAGATTAGATTCGAGATCGCCAGAACAGATTCGAGAAATCAGATTCGAGAACAGTGAGAAGTAAATGCTTTCACTGTGGACCTTTATATACTAACTACCTTCGAGTCTATGTAATTTCGAGTCTACTGACAGATTCGAAGTATCTCACATTCGAGTCTGTCTTAGATTCGAAATTTCCAACACTTAGAAAAATTTCGGAAATTTTGAAATAATTTCAACTTTTTCCAACTATTTTCTACTGTGTAGTGTAACCAGATAAACTATGCCAAATCTTTTACCCTAAGCTCAGATATTTCACGCATTGTATATTTTATTCAACTTTGAATGCACCCTCAGTAACTTTTGACCTTTTACCTAAGTAAAAATTAAACTAAACTAAAATAAAATAAAATAAAATAAAATAAGCTAAGGTAAAAATAAAATTAAAGTAAAATAAAATTTTGACTAAAAAATTTAATCTAGACTTAAGTTATAAAAATAAATTTACAAGCTAAGCTAAATACCAAACAACATATTTTTGGTGAGTATAGTCTAAGAAAGGTTCAATCAGATAGCGATGTCCGATACTAACTTTCAGTACTTAAACTTTCACACTTAGGAATTTTTGATTCCTTTGATTGTTTGTCGTGACATACCCATTTAGCCGATTGTTGGTATTTTACCCTGTTAAACACTCTACATTTCGGAATATCCCTTGGCCTTTTTATTTATCAGGAAATTATCTTACGTGACTCAGACATAGACATACTTTTATGATCAAGGCACACAGACAAAATTCTAACTTGTTGGTATTTGCAAACTTTCTTTAAAAGACAAACATCGGACACAGGTCTGTATTCTCATACAACAAAGTGTCTTAGTTCGACTTAAGGTTTAACTTTAAAGTTAGCAGATAGCGGTGACAGGTCTGTACTGACGTACAACAAAGCGACATGTCTGCTAACCCGAATCTAAACAGAGACAACAGGTCTGTACTTACGTACAACAGAGTTGCATGTTTTCGACTCTCAGTTTTTCATGATATTTCTATTCTTTCCATTTTCAGACGTATTTGATGTTGCTATACATCCCCAGAAAGTTTGCATACCTCATTTAGACTCAATGTTTGTATGTCTTGTACATAAAAATTAAGACCGATTGGTCATACATCTAAGCTAGTGACACGTTTGACTTTTTCTAGAATATTTTATTAGCCTTTAGATACCCTATATGTATTATGCCTACCAACACATCAAACTAAATAAAGTATAACACTTAGGATTTAGTTGCATTATGTGTGAAAGCCTAAACACTTAGAGTCTGTAACGACGGTGCTAATTTTCGTCACTTTGAACCTATGTATCTAAGACTTAACTCCTTTTCTGATATTCTCTTTTTTTGTATTTTTGTAATTTTCTCTCTTTTTTCTTTTGTTTTTCATAGCAAAACGCATTAAACTAAGCTAATCTACTAACTTACTAAAAATAGAAACTTACTAAAAATAGAAACTTTCCTAAATTAGAAACTTTCCTAAATTAGCAGACTACACTAAAAAGAAAGAAATATAACAACTATAAAAGGAAAAAAAATACTACTAAGGTCAATTTACTCTGGGTTGCGCATTCCATTAAGTTGAATTAAATACTCAAAACGTGACTTATCAAACGCTTTGGTAAATAAATCAGCATTATTATCTTCAGTTGCCACCTTTACCAGTTTGATCAAATTCTTTTCAGCACAATCACGAATAAAATGATGCCTTATGTCAATGTGCTTTGTTTTACTGTGTTTAACTGGATTATTTGTTATCGCAATAGTAGATTGATTGTCTATCCTAATTGGAGTTTGAGTATAAGCCAAACCGTAATCCCGCAATTGTTGTTGTATCCACAGAACCTGTGAACAGCAACTACCAGCAGCAACATACTCGGCCTCGCACGTTGACACGGCTACCGATGTTTGTTTCTTGCATTGCCAGGACACCAATCTCCCTCCGAGGAACTGACAACCTCCAGTCGTTGATTTGCGCGTCAAGCTGCATCCTCCGTAGTCAGAATCTGTGAACGCTTCCAACTCTAGATCTCCCTCCGCGTGATACCAAAGTCCCAGCTTCGGTTTCGACTTGAGGTATCGTAGAATCCGCTTCACAGCTTTCATATGCATCTCCTTCGGATTCGCTTGAAACCTAGCACAAATACAAACAGCAAACATAATATCAGGTCTTGAAGCAGTTAAATACATAAGTGACCCAATCATGGCCCGATATAAAGTCGGATCCACATCGGTATCACTTTCAGTACCCGGCCCGAGATTGTGATTCACTTGAATCGGCGTGCTGAAGTGGGCAGTCAACTTTGTTCCTTCCATCCCAAACCGTTCCAATATGTCATAGACATACTTGGTCTGATGGATAAACATGCCTTCCTTCTTCTGGTCAACTTGTAACCCCAAAAAGAAATTCAACTCCCCCATAGCACTCATCTCGAACTTAGACTTCATAACCTTCTCGAAATCTTTGCACATCTGTTCGTCTGATGATCCAAAAATGATATCATCTACGTACACTTGTACCAAGATAAAATGATCTCCCTTTCTCTTCACAAATAGAGTACTATCTATCCTACCCCTCTCAAAGCCATTTTCTAAAAGATGGTTGGATAGAGTCTCATACCATGCCCTAGGTGCCTGATGTAATCCATAAAGAGCCTTATCTAATCGATATACTCTATCAGGATATTTAGGATCTGTAAACCCGGGCGGTTGTTCTACATACACTAACTCCTTCACTTTCCCATACAGGAAAGCACTCTTAACGTCCAGTTGATATACTTTAAATCCCTTGAAGGAGGCAAAAGCTAAAAACAACCTAATTGCTTCTAACCTTGCTACAGGTGCAAACACTTCATTGTAATCGATTCCCTCCTCTTGGTTGAAACCCTTTACAACTAATCTTGCCTTGTTGCGCGTGACTATACCCCGATCGTCTCGCTTGCACTTAAAAACCCATTTGGTTCCTATTGCAATCTCCCCTCGAGGTAACGGAACTAACTCCCACACTTCTAGTTTCCTAAATTGTGACAGTTCTTCCTGCATCGCTTCAACCCAGGAGTTGTCCTTAAGTGCCATTTGCACATTTTTGGGCTCTACTTGCGATATGAAACACGAATATAGACATGTATGATATGCCTCGGAGTCGTTTATCATCGACAACAACACAGTGTTGTTATTTACACTACTCCGAGTCCTCACACCCTCGTTAGGATTTCCTATGATGCTATCTATAGGATGGTTCTTGTTAATCCTAGAGGTCTCTATTTCGTCTACCCTTAGATTATCTCCTAAGTTGGATCCTATTTCACCTAAAGGGGGAACAGGCTCAGCTTCCACATTTTCTTCCTCACGGACGTTTTCCTCAGAGGCAGAACTTGATGCTTGAGTCTGATTATCAGTGTTAGGTTCTTCTGGATTAGCAACTTCTGGAGACCCATCTACAGTCGCAGTAGGCTCGGACGTAGATTCGAATGTGGTCCTTGGAAAAATATGGCCATCGTCATTTAGATGTAACGTCGCCATGTCTTTATCAATTGTACCTGCAGTATCATCCAAAGGAATGTTAAATGACTCAAATAACTTATCATAGTCAAATATCCATTCCGGACCAGTTTGGGGTTCATGTGTATAACTTGTGACTTCAATATTATACACAATCTCCACAGTACCATTCCTTTTGTTAAAAACCCGTTTGTTTGGTGAGTTTGGCACATAACCTAGGAAGTATCCTTCGTCAGCCTTTTCACCAAACTTCGGTTGATGTTTTGTTCTTAAAAGTGTGCATGGTACTCCAAACGGTTCGAATCCAGTTAAGTTAGGTGGCCGTTTATTCAAAATTTCATAACATGTTTTGTTCAATGATTTGACTGTAAGGACTCTATTTAAAATATGGCACGCGGTATTCACTGCCTCCCCCCAAAACATGGTAGGAAGCTTTGAATCCGAAAGCATAGTCCTTGCAGCCTCAATCAATGTTCTGTTTTTACGTTCGGCCACCCCATTCTGTTGTGGTTCATATGGTGCACTGAATTGATGCACGATGCCCTTTGATAGGCAATATACACCAATTACAGAGTTTTTAAATTCAGTCCCATTATCACTACGTATATTTTTAACCCTTGTTCCGTAGGAATTCTCCACTTGGTCTAAGAACCCGATGAGCTTTGTAGCCGTCTCGTCCTTCGTACCTAAAAAGAAAACCCATGAAAACCGTGAGTAATCGTCAGTGATAACTAAGCAAAACCAACTACCTCCAATACTCCTTTTGTTGATTGGGCCGAAAAGGTCCATATGCAACAAATCGAATGTCGAGGTTATGGAATTCAGCTTCTTGGACTTGTGTGTCTTTTTATGTTGCTTGCCCTTCATGCACGGTAGACACTTGTCTTCAAATTGAAAGCTCTTCAAAGGCACACCTTGCACCAAACCATTCTTCGTTATGTAGTTCATTTTCCTTAGGTGCAAGTGAGCCATGCGTCTGTGCCACAAAACCGATTCCGTCTCCGAAGCTTTTGATAGTAAGCAGATCGGACCCATCGAATTATCTGGCTTGTTCATGTCGAGCATGTACAAGTCATTCTTCCTTGGAGCCCGCATCAATATCCAATCTTCAGGTATCTTGAATCCCGGCTTAGCACTAACGCCTCAGTGTCAGTAAATAACACCGAGTTTTTCTTATCACAGATTTGAGATACACTAATGAGATTATGAACCAGTTTATCAACGTGATAAACTTGATCCAATGTAATCGTCCCATTAGTGACTTCTCCAGTTCCAGTGATATTTCCTCCTTTGTTGCCCGCGAATGATACAAATCCCCTACTACCCCCCTTGAAGTCTGTGAGAAGACTTCTTTCCCCCGTCATATGCCTGGAGCAACCACTGTCGACGAACCACTTGTTGTTTGGACCGGTAGTTATCTCCTGCACATGAAAGAAAAATAGGTTAGTTATCACGGGGAACCCAAGCCATGACTGACTTGGTAATACCATTCTCGTCCACATACTTGAACTCTTTCAAGTACCCATCTCGTCTTTCAGGTGACTTGGGCCTTTGAACTGAATTCAGTTGTGGTGCCGAGTGATTTAGATTCACTCTTTGCCTTTGAGTAGGCATTTGTTGTGATGCTCTAGAATAAGTCTTATTATAATGCATTTCAGACTGTGATCCCTGAGCTTTTACCGGAACATATTGTCTAACAGGAGTATGTGACCTAACTGGAGTGTGTGACCTGCTAGGTGTTGTGCTCCTATAGACTTGTTGAGGTGCTGACCTAGATTGATTAATGACACGATTCGGTGAATTTGTCCTAACCACTTCTTTTGGTCCAACCTTAACCGGTGTTTGTTTCACAACAGGTTTTGGTGCGGCCTGCACAGTTTTCTCGGTACTCTGAGAACTACTCGTGCTCGCCACACTTGTCGAGGGCTTAACAGGTGTTGGGTTCACTGTCTTAGGTGTAACATCAGCTTTCCTATTTGGACAGTGAGAAGCAACGTGCCCTTTCTCGTGACATCTAAAGCAAGACATCTTATCCATGGACTTTTTGGTTGGTCCCTTAGATCTAGGTGTCTCCCTAGTGTCTATTGCCTTGGGTACATCTACAGTGTCTGTCTCTTCGACCTGGTCAGCCCATGAAATTTTCTGTTTTCCTGCAGGTGTTTCACTGGAGGAAGACACAAATTTCACTTGCTTGACCTTGACGGTTGAGTCAGTCACCTTAGGTGTATTTTCAACTTTAGGCTCAGGTGTAGGTTCAGGTAGGTCCTCTAAAACTACTGTCTTGTCAGTTTTCTCCTGAGGCTGAGGCACATAGTTATCATTGAAAGGTGGAGGAATTTCGTGAAAACCTAGACCTACAGGCTTCTTAGACTGTCTTTGGGCATCTAAGACTTTCCCTAGGTTTAGGCTCGAATTCCTAAACTTTTCCAGCTTGCTATTTGCCTCTGCTACCTTAACCTTGGTCTCGGCTAGCTCTATGTCCTTGTCTTTCAGACTTTTGGTCAAGGCCTCTACGTGCTCATACATAAGTTCTATCCTAACACACTGCTCACTCAGTTTGTCTTTTAGAACGATTACGTCTTGAGCATCAGCCTTAAGCTTTTCTTTTAAATCTTGTTTTATATCATTAAGGCTAGCATTTTCTATTTTTAAGTTTTCATTTTGAGCAGCTATGGTCTTATGTGAGTCTAGGACTAGATTTAACCTATCGTTAGAACTAACACATAAAGCACATAAATCACGAAATAGAGAATTAGAAAGACTAACCTTAGAGTTATCAGATTCCACGTTGGCCATCTGAGCAGCAAACTCCAGCACGGTCTGATCATTCGCTTTCTCTACCCACATCGGACTGTTTTCCCTTGTGGTCTGCTCATCCTCTTCACAACCATTCTCCGTAACTTCAGCCATAAAAGCTCTAGCATTGGACTCCGGATGTGAACTCCAGTCATAAGAACCATCTAGCTGTCTTTCAGAAGTGACATTGGATATCAGACCCGCTAGATTGGCTTGACTAGATGAAGAACTCGGAAGATATCTCTGTTGGGACTGACTTTGGTACTGTCCTTGATGCTGACTCTGTCCCTGGTATGACTCTACCTTCGGTCTTTGACACTCCCTCGCGAAATGTCCCAATCCCTGACAGTTGTAGCATTTGACCTTAGACTTATCAAATCCTATCCCCTTGTTATTCATCTGGAGATTCCTTCCAGTTCTCTTTATGAATCTCTTAACCCTCTGGGTTACCATGGCCAGTTGCCATTTAAGATCCATCTCCTCAAGATCATCAGGGTCGACCTGATCGTAGTCTTCATCCCAAAGAGCCGGATCGTTAATCTTCCCTTGAACGCAATTTCCGTATGCGGCCACAAATGAAGCAAGCAGATTCAGATGTTCTTCCGCCGACTTTGCGCTCATTGGCATCTTAGAATAGCTCTGACTTGTAGATGCCTGATTGACTTGAGGTTGCGGTTCTTCCGATCTTCCTAATCCTAAGAACGCGCGATTTAGTGAGTCTTCGGACTCTGGTGGCGATGACGTTTCTCCGGTGAAAAACGCTGTAGCACTCTTCTGATCAGCTGTCACTGATGATTTTGATGTCTTTCCAAAATACATAGCCGGATTTTGGACTTGCTCGTAATCAGTCTCAGCTTTTATCATTTCGAAGTGATATGCCCTCAACGTTCCCACGATGTCATCCAGCGTTTGAGCATAGTATTTATCTTCATTCAGCTTAATCATAGCCACGTACATAGCCCATTTGGCTGGTAGGGCATCAAGAAGCTTGTTGTTCTTGTCACTGTCCGAGTACTCAATGCCATGACTTTCAAGCTCTGTTATCAGATGATAGAACCTTGTGATAATATCATCTAACTGTTCATCCTTAAGAGCCTTGAAAATTGCAAACTGTTGGGTCAACAGCTCTGTACGCTTTCTACGTACCCGTGGATTACCCTCACACCGTTTCTGAAGAGACTCCCAAAGCTCTTTCGACGTCCTCTGAGTCCGAAATGTGTGCAAGATATCTTGAGGTAACGCCATTCGGATAATAGAGAAAGCCTTGTTTTCAGCTTCAAATAGTTTCTTGTCATCCTCTTTCATCATTTGGTATGACAGAACCTTTTGACGGCCTTCAACCTCAGATACTGGTGGAATGTACCCTTCATCAATGCACACCCACATGCGCATATCGTTGAATCGTACAAAATCCGTGAATCTATCCTTCCACCAGTAGTAATCCTCAACTTTCATCAGCTTAGGTGGTGCATTGGCCTTCCCAACTTCGTGATCCATTTCAAGGAATTTCTGAAGGTTCGACATCTTTTCTGAAAGAATTTGAATTTGAACTTAATTAATTTAATTAGAAACTGATTTAAATTAACTTATTCAAATCTAGATAGATTCGAAACTAATTAATGTTTAATCTTTTGAAATTAAATTCGATTAAGTCTTAAAGTTCAAGTAGATTCGAAATAATGTCAGATTCGAACAATCCCACAGATTCGAAGATAGGTCAGATTCGAAGGACTCTTAAACTCGAAGACCCTTAGAATCGAAGGCACAACAGAATCGAAATTCAGCAGAATCGAAGAACAGAATCGAAACAGTAACAGACTCGAAACAAACTCGAAACAATATAGACTCGAGATCCAATTCGAATGTATTAACAGATTCGAAACAACACAGACTCGAAACTGACTGAAATTGACTCGAAAGGAGCGTATTTTGGTTAGACTCGAAAATAAAGTAAAACCCTAATTACCCCTATAGATTTGAGCGCCGCAAACTCGAAAAACGGCGAACACTTTGATTTTTTTGACGTTTTACGGATTAAACCACTATTTTTCAAATGAAAAATAATGATTTCGACCAAAAACGTGAAAAACCACAAAGTGTTTCCCGAATATGAATTTGCTAAGCCCAAAAACACGTTTTTGAGAGAAAAACCGTCCAACTAGCGTCAAGAAACCTAGAATGTTTCTGATGAACACGAAGAACACCACGAACACTCCGTAGGCTCTGATACCACTTGTAAGGTCTACCACTGACAGATCTATCTAGACGCGGACCCGTTAACGAGTGCGGAATCCTCGTTGACGGTCAGACGGACAACTCTCAACCAACGGAAACACGGAGACTATTAGACGCTGAACGAACGACACACGAACGATCCTACGTACTCATTCTCTCCGAAACGGGACTCACCTAGCTGATAAACTCGAGATCGCCTATTGCTTAATTCCTCACGAATTCTGCCAAAGGTTTTCTAATGATTCGAGTCTATCCCTAATTATAGGCCCTGATTCGAGTCTGTTGTGGGCCAACCTCGAATCTGGCCTAAGGCCCATTCGAATCTGTCCATCTGACAGATTCGAATCTAGCCTATTCGAATCTAAGGACTCATTCGAATCTATCACAGATTCGAATGTATCCTTTTATGCAATTCGAATCTAACCTATACACTTAAACACTTACGTGATGAAACTTATGTTTTAACTTATGCTTGACATACTCTTTGACTTTTATGTTTGAACTTCTTGTAATATGTACATCAAGTTCAAACACACAATCAATAACCGACAAACACATATTAAACATATATATCAATAACACTTGTTAATATTCAGAATATTACTTAAATCATAACGCAGATCGTTTAGAGTGCTATCGTCACACAGGGTGTACCAACACAGCCACTCCTGATTGAGATATAGTAGTCATAGAGTTGGATGATGTTCAGGCCACGCTCACGCTTTTAGTGGAAGCTATCACTTGTACTGGGCTAGCTACCAGTAATCAACATGAGGGAACATCGGAATATCAATACCAAGTTCAATAGAACTGGTGAAGTAGCATGGTCTAGAACAATAGACCGACAATGCAAATCTTACTAAGCTGAATCAATACATCAAAGAACGAGCAATGATGGAAGCATAAATAATCAAGGTCAAGATAGCAATCTCAAATGATAACAATTAACTGAACTGAAGTGTAAATACAATGTTATGCAAAATGATAAGTCAAATAGCTATCATGATGCACAGGGCATCATTGAACCATGGTGAGCACAGGTCACAATCCAGCTGAGCATGTATGAATGTCAAAATAAACTATCATCAACAATATGTCTCAACCGGAATCTAACATGTAAAACTGAATATCTATAACTCACTGTTTACTGAATTTGGTCTGAGTTGTGGTCTTTATCAAGCAGATTAAATCCACCACCTGAGTTATCTCAGGATTTTATCTTTGACTTTCTGGACTTTGGCTTTGCTTTTCGAACTCTGACCCACTTCAAATAACTTTAAACGTTTATTACTTTGTTCAGAATTATCTGAATCTGTCCAGAAATTTATCATTTGCAAGTACGTTAGCTTTTAAACTTTAATTGATCTGATTCTGATAACTTATAAACTTTTATGTCCATTTTCATGGACATGTGTGACTTTTGTCATGTTTATATCATAATAGTTTTTATTTGAATATAAATGAAAGAGCAGATTGTTTAAGTTTGGTGAGATGAACATAAAAAACTCATTTTTGGGGTTTATATATTTTCTTAATTTTCAAAATTCTCTTTTTGAGAAATAAACTTTTGTTTATCTCTTTCTTTTAATATTTAAACTTTATAATTTAGCATAATATATAATTTTACTTCAATTATAAATTTCTCATTACTTTTAAATAAATTTCATAAACGGTTCAATTTCTAATATTTTATTCGTGCATCATAATTATAATTCGTGTCAAGTATGTTGCTATAATTTATAATATTTAATTTAATTAAATAATTTCATTACTTAATTAAATTTAAATAATGTAATTAAAATTACATTATTAAGTCAAATACAGAAATTAAAAATTCGGTTACAAGCTAGGTTGTTACAAAGTCTCTGCTGAAAATCGATTAATTGGAGACAAATTCGTGGATTAAATCTGGAAATTATCAAGAATCAAAAGGATTTAGGGTAAGAAATTATTTTCAGAGTTTGAGGTTTTATTTTTTTAAGAATAAAGATGCAAAAATCGGATTTTTAATATGAGAAATCGTTGTTGCATGTTGGATAAATTAGTTGGAAATCATCTCTTGAAGATTACTGAAGCATTGGAAACAAGAATCGTTGGTTAATTCGTCCTAAACGGTAAGAAATTTCAACTTTTGTGAGTTTTTGCGTTCTTGAAGTTTTTCCTCATTTTTGGTCCAATATGGACGAATTTGGATGTTATCGATAGTGAAAATGAACCAAAAACACTCAATATATAATAATATATTAAATGTATGGATTGCATGTTGTTAAAATTAAGTTTTGGCAATTTTTACTTAGAATCCCGTAGCTGCGACCTGAGCTTCTGTTGGTCGACTCTGCGAGTCGCCAAGAACAATTGAATAAGTCGTCAAAAATTCATAAGTGTTGAATCCGAATTCGGTTGGGACCCGAATTCGGATGAGTCCCGAACCCAAATGGAACCGAACTTGGATGAGTCAAAAGTAATTCAGATGGATCTGAAATCCGGCTGAGGATCCGAAATTCAGACCTCGACTCGGCGAGTCAACTAGACCGACTCGGCGAGTCGGCTGCAGTTCATGTGAAATTCGGATGGGGTTTTAAGGACCCGAAATTCTGGTTAATCAAATACACTTTTGAGATACCTTTTGTAACATATTAAGGTAAATAAAGGAGGGTTGATTGGGAATAATAACACCTCAAATGATGAGATTTAAACATGACTTTCGGATGACGGTTTCGAATGTTGTAACACTTTTAATTATACAAATTGATGCTTGTAAGGTTTACCACTACGAGATCTATCTAGACGCGGAACCGTCAACGAGTGCGGAATCCTCGTTAACGGGTAGACGGAAACAACTCTCAAACAGAAACACGGAGACTATCAGAAGCTGAACGAACGACTCACGAACGATCCTACAAACTGATTCTCTCCGAAATGGCACTAACACTGATGATAAACTCGAGATCGCTTAATGCTTAATCCCTGACGAATTCTGCAAAAAGTCAGATAATATTTCGAGTCTATCCCTAATTATAGAGGCTAATTCGAGTCTGTTATGGGCTAAACTCGAATCTGGCCCAAGGCCCATTCGAGTTTGCCCTCATAGACACTCTCGAATCTGCCTAGCTTCGAATCTAGGTCTACATTCGAATCTATCTCAGATTCGAATGTACAACCTTATGGAATTCGAATCTAACTATTTCACATACTCAACTTAGTATTGAAACTTATGTTTTTACCTTATGATTGAATTTATCTTTGACCTTTATGTTTGAACTTCTTGTAATACGTTACCTAAAGTTCACACACACAAACAATAATAAATATCAACCATATATAAACATATATAACAAACACTTGCTAAAACCACAATGTAGGATCACTTAGACTGCTATCGTCACACAGGGTGTACCAACAATGCTCATTTGTTAATGAACATATGTATGATATGCTTTACTTATGGAAATGTAACAGGTCCCTTGTGGTGTTGTTTAACCCACAGTAGGGTACTTTGTGATCCGGTTGAAAGCCCGAGGAGAAATAATATTGATTAAAGTTAATTAACGCACCCACGATGAGTACATATGATTTCGCATGTTTATATCTGCTTTATGTTAGCTATTGCCTGCTGAGACATGTTGTTTCACTTTCATTTGGAATTCTACTAACTTGCATAGACTTAGATGCACATTGTTGCTCGTTGCATGTTCGTTTCTTTGTTGTGCATCTTTCGATGGACCGGTAGGTCGCATCTGTTATTCTGATGTTACTGCGCTATATGACCCGGAGCTGATCCCTCCGAGGTTCTGGTAGGCAGTAAGTCATCCCCGATGTTATGTCTGTCTCAGATGGTTGGTTTAAATGCCGAGCTTTGGGCTCGTAGGAGCTGCGGCTCTTGTGCCGTACTTTGTGTACGTAGAGAGTATACGACATGCGTCGTCGGTGTTACTCTTGGGGGCTTCATAAAGATTTATAGAATGCGTAAATCTGTGTATTCACTAAGCTTTGCTTACCCCTCAGTTGTTGACATTTTTACATGAAAAGGTAAATCCGTCGCGGGACCTTCTAGCTAGGTCATACAATTGAAGTCCTTGAAGATATCTACAACTCATCTTGGTAACTGAATCATGGGATTATTATTGTAATACATTTGGGATGATGTAATAAATTTTGAGTATGTAGACTTAGACTTGAAGACTTGTAGCACCATAGGGTGATTAAAACAGTTGTATTATTTTTACTATGTACTTTAATGCTTCCATAATTATATTAAGCTTTCAGATCATTATGTAATTGTATGCTTGGTGATTAATCGTGGGTGTATTGTAATGGTGGTTATTGTGGCAAGGGTGTCACAAAAAGTATCCACAAAAAAAGCCTTAATAGCAACCAAATAACTAAAAAATTCAACGTCCAACCCTAGCGAACAGAAACTTGCAAACTCACAAATGAGTACCTTAAGAAAGAAATATGGCTCCACAGCCTACTTCGACTGACAATAACCCCTAGTAATAAGATCAAATAAAAAATCCCAATGGTCAGCCTCAAAATCAATGCGTTCGAAACCTGCAGCCAAAAAATCATGACAATCCAAGGATGAACGAATTCAGAACATCAATTTTGTCAATGATGTGCTAATTTGGCTAAGCAACCAACTTCGACAGTCAATAGTACTTTGTAAAAGTGTTTACTCAACAATCCCAACGGTAAAATTACAGATCTATGTGTTTTGGACATACAATACAAAATTCACGATGATTCAACGGTGGACGCAACTATAAGTTCGTTTTTCCCACAACAACGCAAGTCTGGCCGAATGTGCAAAAACAAAACAACCAACTTAGACAACTAATATGTCATCACAGAAAACTTCTATGAAAATACCAACAGTCAAAATGAAGACATATGTGTTGCGAAACTACTTACAAAATATCATGACAATCCAGCGGTGGATGAAGCAATAACGTCATTTTTCCACAACTATGCAAATCTGGCCGAAAAAAGTTAAAAAAAAAGACAAAACGAATGAAGAACGACAAACCAAGAAATCAACAAATCAACAATTTGTGCTAACGGTGGTGATGGAGACATTACCGAAACCCAATACGAACACCAAAAAAACTTTGGACGAATCTTCAAACATGTGTTTATGGCTCTGATAGATGACATATATATATGACCGAATGACTAAACGGTTTACTATGCAAACAAAAGAAGAATACAATACAATGAATGAAATGTACATGTTATCTTTATATATATATATATATATATATATATATATATATATATATATATATATATATATATATATATATATATATATAAACATATAACCCTAAAAGCCTGATAAGACCCAATAGCATAAAAAGGCCTAAAGACTATTATAACGCTAAAAATTTTGATGAACACATTTGTGACCATTATTTTAGTAATTCTCAATATTTATGACAATATTAGTAGTTTTGAAAGAAATATTATTGATTGTGTAGCCCGTTCATTAACATTTGGGCATCTCTTTTGGTCCAACCAATTTGCATGAAACAACCTTAAGTCCCACAGTACAGGAAATAAGCCTTTTAGTAACTAAAACAAAGTGTTAGTAAATGTCCATGTTCAGTCACTAAATCCACCTTGGCATTTTCCTTCTGAAAATATATTAGTCACCAAGGACACAATCACTAAAAGTTTTGGTGACACATATTTTTGAATCAGTAAAGTCCATTAACTTTAGTGACCAACGTTTTAGTAGGAATACGGTGCTTTATAAATTGTGTGAATTCATCCTCATTTACTTACACAATAATTTAGTCAGTAAAGGTTGTTGATAATTTAAGATCAAGGTGTATCAATACGTTGAACACAAAATATTTCCTTTAATGAATGATTAACTCTCTTTTACACCTTGAAACACACATACACAAATGAGAGAGTTTTCAAAGACTTAAGGAAATTTCTTTGGAAATTTCCTTTTATACCTAATATCTAAACTATAGCCTAGTCACAGTTTGTAACCTAACATTCTCACCCTTTGTGATGAAAGCAAAGAAAACCAAAATAAGTACAAACATAGAGACTTTTACAAAGACAAGAAATTACACAAAAATTAACAGAAAAACTTTCTCCAGTGACTGCTCTTTAGCAATCACAAAAATCTTCAATTTCAATCAATAACTTCAGTAGATTCTTCTCTTGTGAACTTTGAATCTTTTCTCTCTAAACTTTGAATCTTCAAACAATGTCTCAAGCAAAATCTTTCTGATCTTCATATCTTGATTTCTCAGATCTTCTCTTCTCTTCTCAGTTAAAGTTACTTTCCCTTGAATCATGAATTTCATATATTCTCACGTTTGACTTTTCAGAATAACAATTCATCTTCATTGAACTATTCAAACTCTGTAAGTTCTTCAGACTTGGAAACTTTTCTATAAACATGTAGACTCTAAAATTTATCATTTCTCCCCTTCATGATGAACATAAGAACTATAATCATCATGCGTTAGATTTCAGAGGCTCCCAGATTCACAAATATACTCTCCCACTCAATTAGATACATACTTAGGAAAAACTATTACAAGCATCTTCAGAACAACTACACTAACAATTCACTCTCCCCCTACAACAACAACTCATACAAATAACTCTCCCCCTACAAAAATACAGCGTTGCCAGAAAAAGAATGAACAAACAAGTAACCTTCAGGATTCCGTTGAATCCTGTTTGCAACATAGATTAAAAAATATTTGTGACCTATTTTCAGTGCTATTTGATGTTGACACTAATAAGTTTTCCAAATAATCAATGTGAAATACTTTCAGAAACTATCACTCATATTTGTTATCGCCATGTCATATTGGACGTGCTTTTTATAGTTTGTATATTGTTGAATCAATGTGTCCTAATATGACATTTTGGCTTTAGACTCAATGTGCATCAAATATAGTCGGAGATCGGAGTTAATGTCTTCCTTGTTTACATATCAATAATATTGAAATGATATATCAATAGAATTGTGTTATAATCTTTGTGATATATGACACAGAAGTCTTTTATGAGACAACTAAGTAGTTGGTGGGGTTAAATGCATGTGTCACTGGATCCATGATGTCTTTTTCAATATTAAGTCGCCTAGGGCTTGATAGATAATGTGGTTTACCCAACCGACACGGTGTAGGTAGGATTCTTCAAATCCTTTCTCAACTCTTAGCTTCTTAGAATTTTTCAACTTTGTTCCCTCTGGTCACTTTGGTATGAAAATTTTAGTCAGCTTTATAGTATAAGCATAATGTGTTAAAAGGATAAGGAGTAGCAAGAATTCAAATAATCAGAATCAATAGGTAGATATGGAATGAATCAGGAGAATATGGGAGACTTCACAATAAATGAATGAATTCAGAGAATTAGAAATGAACATAGAATTCATCATCTAAATTTGGAAAATCTAACATGAATGAGAGAATCAATTTATTAAGAGAATCTCAGAAGAATTGAGATTTTAAAATCACAAAGACTTGAACAATTAGCCTTGATGATATTATTCAAAGATTAGAAACTTATGAATAAGCTAAAAAAAATCTCTAGTGTGTAGAAACAATTGTTCTTCACAAAAAAAAATCACTTTATGTGTGCATAAAAATCTGTCTTTTAAAAATTGCACAAAACTTTGAAAAAAATGTCTTCATCATGAAATTTTACCTACAAATAATCAAAGAGTCAGTTAACTGAAATTCAGAAGAATGAACTAATATAAAATCAAAAACCCTGTGTCATCGCAAGCTCTATGTTGAATTGATAAAGACATCGGGTCTAGAATCTAATTTTCGTAGAAGCTTGGGTTCTATACAGATATGCATAGAAGCCATTGCACTGATGTGCGGGGTCCTAACTAATATGTTTGAAAAACCATTTTAGCGAAGACCGGGTCTACAGTGACGTGTACAGAACAATTTTAAAAGAAGATTGTGTCCTAGTAAAAAATAACTAGAAATCATTTCACCTGAAGAAACAAAATCAAGTGCCCTTTGTTATCTAATGCTTTTTGGATCATGGCGGGTTAGGTGATTTAGGTACCCACTGCATTACAGATTTGGGTACCCACTTCATCATGGGTTTAGATGCCCATTTCATAAAGGATTTAGGTACCCATTTCATTTAGGTTTATGTACCCACTTCTGGACAACTTTCGTTTCTTCAAAATTAAAATCAAAAATTAAGTTTCGTTTTTTTCTCAGTTTAAGTTATATTTGATTTTACAAAGATATGAAAATCAGAACAAACAAAATTATCTAAATGCTTCTCTCTGAAAATATATCCGATACTGGCTTGTTTTTTTTATCATACTTCTTATTCTTTTGAGAATAAATAGTATTAGCACAAACACCAGATATAGAAGATTCACCAACGTAAACCTTAACCGAAAGTTTTTATCTGATTTTATCTTTTCCTTTGTTTATGTTTGGAAGATATTTGATTTTAAGATCATTCTTTTCACTTTCTGATGATAAATCAGAATGATGGACTTTATGTTTTAAACAAACTCCAGAATCTTAATCTCTAAATCATTTGATGTAGAAGAAACATTAAATTGTTTAGAAAGATGAAAGATTAGATTTTTTAATCCTTTAATAATAACTAAATATAAACTTTTGTCATCATAAAATGATTGTTAATTAGTTTTAAAGATTGTTCTTTAATTAAGAACATCTTTCTCTCATCTTCAAACAAATGGTAGAAATCTTGTTCAGTTATAACTCATTCATTTCTTTCTCAAATAACTCTTTAGTTTAAAAAAATTCCTTTTCAAGAGCAAAAAACTTCATCAGATTTGTTTGGAACATAACTTTGATCTACTTGATTTATTTTCGAAAGTTTGTTCTCAAGATCATTTATCTTCTTAGATAAAACAAAATTTGCAGATAAATGATTTTTAACTCTGTTAGCATTTTCAGAACTCTTTTGTTCAGATAATTCAAGTGCTTTTGATACCTTAGATATTTCACATTTAAGCTTTTTTCTTTCAGAAATAAGAACTTTCATTTCACATTCATCAGACTGTACTTTTATTTAAAGGTGAAGCTTTTCTCAGTCGATACTTTAACTTGATGATTAGCAAAAGATAAATCTTCTTTAAGTTTAAGAACTAGTGTCAGATCAAGTGTGTATCTATGTTGAAAGACATCAAATGTAGCTTTAAGTTCTCGAATTTGTTTATCTTGGCTATCCAGTGATCTTGAAACATTTTGATGATATCTGCACAAAAATCAACACAAGTCAAAACGAGGACAACCAAAGTCAACTATGGAGTATGACATCATGCTAATAATTACTTGCAACTCCTAATATTAGGCTAATTTAAATATCAGGCTTAACAAAAACAATAATCATGTATATAAAATTGAAATACTACAAATATAATTACATGATAGAGGATTCGAAACAGGGTAGAAGTCTAATTGTCTATTCCGTCCAAATTGAAATACTAATGTCGACATAATAATATACCAAGATAAAAGATAAATACCAGTACGAAGTGGTGAGCTAAATCCTTTTAAAATGCCTTGAAACCTAAGAAGACAGTCCAGCCGAGTCCTTTCCTTTGCCTGAATATCATAAATCCACGAGGGTAAGCTAATTGCTTAGTGAGTGAGCTGGTAATACAATTTATGTGCAATTATGTGCGCGGTGTGCTGCATGCTGTGCTTGCTTAAATAACATGACCAGTCTAACAAGAAAATATGATGCGCGTTTTGCTTATACAGTAAAACTGTTTCCGCAACCGAGACACAAGGCATTTAATGATAAGACGATGAATTTACCATGTACACGCATTTAGTGGCGAACAACCACATACTGGGCTAACTACCAGTAGGCAACTGTAGGTATCATCAGAGTATTAAGCTGCTTAAGTGCAAACCATCAAGTAAATAAGAACTTAGGACTTAGACTGCAACCCAACACAGTACAATAGTGTTGGTGCTAAGTTTTGCAACTGAAAAGCTGAGATACAAAGCGAATGAATGATTTTATAGCATGAAAGTATGATGTGCATAAGGTTGTCGACAAATTATGTCGGACAATTTGCTCATGTTTTAAATGAGAGAAGGACAATAAAAGCTACGCCGCAAATAGAGTCTCAGATTACATAATGTGCAATAAAAGTACAATCTACCACTCACAGTGATTGCTATGCATGAGTTGCTGAGCAAGGATATTTTGATTTTCTTATTAAAACATTCATCGACTCACTTTATGCCGATGGGTATATGCAACCATTTTTTCAAGGATATGGAGAGTTATGCAATTAAAAGCATGTAACTGCTCAATTAGTGCTTTGGCTCTGCATGACTTTGCAGGGTATACAACTGTCACGCTTTTGAATATATTGCTAAAGTATATTGCATAAATGTGTTTGCCAGGCTAACTTCGGATCCCCTATGTTTGGATGATTCACGTAAGACCCATGATTTCTCAAAGGTCTTAAGACTAGGCCTCAGTAGCAATGCAATATCAATCAGGAAACTAAGATAATAATTAACAATGCGGAATTAAAGTTAATTACAAACAGAGATAAATTTAAGTATTAAGGTACAAATTTCTAGACTATTACATCAAATTACATAATATAAACTAGCCCCAAATCCCAAAGCTCTATCATCAGTCAAGTACCAAGGTGTTGAAATAGGTTCTAAGGCACTTCAAGCTCTTTCAAAGTCCTTACCAATGAACTAGGTCCAGCCAATCCTTTGCCTTTACCTGAAAAATAATGCAACAACGGGATAAACTTATTTGCTTAGTGAGAATGTCGAATTTCACATTTAACTTGCAATTATGAACGCTAAAAGCTCATGCCCTACACTCGGATCATGCACAGCTCAGCTCTATCGCTCATGCATTGCACTAGGCTCATGCACAACTCAAATCTCGAAGGGACATTGGCCAATTTAAATGCTCTTGATGCACGTCTTTGCTCAGCTCCCAGTTATAACACTGTAGTTGTTCTTGAGACTTTTAGACAAATTTATAAGGAATGCTCGGATAATGATAACACCATACACACACATCATTAGTGGGGATCCGCCACGTATTGGGCTAGCTACCAGTAATTGCTGTATGGGTATCATCAGAATGCTCAGCTCTAGCTACCCTCTGTGCTTTCATCATGTGAATCAGCACATCATAAGCCTAACAATAACCCAACACTGAGCATTAGTGTTGGTGTTAAGCTTAACAATCAATGACTTTTCAAAGAATAGAAGCTAGAAGAAGGAAAGATCGGCTCAACAATTCATAGTAATCATGACAATTGTATCAATATGCTCAATAAGATCTAAATGCCAATAAAATGAGGATAGTGCAACAAAAGTCTCAATTACTGGTTAATTGTACTTTCTGGCTCTGTTGCTCACAATCTGTAGTGGGTTAGAAGCACTATCTGACTTATATCAGACTTACAGACAGCTTGCCACTTTGCTACAGCCTTCACTAATACTCTTTAATATGAGTTTTAACTTCCGTTGTTGTTCAATATGTTATTCATATCATTTTTTTGATATATGTTAGCTCTTATATCGTAGAATAACATATTCAGTGTTCGTTTGTTGGTCTTTAAAATCAAAGTCTCATATTTTGATTATATTGAGATGAATATGACCAACAATTTCATTGGAATCTTTCATCCAAGGTTCATTGGTTTTGCTTATCACATATAGAATATGCTTTAAAATGACTTATAAGCTTTTATGTCCTTTTTCATGGACATGTGTGACTTTGTTAAGTCTTTTCTTGGCTTTCGTTTGCATATTGAACTCACATTAAAAACATGTAAGAACATTTCATGAACTTATTTGATGATTATATGTTCCCACATTTGTAAGTATTTTGACTTAAATATTTATGCTTGATCATAGTACTATACTTCATATTTTACGAACAAAATATGATTTCAATTGAATTTTATAACCCAATTCTCATATGCTATTTCAATTTAAATAAATGATCATACTCATATGTTTCTTCACTTTAATTGATGCCATGACA
Organism: Centrapalus pauciflorus; assembly: GCA_020465985.1. Taxonomy (NCBI): domain Eukaryota; kingdom Viridiplantae; phylum Streptophyta; class Magnoliopsida; order Asterales; family Asteraceae; genus Centrapalus; species Centrapalus pauciflorus. Next base: position 113,634 of record JAANYP010004061.1, read on the forward strand.
ATGAACCATGTGTATATATGTATATTGAACATAATCATGTTTATTGATGCCTAATTATACATGATCACACCTACGTATGCTTATATACATTCTTTTAATGCTATTATGTGAATATATGAATGCATAAGGCTTTACTTATTATTTATTATTGGATTCTTATATCTCCTCTTTATATAATTAAGTCTTGCCATCTTAGGCCTTATAAACAAGGCCAAAGACAAAGGAATTTATGCCAAGTTTATCTTAATATTCAAGTACTTAAAGGATAAAAATAAAGGGCTGCTACAATTGTTTCTGTTTCTATTATAATTGGACACACACACACACACACACACCTCCACATGAATTCACCTAATTTAGATAAAGATAAAGTGGGCTGTGAATTGTTTTGCCTTTTGTTACACACACATTGTACATGTACATACATACATACATACATACACACACACACACACACACACACATATATATATATATAGGGTTGGGATCACATAAGAACCCTTCAATTCCGTGAGAACGTGAGAACCCTCCAAAATGCATAAATTTATACATCAAATGCACAAATTTAATAATTAAATTTATAACTTAAAATCATTATTGATTTTAAATATTAATAAATATCATAATCTAACATTAAAATTATCTTTAAATTTAAATACATCAAGTTTTACACTACATGCACAAATTTGAACATTAAATGCACAAATTTTGTCAAATGCATGAATTTGTACATAAAGTGGACAAATTTGTTATGATATACGTAAATTTTTATATCAAATGCATAAATTTATCAAATGTATAAAACTTAACATTAAATGCATAATTTTATACATTGAATGCACAAATTTTAGAGAGGTTCTCACGTTCTCACGGTAATGAGGGTTCTTACCGGAACCCAATTACATATATATATATATATATATATATATATATATATATATGCAAAGCTTCTCACAAATTGATTAATTTAAATGGTGAATTACCTTGATTGTTGATGTTGTTGTTTGCTTCGATGATTCCTTTGGCTAGATTCTTCATTTAATTCAAGAAGTTGTGAAGTTCTTTGATGAATTTAGAGAGAAGGAGAAGCCATGACTTTGGAGAAAATTTCAATTTCTTCATTCTGTTGAAAATGAGAGAAGATGCATACATATATTTGGGATTTATTTGGTTCAATCTTTCAAAATTCACAATTTGGCCCCCTTTACTTTGTTAGTATATCCTGTGTGACGATAGCAGTCTAAGTATAGATAGCATTTTGTGTAAGTCAATTTACTTGCTATTGAATATTAACAAGTGTTTGTTATTTGTTTGTTTATATATATGTTTGATATTAATTGTATATATGTTTGAACTTGGTGTAATGTATTACAATAAGTTCAAACATAAGTTCAAACATAAGTTTGAAGGAAAAGGTTCGAATTTGTTAAGAGGACAAGTTCGAAAAAGGCCTTGGGCCAAGTTCGAACTTGTCCTAGACAAACTCGAACTAGGCAGTATAATTAAGGGTTAATTCGATTAATTATATGACTTTTGCAGATTTTGTCAGAGTGTTTATCAAAAGGCGATCTCGAACTTGCTAGCTATCAGCGAGTTTCGTTCGGAGAGAATCATCGTGTCGGGACGATCCGTTGTTCGTCTATCACTGTGTTAGTCTCCGTGTTTCGGTGTGCGTGGTCTATCCGTCAAGCCACTAACGAGGATTCCGCACTCGTTGGAAGGTGTCACGTCAAGATAAGATCCATAGAGAGCAGACCTTACATACTTGCTTTTCTTTCATAACTTATATATTAACATTACGGACTTTTAATTTAAAACTTATGACTTTATTGTAACTTTTATTAACTTACTTTTTTAATCACTTAATTCAAATTTTATTCTTACTAAAAAATGTTAAACTTTGTTAATTGCGATTATTAAAGTTCAGGTTGTTAAAGAATGGGCTCCACCACGCATAACTTCGTCCTCGAAGTTGTTTATGTTCAGATAAGCATAGTTTAGGAATTGCAAAGTAGGTATGAATTCCGAAAACCTGACACAAACATTCTGGTGTTTATTGAATGAGCACCATCTGTATTTTCATAACTTTTGCTTCTTTAGTTTTTATAACTAGTACATTCACTAGCCATTTACATTTTATTTGTTGACTTATGCAGTTAACATAAGAAATCTTAGGAATTTAGGCTTATCACATACACATTGACTGTGATGACTTTTGCTCTGAAATTTTGAACATACCTCAATTGAATTCGGCTAGCAATTCAATATATTACATAGCTCATATCTCTTTTCTTTTGATCTTGAACTAGTTGCAGAGTTTTTAGAGTCTGATGTCTCTACTTATTAAACAATTTCTTACATTGATGATTATATGATCATCAATCGCTTAGCAGATTATGAATCGAATTGACTTTTGTCAAAACTTTTTAATGACTTTTCATTTGTAAATCCATGGATTCAGGATTAATTCATTTGCTTCAGCAAAGACTGTTATTGACAAGCAAATGGAATAAAAAAAAATCCATATATACATGCTATAGACTTAAAGTTGACTTTTCATAGATCATTCAAGACCAATCACTTGATTCTATAAGAATCTCAATTTATTTCTTGTTTGACTCTAGCTTTGTGCCTCTGTCTTCTTTGATTTCTATTCAAGTTTGACATTGGGAACTTGACAATCTGGTTCGAAGACCATCTCCTTATTTAATTTTATTGGATTAACAACTTCTGCCTCATTAAGATACACTTTGTAATCATTCAGATTACTAGGTTTTACGAAGAAGCTTGTGTTTAGGATCCAATTTTTTGGTTTCCTTAGAGCTTTTGAATTGTTCATGATCCAGACACTGATATTTATACTACTTCTAGGTAGAATTTTTTATTCATACATCATTTATGTCATAGCGTCAACTGATATAGCCTATATGTCAACCGAATTATTCACCATCGATAACATGGTTGTACAGTCTAACTCAAAACTTATTTTGAAATCACAAGTTGATTTACTTATTACAAAGTTTTCTGTGTATGCGAATTGAAATGATATCTTGTCATATTTGAACTACGACATCAATCATTTCATATTATTATCACAAGAGCTAATTGAAGTCATGGATTGGAACTAATTCTCATGATTTCTTTAGCAATCCCATTATTTAAAATGTTTCAATGGAATTGGAATGAGGTCGTGATTGAAGACAGTGTCATTAACGAGTAAAGTATGGTTATGATAATAGGATCGGCCATATCAAGGTTATTACTATATGTTGCAATATCAAGGATAACAAAGAGACGCGCAAGTGAATTGGTTAACTAACGTGTAAAGGTTGTAGAGATAAAAGAACAGTTTGTAGTAGAATCAAATGATACATGATAATTATTTAATTTAGCAAAACATACTCATGACTGCATCTAGCATTTCCTCTGCTCCCTCGGCTATGATATGAAAGGCACAGGCTCTAGTCGACGGAGTTGCAGTAGTGCTCTTCATTGTTGAACCTCCAACATATGACTGGGATTGACTCTTGCTTCTCATTGGACATTGATGATTAAATGTCCATGTTTACCACATATGGAACAACCAAGACCCTTCGTTGGCATTCCTCGCAACTATGACCGATTTGCTGCAGACAAAACATATCACATCGTTCGGATTACATTGTCCAATATGTGATTTTCTAACCTTTTGCACACTCACTGTTCTTGTTGAATCATATAGGACTTGACCTTCTAAGGAGAGCTATACTGTTGCGTCTGTTGAGACTGTGTCTTTACTGTTGTTAGACTTATTTTATTGTAATCAAGTCTAGGGTTCATTATGTAATAATTTAATATTTATGTTCATATTTTGTAAGCGCTTATTAGTTGAGTCCATGGGCTTTGGCATATTAGGGTTTTAGTATTTAAAAGGGTCTCCTAGGGTTTTGTGTGTGTAACGCAAGGTAGCTCAAGGTTAAAGAAGAGTATAGCCGTCTTGCTTGAAAGAGAGAAAACCTTTGTTCATCTTTGAAGGTTAATCTAAATATCTAATCATTTGGCTACCCTTATATTTATTCATCTTGTTCGTTGTTATCATTTATGCTTGATTATTTGGGGTTAACAAGTGATATCAGAGCTACAAGATTACTTTCGATTGATTTGAAAATTTTTTTGATTATCAATTTTGTTCTTTGATTTTTTTTCTATCCAAATTTTTTTGTTTGTTTCTTGTGTTGACTTCAATTTTTTTTTTGTTTGTCTTTCATTGATTCTCGTGATTTGGCATAGTCTTTCAAATTCTGTGAGAATATATTTTAGTTGATGGAATGTAATTTAAAGGGTTTATTGTGTAAATAGTTGATAGTTGTGTATGAATAGGAAGTTTGACTTTCTAAATAGATAGATCTGACAATTACTTTTGCACACATGGAATTCAGAAACGGTTACTAGCAGTTTGTGAAGATCATCATTTTGTAATCGACTTTTCTGGAAATACAATCATTCGGTTAGTTGTGATTTCTATTAGTGTTCTTGATATTGAATGTTTATCTGATTGATATAGAAACTGTAAATTCACAATTGGTATCAGAGCTTTAGGGGTGAAATTTGATTCTGAAATTGATTTTTTTTCGAACTGTTCTTAAGTATTTCTTCGAAAACCCTAAAATCACCAAGGGTTTTTTAATATGTTGATCAAACACTGTGAAATTTAGATCGAAGGAAGAGGATCAGTAGGTGATTAAATTGATTATAAACTTGAGTTGATTCAGAAAACACAGCAAAAGATCTAGAGGTTTTTGTGAAAATTTGAAAAACACGAAGTATTATACTGTTCTATTGAAAAAGTCAGGTATAGATCTATATTTAGACAAAAGTGTTTTACAAAAAGTGTTTGTAATCAAAATCCTCACCTTCACCTTCAACCATCATCCCGGATAACCAACTTGTCAAACCCAAACATTGCCTACCCTTCAAAGACAACAATCATCGTTTGGATACAAATGTTATCAAAGTCAGTCACCCTATCATCGTAGATATTCTCAAAGGTCATCCTTTGGGATATCTTCTTCAGTACAAACCTTCTATCCCACAAGTCTATCTGCAACAATTTTGGCATACCGTCAAATTTGTTCCTTCTGATGGAAACCACCACTTTAAAGTAACCATAGACCAATTTAAATCCAAAATTGCCCTTGCCCAGTTAACTTTCCAGAGTTGGCTGATTTTGAAGATTTTGTGTCTGATGAGGAGCTGGTTCATGACTTGATATGCTTAGGATACTCAAAGCCACTTCCAAAAAGCTCCAAATTTCATCGTAATGGATTAAATGGTGAATGGTACACATTATTTGGGATCATCAATAGATGTATGACATCTAAGCATACAGGCATAGACAGATGTAGCATTCACTGTCTACGAATTTTTCATGGAATTGCTTTTAATAAGCATTATGACTATGCTCAGTGTGTCTGGGAGGATCTAAAGGAGATAGTACTGGCTAAAACAACAAATAGAGCAAGGAAGTTCGTTCCACTTCAGCGGTTTATACAGATTCTTATCCGAGGGATCTTAAGGGCAAATGAAAATATTCCTAAAAGATCTAACTCTAACCGATGCCCAGACTATGTCATGATGAGTTTGCATGAAGTGCCAGATTCTCCTAATGCGAATATCATGCGTATTCCTGAATCCTTATTAAAGTATGCAGATCCTGAGAGTGAGAATGTGAAGTTATATAGGATAGATCATGCTCCAATTGAGACCCAAGAACCAGGTTCTCTTACCCAAGGAGAGATAGGACGAGAGGAACCTCAGCACGGGGCTGAAGTTCAGGGAAGCCTACAAGTGAGCGAGGGAGTTGAAGTTGTAAGGGGTGGTGAGGAAGAAGTTGATAAATCTGATTTTGAGAAGACATTATCGGATATTCAAGAAGGTGAAGATGAAGGAAATGATGATGATGATGATGGTGCTGATGGTGGTGATCATAATGAGGGAGGGATTGATTTGATGGATATAGTGAGTATTGCACAGGAGAGTGTGAGGGATGCACTTAGCCTAGAGAGCCGGGATTTAACCACATCTGCTGTTAGCTCTCCTATGAGAGTTAGCATTGAAGAGGTCAGTATCCCACTGACAAGTGCACACCCAACTATCCACTCAGTCTCCTCTCAACAGGAGACTGTTTCATTTGAGTACCGGGATGAACCACATATTCTATCAGAAATTCATTTGGACTTGATGGATATTGAACTCAGTACACCTCTACTCGAGTGTACGACTTTTATTCAATCACAGAGTATAGATCCTATACTGATTAAGACACTTGAGTCGACTTCATCAGTTGAAGTAAGTGTGGCTGAACTTCGTGTTCCCACCGGAACATCCTCAGCTACGGAAGCATTTGTTGCTCCGTCGCTTGAAGAGGGTGGATGTCTAGTTAGAGCGACCACCTTGCCAACTCTAAGCACTGGCCACATAGAAGTTCTTTTTACAAGTTCGACTGTTGTGACAACTGGAAGTCTAAGTGACCCAGTGGTGAATTTATCCCCATTTGTTACAGAATATTCATTAAATCAAGCTTTGAATGCAGCTGTTGCAGGAGTGAATACTCATGTCTCTGCTCAATTATCTGAAGTGATGGCTCAGATGTCGAATATTCATAAGTTTCTGAAAGGTAAATCAGTGGCAGAAGAATCTATCAAGAAATCTGAATCAAATCAAGCGATTGATGAATTGAGGGAGGATCTGAAAGAATTCATTTTTGATCAGTTTGATGAAATGAGGGAAAGGATGATAAGTTTAGAAAGTACAGTGATCACAGCTTTGGGAAATCTTTCTGAGAGGGTAGCAGCTGTTGAGGAAACATGTAAGGCGCAAGCTTCATCGTCTAAGAAAAAGCATGATGAGCATGATGAGGACTCCAATGATGCTCCTCATGAGGGGGAGAAGAGGAGAAAGCTTGCTGAGCCTACACCCGGACTTTTGATGATAACATACCCAGAGAAGGAAACAGAAGTGAAAGACAATGAAGCAGGGAGCTCAAAAGAACCTGCTGATGTACAAAGTGAGCTGGGATTGATTCTTTATGAAGATGTTCCAGTTCCTTTGAACATTCAGTCAGATATTTACAACTTTGAAGAATACAATGATTCTGAAGATGATGTTCAAGTGGTTAAGGAACATGAGTTAATGATTCAAGGCTTAGAAGAGGAGAGAGAGGAATATGTTGAAGTATCTGAGGATAATGATGTGATCACGTTGGCTGATGTTGATTTCCGGGGAGAAAGGATCGAGCAAGAAGAATAGTTCAGGAGATATTGAAAGATTCCATATCGACACCAACAATTGAAAAGCCTGAGGTTGTAATTCAAGTTAAGGAAGAAGTTGAAGAGTTTCCTGTAGAAAATGTTGTTATTCAGGAAAGAGTTGAGTTGAATGAGGTCGAGGTTATGGAAAGGTTTTTCAATGAATATGTGCTGGCAGATGAGTCGCAAAAGCAACACAGGCTCAGATTTGCAGCACAACAAGTAGTTCAAAGAGAAATCCAAGATATGCTTACCTTGTTGAATAAAGATGAGATACGTAAGAATAAAGTAAAGAAGTTTGAGCTTCCTGCAAAACGATCAACGGAGTTTATTAGGAAAAGGAACAAAATGCCATATATTGAAGACATTCTGGAGAAACGAATTTTTTGTAAGAAACAAGCTCCATGTTCTTTTCTTAAGTTGTTTAGAGTCTTGGAGCCGAACATGCCAAATCTAGTTAACTATGCAAGTTTCCTGAGGAACAAGACACAGGAGGTTTATAAAGTAAATAGTGAGTTCAGGATAGTTGATCTAGTTAAAATTGAAAAGGACAGATTCGTTAAGATTTTCTATCTGACATTCACTGTTACGAGAGCTGATGGAAATGCCTATACGTTCATTGAAGCCGATATGTTTAACATGCATCTGGTTGACATTGAAGATTTATTCGATGAGTTATGCAGAAATAAAAAGAAATGAACACTGCAGATTTGCCTTGAAGACAATTTTCCATTTCATGCATACCAAACTGGTATTGATGTCAGTGCAAGATCTGCAGATAGGTGTTGAACGAGGGATGAGGAAGATTAACATGACAGCTCCACATAGAGATATAAAATTTGCTGGAGAGTTGAAAGAATTTCAAGTTATCATGGTAAAGCATCCAGCTGTAATGTACAAGGACAGAATCAAGAAGCTTAGAGCAATGAGGAGTGTTGAGCTCAACAAATTTTCAGATGGTACACTAAATAAAGTGTTGAGTGGTTTAAAGGGAAAGCTGGCGTCTGATAATAAGAGAAAAACAAAGAGAGGAGCTTTCTCAGTTAATGATCGAAGACTTATGGTGGAATTTATTTCAAAGATTGAATGGAGGCTCTCTGATCGAAAAAGCATTAGAAGATTTGAGCAGAAGCTTGGATTGGCAATTTAAAGACTCTGTACATTCCATCAAAGGGGGAGATTGTTAGTATATATTTTAGTTGATGGAATGTAATTTAAAGGGTTTATTGTGTAAATAGTTGATAGTTGTGTAGTTGTGTATAAATAGGAAGTTTGACTTTCTTACTTTTGCGCACATAGAATTCAGAAACGGTTACTAGCAGTTTGTGAAGATCATCATTTTGTAATCGACTTTTCTAGAAATACAATCATTCGATTAGTTGTGATTTCTATTAGTGTTCTTGATATTGAATGTTTATCTGATTGATATAGAAACTCCAAATTCACAAATTCCTTCCGATCCAATCTAACAATGAAGTGTCAGTTTGATTCAATTGTGTTTGATTGATTAAGTTTTTTTGTATATTTCTCCTACGTATTGTTCTATAAAAAAATTGTTTGTTTGTTTGGTTAATCAAAATTAAAATTGTTTTGGAGTTTTTTTGTTGTTTTTTTGCAATTCAACCAAATACGTACTCAAGAAAAAAATTTTTGTGGTTTGATTTGTTTAAAACCTCGTTTTTTACAAAAATTTATGTTAAGTGAGTATCGGATACTTTTTTTCGTGTCTTAATTTTTTTTAAAAAATTTTAGTAATGTTTTGTGAGTTTCAGATCTTCTGTCTTCTTAAGTGACTTTTTTTTTTTAGTTTTGTCCTACTCTCAGGACTTTAGCTTCTTGTCCATGTCTCAGAACTTTAGTTTTTTTTTTCCCAAGTCTCAGAACTTTAGTTTTTTTTCCAAGTCTAAGAACTTTAGTTTTTTTTAAGTCTCAGAACTTGTAGTTTTTTTTTTTTAAGTCTCGGTACTGTTACATTTTAAGGCTAAAGAAAATTAAGTGTCGGATCTTAAGTTTCGAAACTTATTATTTTTTGTGAGTCTTAATTTTCTTTATCTTCTTAAGTCTCGGATCTTAAGTCTCAGAAGTTATAATTTTTTTTGAGTCTTATTTTTTTATCTTCTTAAGTTTCAAATCTTAAGTCTCGGAAGTATTTTTTTTTGTCTTAATTTTTTTTATCTTTATAAGTCTCGGATCTTATTTTTGGGTGAGTCTTATTTTTTCTCTCTCTTAAGTCTCGGATGTTTATTTCTTTTTAAGTCTCTTAATTATTGATTTTAATTAATACTAACCATGAAAGTCTCGGATCTTTATTTCTTTTTGAGTCTCTTATGTTTTTCTCACTTTAGTGGTGTTAAGGTAAGTCTTGGATCTTTTAACTTTCATAAGTCTCTTATGATCTTCTCATCTTAGCAGTGTTAAGTAGGTATCGGATCTTTTGATATTCTTAAGTCTCTTATGTTTTTTCTCACTTTAGTAGTGTTAAAGTAAGTCTCGGATCTTTTAATTTTTTTGAAGTCTCTTTTGTTTGTGAGTCTAACTACACTTTGTTTTTTTTCTAAGTCTCTTATGTTTGTGAGTCTAGCTACACTTACTTTATTTTTTTAAGTCTCTTATGTTTGTGAGTCTAGATACACTAAGTTTATTATTTTAAGTCTCTTATGTTTGTGAGTCTAACTACGCTTAGTTTCATTTTTTTCTAAGTCTCTTATGTTTGTGACTCTAGCTACACTTACTTTATTTTTTTTAAGTCTCTTATGTTTGTGAGTCTTTGAGTTGAACCTACACTTAGTTTATTTTCTAAGTCTCTCATGTTTGTGAGTCTAGGAGTCTTTGAGTTGAACCTACACTTAGTTTGTTTTCTAAGTCTCTTATCTTTGTGAGTCTAGGAGTCTTTGTGTGAACCCATACTTAGTTTATTCTTTAAAATCTCTTTGATATTTTTCCTTTTCTTTCTCCTAAACTAAGTTTATCATATTCTAAGTTTTGGACTCATTCCAAAACAAAGTCTTGGACCAACTTTGAAATTTTTTTTTTTTAAGTCTGAGTTTGTCAAAAAAATAAATAATTTATTTTACCAAGTTTGTTATTTTTTTCTTTATTTTTTTTTGTTTTGTCCGAGTTCGTAATTTCATTATATTAAGTGTAAGTTTGTTTTCTTTGTTGATTTTTTTTCTTTCGAGTTTATTTTTTGTTTTGACTCAAATTCTATCAGCATTGAACTCGTTTCGTTCAAATATTCAAATATATCTGTAATCTTCAAGATCCAATCAAGCATAAAATGTCAAAGATGTCTTTCGTTGGGAAGCAAGTGACAGTTACAAATGATGCGAATGTTGAGCATGGAATTAAAGATGTACCTGATTATGCGGACTCTGCTCACTCTGAATCAGGACATAAGGTATATTCTTCTCTTGATATTCATTCTTTCAATGAAGTTAATGAGTTGAATTCCAAATTGTGTGCTCTTAATTAATTACAAAGTTCAAGCGGAAAGGGTTCAATCTAAAGTTTTTCATGATAATTGGATGCCTGAACATAATCTGTTTATAGAACTTCTTTGGGAAAAAGCTAAGATTGATGATGCGAATACTAATCTCAAAAGTTTTTTAACCATGGCAAATGAGACTAAGGATTCATTGAAATCTGAGCTATCTTATCTTACAAAACATTATGAGGTATTGCATTTTATGAATTGGATCATGAGTTGACCCATTGGCTGCATGCTGATGAATTTGAGGAACCGCTTTTTTCATTGCTCATATTCATCAGGATAAAGAACTGGTGGTCTGTTCTCTGATCCTAGTACAAGAGCTTCTCTTGACATGAATGATGATAGTGGATGGTGAGTGTTGTTTTAAAAAAAATGATCTTTGGATGTGGAAACTTAAAAACCAGCAGAATGAGCCAAAATTCAGATGGTGGACCGAAATTCACGTGTGGCCAAAATTCGGATGCTTGGAGTTTCAGATGTAGTGAACCGAAAGAGAGTTTGATCCGAGATTCAGATGTGCTTGAAAGAACAAATATCAAGTGTTGTACAATCCAAAATAGTGATAATCCGAACTTCGGATAAAATTTTAGGGAACTGGAGATCACGTTTTGGCTTATCCGAGTTTCGAATGTAAGACCCGAAGTATTGTTTGATTCGAGATTGTATCACCCGAAGTAGGATCCGAAATTTGAGTCTGAGATTACACTTAGAAAAATTTTCCTTTTTAATATAAAAGTAGCAGATGAAGAACAAAAATCCAGAATTTATAAAAATGAGTTTTAAGGCCTAAAAATAATACCTAAGTGTTCGGTTTTAATTTAGAAACACGTAACCAAAAACACCCAAAATCTGTGATTTTTAAGCAAAAACAGTGAAAATTACCAAGAACTTTTGCGATTCAATTTTCCCCCAAATAATCACCAAAAACATGTATGGATTGAACAAAACTGCTCGAAAAGTATACTAAAATGATTATCTATGATTATGAAGTATTAAAACATGTGAAAACTGAAGATTTATATGGATTGAAGAAGAAAACCGTGGGTTTTGTTGAAGAACACGATGAACAACGTTTAAATGAAGAATAAATCAGTTGAAATCCAATTCTTTGGCTCAGATACCAATTGTTGTAGTAGTCCCAATCAATATTCAAGCACTCACAATCATAAACAATGATTTAATCAATAAACAAAGAGAATAAAAACTCAATCTTTGCAAAACTGTCAGAGAGAATAAAGTTGCAGCCTCCGCTTTTTGCTATTAGAATAATAACAAAAGTTGGAAACCCTAGACGTGGGTTTCCTTTAAATACGAAGGATACTTGGAGGGTTTAGAAATCACACCCCTCAACTTCTAAATAAAAGAAATTATTACATATAAGGAAATGAAATTACATTAAAATGAAATAAATACTATCCATTACAAAATGGAACTACAATATTGAAATTTAATATCTAATCGGTTATAATAAAGTGCAGAATTTAAATTACATAAGTTAGGATTACATTACAACAAGTTTAAAACAAAATTATTAAAGGGCACAAGGATACTAATCTATTACATAGCCACAATACATAATCCTGTATCTACCCAACCACCACCATAATTGTTTTCAATCAATACCAATTGTAGATTAAGTTGCAGTACTTAATCACTTGGTTTCGTTGGACCTTTTCCTTTGTCTTTTCCTGTAAAAAGAGTCAACAACATCTGTAAGCGTAAGGCTTAATAAGTTTATAGATTTAACAATTAAGAAGCAATGACATTTAAAGCGGATACTTGACTTTTGTTTGTAGACTTTAGTCATTAGGCTTTAGACTTTAGACTTTGACTTTAAGCGTGATTTTAGCTAGGCTGCCGCTATCAGCCGGACATTGTGAGACATAGAACTTTAAGATAGGATGATGTCTATTCCGACGATCACACTTTTATATGTGGGGATCAGCCACATACTGGGCTAGCTACCAGTAAGGCAATTTGGGTGGACATTAGAGTAGACATAGACTGACATAGACTTATTCAGACATGTATTGATCATAAACATACGAACATCAATGAGAAGGCAAATGACTAAAAATATATAAAGTAATGAATCAAGACACCAACAAAAATATTGTTAAGCACAAAAAGGCCTCAATCAAACTTTTCAATATCATAGGGGGGCGGGGGATTTTTAATCAAACTTTGTTGGTACACCCTGTGTGACGATAGCAGTCTAATCGATCTACGTTATGATTTAAGTAATATTCTGAGTTATCCAGTAATTTGATATATATGTTTAAAATGTGTTTGTCTGTTATTGATTGTGTGTTTGAACTTGATGTAACATATTACAAGAAGTTCAAACATAAAAGTCAAAGAGTATGTCAAACATAAGTTAAAACATAAGTTTCAACACGTAAGTGTTTAAATGTATTGGCTAGATTCGAATAGGTTAAGGAAGACATTCGAATCTGTGATAGATTCGAATGTATCCTTAGATTCGAATAGGTTAGATTCGAATCTGTCAGATGGACAGATTCGAATGAGGCCTTAGGCCAGATTCGAGGTTGGCCCACAACAGACTCGAATCAGGGTCTATAATTAGGGATAGACTCGAATCATTAGTCGACCTTTGGCAGAATTCGTGAGGAATTAAGCAATAGGCGATCTCGAGTTTATCAGCTAGGTGAGTCCCATTTCGGAGAGAATTAGTACGTAGGATCGTTCGTGTGTCGTTCGTTCAGCGTCTAATAGTCTCCGTGTTTCCGTTGGTTGAGAGTTGTCCGTCTAACCGTCAACGAGGATTCCGCACTCGTTAACGGGTCCGCGTCTAGATAGATCTGTCAGTGGTAGACCTTACAAGTGGTATCAGAGCCAGGTTCGTGGTGTTCTTCGTGTTCATCAGAAACATTCTAGGTTTCTTGACGCTAGTTGGATGGTTTTTCTCTCAAAAACGTGTTTTTGGGCTGAGCAAATTCATATTCGGGAAACACTTTGTGGTTTTTCACGTTTTTGGTCGAAATCATTATTTTTCGTTTGAAAAATAGTGATTTAATCCGTAAAACGTCAAAAAATCAAAGTGTTAGCCGTTTTTCGAGTTTGCGGCGCTCGAATCTATAGGAGTAATTAGGGTTTTTCTTTATTTTCGAGTCTAACCAAAATACGCTCCTATCGAGTCAATTTCAGTCAGTTTCGAGTCTGTGGTGTGTCGAATCTGTTAATACATTCGAATTGGATCTCGAGTCTATATTCTTTCGAGTTTGTTTCGAGTTTATTACTGTTTCGAGTCTGAGCTTCGAATCTGCTGATTTTCGATTCTGTTTGTGCCTTCGATTCTAAGGGTCTTCGACTCTAACGGGTCCTTCGAATCTGACCTATCTTCGAATCTGTGGGATTGTTCGAATCTGACATTATTTCGAATCTGCTTGAACTTTAAGACTTAATCGAATTTACTTTCAAAAGATTAAATTTTAATTAGTTTCGAATCTATCACAGATTCGAATTAGTTAATTTAAATCAGTTTCTAATTAAATTAATTAAGTTCAAATTCAAATTCTTTCAGAAAAAATGTCGAACCTTCAGAAATTCCTTGAAATGGATCACGAAGTTGGGAAGGCCAATGCACCACCTAAGCTGATGAAAGTTGAGGATTACTACTGGTGGAAGGATAGATTCACTGATTTTGTACGATTCAACGATATGCGCATGTGGGTGTGCATTGATGAAGGGTACATTCCACTAGTATCTGAGGTAGAAGGCCGTCAAAAGGTTCTGTCATATCAAATGATGAAAGAAGATGACAAGAAACTATTTGAAGCCGAAAACAAAGCTTTCTCTATTATCCGAATGGCGTTACCTCAAGATATCTTGCACACATTTCGGACTCAGAGGACGTCGAAAGAGCTTTGGGAGTCTCTTCAGAAACGGTGTGAGGGTAATCCACGGGTACGTAGAAAGCGTACAGAGCTGTTGACCCAACAGTTTGCAATTTTCAAGGCTCTTAAGGATGAACAGTTGGATGATATTATCACACGATTTTATCATCTGATAACAGAGCTTGAAAGTCATGGCATTGAGTACTAGGACAGTGACAAGAACAATAAGCTTCTTGATGCCCTACCAGCCAAATGGGCTATGTATGTGGCTATGATTAAGCTGAATGAAGATAAGTACTATGCTCAATCACTGGATGACATCGTGGGAACGTTGAGGGCATATCACTTCGAAATGATAAAGGCTGAGACTGATTATGAGCAAGTCCAAAATCCGGCTATGTATTTTGGAAAGACATCAAAATCATCAGTGACAGCTGATCAGAAGAGTGCTACAGCGTTTTTCACCGGAGAAACGTCATCGCCACCAGAGTCCGAAGACTCACTAAATCGCGCGTTCTTAGGGTTAGGAAGATCGGAAGAACCGCAACCTCAAGTCAATCAGGCATCTACAAGTCAGAACTATTCAAAGATGCCAATGAGCGCAAAGTCGGCGGAAGAACATCTGAATCTGCTTGCTTCGTTTGTGGCCGCATATGGAAATTGCGTTCAAGGGAAGATCAATGATCCGGCTCTTTGGGATGAAGATTACGATCAGGTCGACCCTGATGACTTAGAGGAGATGGATCTTAAATGGCAACTGGCCATGGTAACCCAGAGGGTTAAAAGATTCATAAAGAGAACTGGGAGGAATCTCCAGATGAATAACAAGGGGATAGGATTTGATAAGTCCAAGGTCAAATGCTACAACTGTCAGGGATTGGGACATTTCGCGAGGGAGTGTCAAAGACCGAAGGTAGAGTCATACCAGGGACAGAGTCAGCATCAAGGACAGTACCAAAATCAGTCCCAACAGAGATATCTTCCGAGTTCTTCATCTGGTCAAGCCAATCTAGCGGGTCTGATATCCAATGTCACTTCTGACAGACAGCTAGATGGTTCTTATGACTGGAGTTCACATCCGGAGTCCAATGCTAGAGCTTTTATGGCTGAAGTTACGGAAAATGGTTGTGATGAGGATGAGCAGACCACAAGGGACAGCAGTCCGATGTGGGTAGAGAAAGCGAATGATCAGACCGTGCTGGAGTTTGCTGCTCAGATGGCCAACGTGGAATCTGATAACTCTAAGGTTAGTCTTTCTAATTCTCTATTTCGTGATTTATGTGCTTTATGTGTTACTTCTAACGATAGGTTAAATCTAGTCTTAGACTCACATAAGACCATAGCTGCTCAAAATGAAAACTTGAAAATAGAAAATGCTAGCCTAAATGACATAAAACAAGATTTAAAGGAAAAACTTAAGGCTGATGCTCAAGATGTAATCGTTCTAAAAGACAAACTGAGTGAGCAGTGTGTTAGGATAGAACTTATGTATGAGCACGTAGAAGCCTTGACCAAAAGTCTGAAAGACAAGGACATAGAGCTAGCCGAGACCAAGGTTAAGGTAGCAGAGGCAAATAGTAAGTTGGAAAAGTTTAGGAATTCGAGCCTAAACCTAGGAAAGTCTTAGATGCCCAAAGACAGTCTAAGAAGCCTGTAGGTCTAGGTTTTCACGAAATTCCTCCACCTTTCAATGATAACTATGTGCCTCAGCCTCAGGAGAAAACTGACAAGTCAGTAGTTTTAGAGGACCTACCTGAACCTACACCTGAGCCTAAAGTTGAAAATACACCTAAGGTGACTGACTCAACCGTCAAGGTCAAGCAAGTGAAATTTGTGTCTTCCTCCAGTGAAACACCTGAAGGAAAACAGAAAATTTCATGGGCTGACCAGGTCGAAGAGACAGACACTGTAGATGTACCAAAGGCATTAGACACTAATGAGACACCTAGATCTAAGGGACCAACCAAAAAGTCCATGGATAAGATGTCTTGCTTTAGATGTCACGCAAAAGGGCACGTTGCTTCTCACTGTCCAGTTAGGAAAGCAGAAGTTAACCCTAAGACAGTGAATCCAACACCTGTTAAGCCCTCACCAAGTGTGGCGAGCACGAGTAGTTCTCAGAGTACCGAGAAAACTGTGCAGGCCGCACCAAAACCTGTTGTGAAACATACACCGGTTAAGGTTGGACCAAAAGAAGTGGTTAGGACAAATTCACCGAATCGTGTCTTTAATCAATCTAGGTCAGCACCTCAACAAGTCTATAGGAGCACCACACCTAGCAGGTCACACACTCCAGTTAAGTCACATACTCCTGTTAGACAATATGTTCCGGTAAAAGCTCAGGGATCACAGTCTGAAATGCATTATAATAAGACTTATTCTAGAGCATCACAACAAATGCCTACTCAAAGGCAAAGAGTGAATCTAAATCACTCGGCACCACAACAGAATTCAGTTCAAAGGCCCAAGTCACCTGAAAGGCGAGATGGGTACTTGAAAGAGTTCAAGTATGTGGACGAGAATGGTATTACCAAGTCAGTCATGGCTTGGGTTCCCCGTGATAACTAACCTATTTTTCTTTCATGTGCAGGAGATAACTACCGGTCCAAACAACAAGTGGTTCGTCGACAGTGGTTGCTCCAGGCACATGACGGGGGAAAGGAGTCTTCTCACAGACTTCAAGGGGGGTATAGGGGATTTGTATCATTCGCGGGCAACAAAGGAGGGAATATCACTGGAACTGGAGAAGTCACTAATGGGACGATTACATTGGATCAAGTTTATCACGTTGATAAACTGGTTCATAATCTCATTAGTGTATCTCAAATCTGTGATAAGAAGAACTCGGTGTTATTTACTGACACTGAGGCGTTAGTGCTAAAGCCGGGATTCAAGATACCTGAAGATTGGATATTGATGCGGGCTCCAAGGAAGAATGACTTGTACATGCTCGACATGAACAAGCCAGATAATTCGATGGGTCCGATCTGCTTACTATCAAAAGCTTCGGAGACGGAATCGGTTTTGTGGCACAGACGCATGGCTCACTTGCACCTAAGGAAAATGAACTACATAACGAAGAATGGTTTGGTGCAAGGTGTGCCTCTAAAGAGCTTTCAATTTTAAGACAAGTGTCTACCGTGCATGAAGGGCAAGCAACATAAAAAGACACACAAGTCCAAGAAGCTGAATTCCATAACCTCGACATTCGATTTGTTGCATATGGACCTTTTCGGCCCAATCAACAAAAGGAGTATTGGAGGTAGTTGGTTCTGCTTAGTTATCACCGACGATTACTCACGTTTTTCTTGGGTTTTCTTTTTAGGTACAAAGGACGAGACGGCTACAAAGCTCATCGGGTTCTTAGACCAAGTGGAGAATTCCTACGGAACAAGGGTTAAAAGTATTCGTAGTGATAATGGGACAGAATTTAAAAACTCTGTAATTGGTGTATATTGCCTATCAAAGGGCATCGTGCATCAATTCAGTGCACCATATGAACCACAACAGAATGGGGTGGCCGAACGTAAAAACAGAACATTGATTGAGGCTGCAAGGACTATGCTTTCGGATTCAAAGCTTCCTACCATGTTTTGGGGGGAGGCAGTGAATACCGCGTGCCACATTTTAAATAGAGTCCTTACAGTCAAATCATTGAACAAAACATGTTATGAAATTTTGAATAAAAGGCCACCTAACTTAACTGGATTCGAACCGTTTGGAGTACCATGTACACTTTTAAGAACAAAACATCAACCGAAGTTTGGTGAAAAGGCTGACGAAGGATACTTCCTAGGTTATGTGCCAAACTCACCAAACAAACGGGTTTTTAACAAAAAGAGTGGTACTGTGGAGATTGTGTATAATATTGAAGTCACAAGTTATACACATGAACCCCAAACTGGTCCGGAATGGATTTTTGACTATGATAAGTTATTTGAGTCATTTAACATTCCTTTGGATGAAACTGCAGGTACTATCGAAAAAGACATGGCGACGTTGCACCTAAATGACGATGGCCATATTTTTCCAAGGACCACGTTCGAATCTACGTCCGAGCCTACTGCGACTATAGATGGGTCTCCAGAAGTTGCTAATCCAGAAGAACCTAACACTGAGAATCAGACTCAAGCATCAAGTTCTGCCTCTGAGGAAAACGTCCGTGAGGAAGAGAATGTGGAAGCTGAGCCTGTTCCCACTTTAGGTGAAATAGGATCCAACTTAGGAGATAATCTAAGGGTAGACGAAATAGAGACCTCTAGGATTAACAAGAATCATCCTATCGATAGCATCATAGGAAATCCTAACGAGGGTGTGAGGACTCGGAGTAGTGTAAATAACAACACTGTGTTGTTGTCGATGATAAACGACTCCGAGGCATATCATACATGTCTATATTCGTGTTTCATATCGCAAGTAGAGCCCAAAAATGTGCAAATGGCACTTAAGGATAACTCCTGGGTTGAAGCGATGCAGGAAGAGCTTTCACAGTTTAGGAAACTAGAAGTGTGGGAGTTAGTTCCATTACCTCGAGGGGAAGTTGCCATAGGAACCAAATGGGTTTTTAAGTGCAAAAGGGACGATCGGGGTATAGTCACGCGCAACAAGGCAAGATTAGTTGTAAAGGGTTTCAACCAAGAGGAGGGAATCGATTACAACGAAGTGTTTGCACCAGTAGCAAGGTTAGAAGCAATTAGGTTGTTTTTAGCTTTTGCCTCCTTCAAAGGATTTAAAGTATATCAACTGGACGTTAAGAGTGCTTTCCTGTATGGGAAAGTGAAGGAGTTGGTGGATGTAGAACAACCGCCCGGGTTTACAGATCCTAAATATCCTGATAGAGTATATCGATTAGATAAGGCTCTTTATGGATTACATCAGGCACCTAGGGCATGGTATGAGACTCTATCCAACCATCTTTTAGAAAATGGCTTTGAGAGGGGTAGGATAGATAGTACTCTATTTGTGAAGAGAAAAGGAGATCATTTTATCTTGGTACAAGTGTACGTAGATGATATCATTTTTGGATCATCAGACGAACAGATGTGCAAAGATTTTGAGAAGGTAATGAAGTCTAAGTTCGAGATGAGTGCTATGGGGGAGTTGAATTTCTTTTTGGGGTTACAAGTTGACCAGAAGAAGGAAGGCATGTTTATCCATCAGACCAAGTATGTCTATGACATATTGGAACGGTTTGGGATGGAAGGAACAAAGTTGACTGCCCATTTCAGCACGCCGATTCCAGTGAATCACAATCTCGGGCCGGGTACTGAAAGTGATTCCGATGTGGATCCGACTTTATTTCGGGCCATGATTGGGTCACTTATGTATTTAACTGCTTCAAGACCTGATATTATGTTTGCTGTTTGTATTTGTGCTAGGTTTCAAGCGAATCCGAAGGAGATGCATATGAAAGCTGTGAAGCGGATTCTACGATACCTCAAGTCGAAACCGAAGCTGGGACTTTGGTATCACGCGGAGGGAGATCTAGAGTTGGAAGCGTTCACGGATTCTGACTACGGAGGATGCAGCTTGACGCGCAAATCTACAACTGGAAGTTGTCAGTTCCTAGGAGGGAGATTGGTGTCCTGGCAATGCAAGAAACAAACATCGGTAGCCGTGTCAACGTGCGAGGCCGAGTATGTTGCTGCTGGTAGTTGCTGTTCACAGGTTCTGTGGATACAACAACAATTGCAGGATTACGGTTTGGCTTATACTCAAACTCCAATTAGGATAGACAATCAATCAACAATTGCTATAACAAATAATCCAGTTAAACACAGTAAAACAAAGCACATAGACATAAGACATCATTTTATTCGTGATTGTGCTGAAAAGAATTTAATAAAACTGGTAAAGGTGGCGACTGAAGATAATAATGCTGATTTATTTACCAAAGCGTTTGATAAGTCACGATTTGAGTATTTAATTCAACTTAATGGAATGCGCAACCCAGAGTAAATTGACCTTAGTAGTATTCTATTTCCTTTTATAGTTGTTATATTTTTTTCTTTTTCCAGTAGTCTGCTAATTTAGGAAAGTTTCTAATTTAGGAAAGTTTCTATTTTTAGTAAGTTTCTATTTTTAGTAAGTTAGTAGATTAGCTTAGTTAAATGCGTGTTGCTATGAAAAACAAAAGAAAAAAGAGAGAAAATTACAAAAATACAAAAAAAAAAGAGAATATCAGAAAAGGAGTTAAGTCTTAGATACATAGGTTCAAAGTGACGAAAATTAGCACCGTCGTTACAGACTCTAAGTATTTAGGCTTTCACACATAATGCAACTAAATCCTAAGTGTTATACTTTATTTAGTTTGATGTGTTGGTAGGCATAATACATATAGGGAATCTCAAGGCTAATAAAATATTCTAGAAAAAGTCAAGCGTGTCACTAACTTAGATGTATGACCAATAGGTCTTAATTTTTATGTACAAGACATACAAACATTTGATTTCTAAATGAGTATGCAAACTTTCTGGGATGTTATGCAACATCCAAATACATCTGAAAAGGAAAAGTAATAGAAATATCATGATAAAACTGTAGATGTCGGATAAACAATGCAACTCTGTTGTACGGGAGTACAACTCCTTTAGATTCGGGTTAGCAGACATGTCGCTTTGTTGTACGGTCTTAGTTACAGACCTGTCACCGCTATCTGCTAACTTTAAAGTATATACAATCTACTAAGACACTTGTTGTATAGAATACAAGACCGCTGTGTCGATGTTTGTCTTTTAAAGAAAGTTTGCAATAATACCAACAAGTTAGAATTTTTGTCTGTGTGCCTTGATCAAGATAAGTTTATGTCTAAGTCGAGTCACGTAAGATAATTTCTTCTGATAAATAAAAAGGCCAAGGGATATTCCGAAATGTAGAGTGTTTAACAGGGTAAAATACCAACAATCGGCTAAATGGGTATGTCACGACAAACAATCAAAGGAATCAAAAATTCCTAAGTGTGAAAGTTTAAGTACTGAAAGTTAGTATCGGACATCGCTATCTGATTGAACCTTTCTTAGACTATACTCATCAAAAATATGGTGTTAAGTATTTAGCTTAGATTGTAAATTTTCTTAAGTCTAGATTAAATTTTTAGTCAAAATTTTATTTTACTTTATTTTATTTTATTTTTACCTTAGTTTATTTTATTTCATTTTAGTTTAGTTTAATTTTTACTTAGGTAAAAGGTCAAAAATTACTGAGGGCGCATTCAAAGTTGAATAAAATAATCAATGCGTGAAATATCTGAGCTTAGGGTAAAAGATTTGGCATAGTTTATCTGGTTACACTACACAGTAGAAAATAGTTGGTAAAAGTTGAAAATATTTCAAAATTTCCGAAATTTTTCTTAGTGTTGGAAATTTCGAATCTAAGACAGACTCGAATGTGAGATACTTCGAATCTGTCAGTAGACTCGAAATTGCATAGACTCGAAGGTAGGTAGTATAAATAGGTCCACAGTAATGGCATTTATTTCTTACTACCCTCGAATCTGATTTCTCGAATCTGTCTTTGGCGATCTCGAATCTATTCTCGAGTCTATCGAATCTCTACTAAACGACATTTCGTCGAGTTTGAAGTCTTTGTGTTCGATTCTAATCTCATATCTAGGTATAATCAACAGGATTGTACAAGATTTTGGTGGTTTAATACACAAATTTGGACTTAAACATCACATTTTGAAGTTTTATTGGTCAAAATAGGGTTATTCATAAATAACTAAGTTAGGACCTATAAAATATCAAATTAAAGGCATAAATCAGTGATTAGAACTTAGTTGAACTAAAGTATGTGATTTACCTAGTTCAAAATGGTTAAAATCTTGGATTTTTGTTGAAAAAGGAGATGTCGGCCTTTCGAATCTGATAATGGACATTCGAATCTGATCATGGGTTTCTCGAATCTATCAATAGATTCGAGATGACCAGATATTCGAATCTGTCCATCAGACTCGAATAGGGTATGGGCACTTCGAATCTGTACTTTATTAATTTTGTTGAATTTAAATTTTATTAAACTTGTGGAAATTTAATTGTGTTAGATTTTGTATTTAATCAAATACAAGATAAAACAAATTTGAATTTAAACAAGTTTATTGATTTTTAATAAGTCTAACAAATTTTATGTATTGTGCAGATATGGCGCTTCGTGCTTTTGTTCCCAAGCACAATATGGTACTGAATCCTGCCCATAACATCCCTGAGGCGCAGGGATTTCGAGAAGTTTTGGATTTTCTGGCGGAATCTAGGATAAGTTATGTGCTGTATGAAAACATTCCGATTGTGATATCCTATGTGCGTCAATTTTACGATCACTTGCAGGTGGACTGCACTGTCTCCCCGACAGTGTTAAGAACTAGAATTGCCGGACAACCTTTGGTTTTCTCCGCTGATATTTTGAGACAAGTCCTGCAGTTGGGTTCCCTAGAACAAGAAGACGGGCCTACAGACTTTCCTTTAAGGATTAGGCAAGCAGCTTTTTTGAGAATGGGATACAGCTTGGACGTTACAAAATCTTCATATATGAAAAGCGGGTTGATAGGACAATGGCGTTTCTTGGTCCATGTGTTTATGATCTGTTTTGCGCCTAAGAAAGCTGGTTTTTATTATATAGTATCAAAAATCCAATCAGCAATGATCGCGATGGTATACAATAAGAAGTTTAGTTTCTCGCAGCTGATTTTCTCGGAATTTATCCATCAAATCACGGCTCCTGAGAGAGAAAAGTTCCTTTTGTATCCGAGGTTTGTGATGATGTTGATTAGGCACTTCTTGCCTGAGCTGCCACAATCTGATGATGCATTGACCGTCAATGTTATAGAGAAGCGTATCTATTCTGACTGTTCCTCACACCGAGGAAGGTTAGCCGTTCCTGAGGCACGTCCACTTTTTGGCGCAATTCTGGACAGGGAATTTCAAGCTCCGAATGATGCCAACTGGGCATGTGAAATAGAAGTTCAACAGCAACAGCAACAGCAACAGCAACAGCAACAGCAACAGCAACCGCATCAGCAACCGCATCAGACTCGTGTTCGTCCACGTGATCCAAGGCGAAGACAAAGAGATACTGCAACTCAGTCTCAGGCGTCTAGGCCTTCTACGAGTCAGCCAGAGCCAGAGGTACAGGAAGCAGGGCCTTCAAGTGCCAATCCAGAAACCGAACAAATAGCCCAAACATTGGAGGAAATATGGGCTTCGGGTCCACATGCAAATGAAGATGTTGCAGCAGCATTGGTGGATGAGCTGCTGAGTCCGCCTGGAGATAATGATGATCTATTTCGTGATGTTGACGAATATGAGCCAGAGGGGGCTGAGGCAGGATTGACATCTTCGGAATCTGAAACCGAATCAGATGAAGTTCATGAGGTGGTAACTACCGAAACTGGAAGTCGTTTTGAGACTTATGGTTCTAGATTAATTGTCAATCAAGGTGGTTCGAGGAGGAGAGAGACCAGGGAATTGGAGGAGTCCGATTATGAAGAAGAAGAGATTGCTACGTTAGTGACGAGGCCACGCGCAAAACGTCATAGATTTATGCAAGGGTCGTCTTCAACCTCGGAAGCACAACCAGAAACCTCTCAAGCCCAAACCCAAGCACCAACCACAGATTCACCATCACCGCCACCTCAGCAACACGAACCCTACATTCCGCCACCATTCAATCCTTCTCCCCTTCAGTCCATCCCATCTATGCCAGAAGCATACAATGAAAATCAAAGATTTCTGCAGCTGAAGAGTCGAGTTGATTTTCAGCACGTTCAAATTATGACTCTCACTAAAGCAGTTGGTGAACTCCAAGAACATAACGCTAATCTGGATAAGGAGAATGCTGAGTTGAGAATGATTATTGAAGGTGTAAGAGATGAAAACACTGAGCTTAAATCTTTTGTCACTGATCAGTCATCCGAGATCCGAGCAATGAGGTCCCTCATTGAGCAGTTAATGAAAAACCTTCAGGCTCAGGGGGAGACGTCGTGTCGAGATCAAGAAGTACAGAGGCGGAGGGACGATGATGAAGATGATAACCAAGGCAATGATCCCAGCTCTCAAAGACAGGATGAGCCAGTAGATTTTTCTACTGCTCAGGCTGCTCAATCTCAGGGGGAGCCAAGTCAAACAGAAGGTGAAAGAGGAGAGGCTAGTTCTTCAAGGAATTTAGATAGCGACATGATCGATGCGCTAAAAGATATTGAAGAAGAGCTGATGGAGTTTGATTTTGAAGATGAAATGGAGGAGTTGGAGGAAGGTGAATTTATTCCAGATGATGTCGCTGACTGGAAATCAGATGATGAAGTGATAGAGGACGAGGACGATAATGTTAACGAAGTAGTAATCAATTCACAACCAGTCACTGAATTTTATGAGAGCTCAAATCATAATGTGATTGATATTGATTACATCAAGGTAGCCTCAGTCGAGGATAAAGACCTTGAAGAGGCTGAAAAAGAGCCATCTAGAGCTGATCTAATAAATCTTTGGTTCAAGAAGGAAGAAAAGAAAGATCAGCTGAAGATGAAGAAGACGATGAGAATTCCAAGGGCCGGAAACTTCTCAGGAGGGATTATTAGCTGGTTCTTTGACAGAGAACTGCAGCTGTTCATTTTGAAAAGAAGAGATGGACTTCAATACTTGAGGCGGACACTGAAAGCTTTTAATTCTTTGCCCAAGATTGAAGTTAAAGAGTTAGCCTGGAAAGAACTGATCAATATTGGAAATGATCCCTACGCAAGCGTTATTGAAAGAATTATAAGGAAAGAAGGGAGATCAGGCAGATTTGAGAGGCTTAAGCCGAGATCAGGCAAGAGGGTCGAGGATGGATCAAGAATAGATCCTCATACTGGAAGACCTTGGGCTAGAATGATCTACAAGCCAGTCAAATGCTTGAAAAGAGTGCCAATAAAGCCAATGCCACAAAATGTTTTGAGCAACATGAAGTGGTGGTACCTGGAAATTGATACTGCTGAAGCTATAATGGAGGATCAAGACGAGCAGGTAATTTTGAAAGTATACGACCCACTGCATTTGATAAACCTATCTAAGGACGACCTGAAGAAGCTTCATGATCAGCCTATATTCTTCACTGAACCATGGAGATCTGAAGCCAGGAAGTTCCAAAAGGTAGTTAAAGTTTGTATAGATGCAGGGTTATATGCAGGTAGTAATATCTATAGCTCTAGTACTTAAATTTGATGTCATGTAAATAATTAGAAGCTATCGTCAAGGGGGAGTCTGTTGGTACACCCTGTGTGACGATAGCAGTCTAAACGATCTGCGTTATGATTTAAGTAATATTCTGAATATTAACAAGTGTTATTGATATATATGTTTAATATGTGTTTGTCGGTTATTGATTGTGTGTTTGAACTTGATGTACATATTACAAGAAGTTCAAACATAAAAGTCAAAGAGTATGTCAAGCATAAGTTAAAACATAAGTTTCATCACGTAAGTGTTTAAGTGTATTGGCTAGATTCGAATAGGTTAAGGAAGACATTCGAATCTGTGATAGATTCGAATGTATCCTTAGATTCGAATAGGTTAGATTCGAATCTGTCAGATGGACAGATTCGAATGAGGCCTTAGGCCAGATTCGAGGTTGGCCCACAACAGACTCGAATCAGGGTCTATAATTAGGGATAGACTCGAATCATTAGTCGACCTTTGGCAGAATTCGTGAGGAATTAAGCAATAGGCGATCTCGAGTTTATCAGCTAGGTGAGTCCCATTTCGGAGAGAATTAGTACGTAGGATCGTTCGTGTGTCGTTCGTTCAGCGTCTAATAGTCTCCGTGTTTCCGTTGGTTGAGAGTTGTCCGTCTAACCGTCAACGAGGATTCCGCACTCGTTAACGGGTCCGCGTCTAGATAGATCTGTCAGTGGTAGACCTTACATGATACTGCCCCTGGTAATTCTCTACCTTCGGTCTCTGACACTCTCTACCAAACTGTCCCAAACCTTGACAGTTGT
Organism: Centrapalus pauciflorus; assembly: GCA_020465985.1. Lineage (NCBI taxonomy): Eukaryota > Viridiplantae > Streptophyta > Magnoliopsida > Asterales > Asteraceae > Centrapalus > Centrapalus pauciflorus. Next base: position 140,232 of record JAANYP010004061.1, read on the forward strand.
AGCATTTAACCTTGGACTTATCGAAGCCAATCCTATTGTTACTCATATTCAGATTTCTTCCCGTCCTTTTGATGAACCTTTTAACTCTCTGAGTTACCATGGCCAGTTGCCATTATAGATCCATCTCTTCAAGATCATCAGGGTCTACCAGATCGTAATCCTCATCCCAGAGTGTAGGATCATTGATTTTGCCTTGAACACAATTGCCGTAAGCGGCCACGAATGAAGCCAATAGATTCAGATGGTCTTCAGCCGATTTTGCGCTCATTGGCATCTTAGAATATCCATGAGATGTAGATGCCGGTGTAGCCTGATGCTGCTGCTTTTCTTCTGGTCTAGCGCACCCTAAGAAAGCCCTACTCTGTGATTCTTCAGTCTCTGCCGGTGACGACGTTTCTCCCGTGAAAAAGGCTGTAGCTGTCTTCATTTCAGCAACCACTGAAGGTTTTGTTTTCCCGAAGTACATTGCAGGATCTTGAACTTGATCAAAATCCGACTCCTTCTTTAGCAACTCGAAATGATATGCCCTCAGCGTTCCCACCACATTTTCTAGAGATAGAGTATAGTATTTATCTTCATCATGCTTGATTAAGGCCACATACATCTCCCACTTGGCCGGTAAAGCATCCAGAAGCTTGTTGTTCTTCTCAGTTTCACTATACTCAATGTCATGACTATCTAACTCTGTAAGCAGATGATTAAAATGGGTGATTGTCTCCTCCAGCTTTTTATCCTTCAATGCTTTGAAGATTGCAAACTGCTGTTTGAGGCATTTCCATGCGTTTCCTTCTAACCCTCGGGTTACCCTCACACCTCTTCTCTAGTGCATCCCACAGCTCTTTAGCTGTCTTCTGATTACGGAAAGTGTGTAGTATGTCCTGAGGTAATGCCATCCGAATTATAGCATATGCATGGTTCTCTGCTTCATATATCTTCTTGTCGTCATCCTTCATCATAGAATAAGGAACAACCTTTTGTCGTCCTTCTACCTCAGCTGTAGGTGGAATGTATCCCTCGTCGATACAAATCCACATGCGCATATCGTTGAATCGCGTGAAGTCGGCAAACCGATCCTTCCACCAATAATAGTCTTCAAGTTTCATCAACTTTGGCGGAGTATTGGCTTTTCCAACCTCATGATCCATCTCCATAAACCTCTGAAGACTTGTTATTGTTTCAAAGATAATTGAATTTAAACTTACCTAATTTAATTCGAAATTAATTTAAATTAATTCTTTCGACTTTTGATAAATTCGAATCTAATCAAATTTAAACATATTGGGGATTAAATTCGAGGTAACTTCTTAAATCCAATTAAAGTCGAAATTAATGACAAATTCTAAAGTCGAAAGACTACTTAAATTTGAAACCCACTCAAATTCGAAACCCAATAAATTCAAAAGCCCTCTTTTCGACTTTAGTGCAAAGTCGAAATCCTAAGTAAACTCGAAATGTCCAAATTCGAAACCACTTTTAGGAAATTCGAAAGGAGCGTGTATTGGCCAAACTCGAAAATGAGCAAAACCCTAATTCCTCCTTAACAAATTCGAGCGGCACAAATTCGAGAAACAAGTAATACCTTGAGTTTTTAGCGTTTTTCAGATTAAATCAATATTTTTACAAGAAAAAATATTGATTTCGATCAAAAAAGTGAAAAACAACAAAGTATTTCCCAGAATCCAATTTGATGATCTCGAAAAACTCAAAAACACATGAGAGTAACCGTCCAAAAGCGTCAAGAAACCTAGGGTGTATCTTTATGAACACGAAGAACAACTACTTGGCTCTGAAACCACATGTAAGGTCTTGAGCTAACAGATCTATCTAGACGCGACACACACTAACGAGTGCGGAATCCTCGTTAGCGGCTTGACGGATAAATCACACTCACGGAACACGGAGACTACCACGGTGTTGTTCGAACACTAACGAACGAACCTACGCGATGATTCTCTCCAAAAACACTCTGATAACACTGATAAACTCGAGATCGCCCTTTTGCTTAATCTCACACGAATTCTGCAAAAGTCTACTAATCATTCGAGTTAATCCCTATTATAGTGACCCATTCGAGTTTGTCATGGACAAACTCGAATCCTGGCCCAAGGCCCATTCGAGTTTGTCCTCAAGACAAATTCGAATTTGACTACTATGTTAAATTCGAATCTATGCTAAATTCGAATTTCACATGTCAACTTCTATTTGATTATATGTTTAACTTATGTTTGAATTAATCTTTGGACTTTATGTTTGAACTTCTTGTAATACATTACATCAAGTTCAAACATACAATCAATAAATATCAAACACACAAAATCACATATATCAAACACTTGATAATAGTCAATACCTTGCAATATCACTTGAACCAAAATGCTAATACACTTAGACTGCTATCGTCACACAGGGTGTACCAACATGATCAGGTCATAATATTTTTTTTGTTAAAATTCAGTTATTTAGGAAGATTTTGGTATATTTCATACATGTTTTGGAGATGTCTAAGTCTACTTTAAAAATCATACAAAAACAGAAATCCAAAAGGTTGAGCAGATTGCAGACCTTTCTTGCATGGACTGTTTGGAGGGACAAACCTCAATGGATTTGAGTGAGACCACAACCATTTGAAAGCTAACTCATAATAATAAATTAAAGAAGTGGATTCGAGTTATTTGGAGCATTATTTCGAGAGTTATGGTATTTACAAGTCACATGAACATTCTGCCAGATTTTTACTTTTTGCACACTTAACTTTAAAAATACGTTTTCATACCCAAATCTAACTTGATTCTCTTGAAACCTGATGGACTGGAAAGCAAACTCATTATATTATATTCCAGAAAAGAAATCAAGTCATTTGGAGCTATAGTGAGTGAGATATGACTATTTGAACACAATTTTCTGCATAAAAATGGTGTGAGGTATCTTCATAACACATTTATCCCACATAAGAATCAAAGAGTGTGGGATTTTTAGTGTTTGAACCTTGCTTCACCATGCATGTGCATTTTTTAATTTATCTAGCCTTCTTCTTGTTCTTGACATGGGTTTGATCATGGATTTTCATCATTTTTAGACACATTTATGTCTTTGATGAACAATCTACAAACATCAAGATTCAAGAAGGTTTATGAAAGAAAAATTAATGAAAGATAATAAAAGTTCAAGATAACACAAGAAAATATGAAGGAAATTGCAACTAATGTTCATGCAAGTTGTATGAACACTTGTTCTTACCTTGATCTTCAATTTTTGAGGTTTTTGAGATGAAGAAGAAGTATAATATTCAGCTGAATTTTTGAGGGAAAAATCTGAGTTTTAGTGAGAGAAACAAGAGAGAGAAGGTATGGGTTGAAAATGATGAAGAGATGGAGTGTTGATGTGATTTTTATAGACAAAATCACACTTTTTTTTTCTCTTGGATTGCCCTTAAAGGATGAAATTCATATTTATTTGTTTTTTTTTTTTCCTATGAAGTTGTAAATATATGTATTTAAGAGTTGGTTGCTTGTTTGTGCATAAAAAGTAAAGTTTATGCTCATTTTCTTACTAGTTTGTGACATAAGTAACTTTTTGGCATGGATAATTTATATTTATAAAAATTTTTAATTTCAAATTTATGTTTCTCTTATTTATTACCATTTATGTAAACTTTTATAAGTTTATTGCTATTTTAGTTAAAATAGCACAATACGGATGTCTTTCTTCACATCTTTGATTAATATTCTTACTTATGTTTGCTTTAATTACTAAGTGAATTCAAAATTATGTGTATTTGTATTTTGAATCATTAATAGCTTGTTATGTCTATCCATTAATTATATATTTCGGCATTGTACGAAAATTCTACGCCGAACGCAGAAAACTAAGTAATCTATTGAGGTTTAGCAAATGTCTGCAACTTAGGTTCCAATTGAAAGTCTAAATAAGTAATTGAGTATTCGAAAACTAATTTAGTAGGTATATCGGGGTCTAGCCTGAAACACTAAATTGACAGTTTTCACAATCTCCCCCGGTTAGATGATTTTTGTCCCGAAATTCAGATTATTGATTAGAGCGATGGGTCTTTTCGAATAAATGATGATACTTGCTTTTCATTGCGTCTTCTCGTTCCCAAGTAAACTCAGGTCCTCGCTTTGCGATCCAATGAACTTTAACAATGGGGATTTTATGTCACCTGAGTTTCTTAACAACTCTACCAAGGATTTCCAGGGTTCCTCTCGGAAGAGTAGCTTGTCATCAACTTGGACTTCATCAGTCAGGACAAGCAGTGGCTCTTCAGCTACACACTTCTTAAGATTTGATACATGGAAGACATTATGAATAGCGCTTAACTCTGCGGGTAGCTCGAGTTTGTATGGCACTGGACCAATCCTTTTTAGAATCTTAAAAGGTCCAATGTATCGAGGACTTAGCTTGCCTTTCTTCCCAAATCGAACTTGTCCTTTCCATGGTGACACCTTTAGAAATATTTAGCTACCCACTTCAAACTCCAAGGGTTTCCTTCGGTTATCCGTGTAACTCTTTTGTCGATCCCTAGCCGCCTTAAGTCTATCTCGAATAATCGAGATTTTGTCAGTAGTTTCTAGAATGATTTCAGGTGCGGTCAGTTGTCTTTCTCCCACCTCCAACCAGCTAAGAGGTGAACGACATTTACGTCCATACAACGCTTCATATGGGGCACATCAGATGCTGGAATGGTAACTATTGTTTTAAGAGAACTCAATTAAAGGTAAGTGCGCATCCCAACTACCTTTTCCATCAACATGCCCAAAGCATGTCTTCCAGCGTTTGAATCATACGTTCACTCTGCCCATCCGTGTGCGGTGATATGCCGTACTCAAATCTACTTGAGTACCTAAAGCGTTTAGTAGAGAACTCCAAAATTGTGACGTAAAACAACTGTCTCTGTCAGAGATGATGGAGATTGGTACTCCATGACGGGTAACAGTTTCATTAATGTATATCTGCGCGAGCTTTTCCATCTTGTAGCTATCACGAATGGGTATGAAATGTGCTGATTTGTCAATCGATCCACGATGACCCAAATGGAATCATGTCCTTTGGCGGTCTTGGGCAGCCTTGTAACGAAGTCCATTGTAATTCTTTCCCATTTCCACTGAAGAATTTTCGGTTGTTGCAACAGTCCTGAGGGATTCTGGTGTTTAGCCTTGACCTTTGCACTGGTTAGACATTTACTTACATATGAGGCAATGTCTATCTTCATTCCCGGCCACCAGTAATATTCTTTCACATCTTTGTACATCTTGTCACACCCTGGGTGTATGGAGTATCGGGATTTATGAGCTTCGATTAGAACCACATTCCTAACATTGCCAATTTTAGGAATCCAGATTCGATTTTTGAAATAAAGTACCCCATCTGATTTGGACTCAAATCTTCGCTCCAAATTACCCAATTCTTCATCCTTTACGTTTTCTGTCCTCATTGCTTCTTCCTGTGCCTCAAGGATTTTTCTCATTAGACTGGTTTTGTACTTGCATAATTGTTGATAAGATACATAACGACTGGATCCCCTCATTTCTCCTTGAAATGCCAGCCACTACATCAGCCCCTTCTTGGTGACTTTTCACTTCACATTCAATCACTAAGAAAATCCATCAAGTTGGTTTTTCTAACAAAGTCTTGCACCATTAATCCAAGTGCTCGCACCCTCGCAGGTTTCACCTTCTCCTTTCTACTTAAGGCGTCAGCTACTACATTAGCCTTGCACGAGTGGTGTCGAGTTTCACAATCGTAGTCACTAAGTAACTCAACCCATCTCGTTTGCCTCATGTTGAGCATCTTTTGGTCAAAAATGTGCTGCAAAATCTTGTGATCGGTGAATATAGTGCATCTTGTGCTGTGTAAATAATGTCTCAAGACTTCTAGTGCTAAAACTACTTCTCCTAACTCCAAATCGTGAGTTGTATAATTCTTCTCGTGAACTTTCAACTGTCTTGAAGCATATGCAATAACTTTATTTTTTTTGCGTCAATACACATCCTAGACCTTGATGTGAAGCATCACAATAAACTACAAACCCGTCAGTTCCCTCTGGTAATGCCAAAATCGGAGCATTGCATAACTTGTCTATTAAAAGTTGAAATGCCTCTTTCTGCGATTTTCCCCATTCAAACTTTCTTTCCTTCTGCGTTAATGATGTTAGCGGTTGCATGATTTTTGAGAAATTTTCGATAAATCGCCGATAGTAACCCGCCAACCCTAAGAATTGGCGAATTTCTGTTGGGGTCCTTGGTGCTTCCCATTTCTGGATTGCCTCAATCTTTGTCGGATAAACATGGATTCCTTCTTTGTTAACCACGTGACCAAGAAAACGTACTTCCCTAATCCAGAAGTCACACTTAGACAACTTAGCGTACACCTTTTCCTTCAAAATCATTTCTAATACTATCCTCAGATGTTGCTCATGGCTTTCCTAGTCCTTAGAATAGACTAGTATCTCATCTATAAATACTATGACCAACTTGTCCATATATGGTCTACATAGCCTATTCATTAGGTCCATAAACACGGCTGGACCATTTGTCAATCCAAAGGGCATGACTAGGAACTCGTAATGCCCATAACGTGTTTGGAAAGCTGATTTAGGAACATCCTCCATTCGGACCCTCAATTGATGATAACCAGATCGAAGGTCTATTTTTGAAAAGTATGTTGCACCTTGCAACTGATAAAATAGATCGTCAATCCGCGGTAGGGGGTATCGGTTCTTGATCGTCAGCTTGTTCAGCTCTCTATAGTCGATGCACATTCGAAAAGATCCGTCTTTCTTTTTGACAAACAAAATCGGAGCTCCCCAAGGAGAAGAGCTTCGCTGGATAAAGCCCTTGTCAAGAAGTTCTTGAAGTTGAGCTGATAACTCCTTCATCTCAGCTGGTGCCAAACGATAAGGTGATTTGGCTACCAAAGCTGCTACTGGAGTTAAGTCGATATGGAATTCGACTTGTCTCAATGGGGGTAAACCGGGTAAATCTTTTGGAAATACTTCGGGGTAAACTTTCACCACCGAAATATCCTGAATTTGCTTCTCCTTAACCCTCTTGTCGACAACATGTGCTAGGAAAGCACAACACTTTTTCCAAAGGAACCTTTGAATCTTCATACCAGACACAATCTTCAAGCTCCTATTGGGTTTATCTCCTTGTATGATAAGGGTTTCTCCTTCTTGAAAAGGTAATTTGATAACCTTTTGGGACCAACTAATTTCTGCTTGGTTTCTGGATAACCAATCCATTCCCACAACTACATCAAAGCTTCCTAATTCAATTGGGATAAGATCGATATTGAATAACTTATCATTCAGTTTTAAGGTACATCCTAGCAGCACGTCTTTCACAGTAGTTTCTAGACCGTTAGCAAACTCATATACATAATCATCTCTTAGGCTGTCATCAAATGCTCGACCATTTCCATCAAGCTTGTCTTCACATATCGTTGATGTGCCAATGTGCCTCTAACCTACTCCAGTTCAGACTTAAGGGCCTCGAGTTGTCGGGTCTCCTCATATGTCATTCTAGCTCCTGTGATAGGTTTTCCTATGGCAATAGGGGATGGACGGGAAGTCGCTGGCGGTGGTGCAGTAGGTCCAACTTTGTTTGATATGGGAGCTGGGACCCTCTTTCTTGCAGTGTGTTTGATCAGAGGTCCTTGACGTTGCAATGGGGCTTGAGGTCTAACTGGCGAGTGTAGATGGTATGACTGCTCAATAGATTGAGCTTCACTAGGATCCTCATCTGAAGTATCGAGGTTTCTAGACAAATCCTCGCTATCGCTCATGGGTGTGTACTCGTGGGGGCTAAAGCAAAATGAACCGGACTTCTCCATGAAGCTATATATATATATATATATATATATATATATATATATATATATATATAAGCATACTTAATTATTAAGGCCCAAACATATCTGATTAATAACGATATGGGCATATATGGTTTATGTATGCAATTGCTAAACATTTGGCTTAAGGGTATAAAATATCGACTTTTGACTACCAACAATGAATGGCCAGTCATGTCGATCGGGAGGCAGGATCCTTTTGGCATATGCCTTTCAGAAAATCCAACAACCAAGCCGAACGACTATCCTAGGCACCTTTCATCTGGTTATATCGACTCGTGAATATTTCCTTACATAATTGTGTATGTTTAATCATTTCTATCGGCATAGGGTGTTGATGGTAATATGCAATGATCACACACACACAAAATGAAGTTTTTATAAAAGTATTTGTAGTACAAAAATTGATGTCAAACATACTCCTAGTGTAATCACTTCAAGTCATGCATCATCTTTTCTTCGTTAAACAAAGGTGATCAAGCTTTGTTTAATTACGATCCGATGATGCTACACTTGACTTAATTAAACTAGTAATATGTAAAATAGGTTAGAACTGATGCTTTGAGCTAGTGGTTATAGTTTAAAAATTTTCAAATGAAGTACTTGGTATTCTCTATAACCATAGGCTCTGATACAAAAAACTGTCACACCTCGCTAAAGCGGAAACACGAGATGTAACAGTGTTGTGATCATAGCATAAGTTAAAGATCAAATACCATACATAATAAAAGTTTTACATATATTTTTAAAGGAATTGTTTTATGGTTACAACGATATCGAAACTTCAATTAATAAAGTGCTTGATAAAAATGTGAAGACTTCTTCAAGCACACCAATACATGCATATCATAGTGATCAGATTTGTAAGCTTGATTCCCTAAAAAGCCTGCTAAAAATGGTCAACTATTAAAAATTGTAGGTGAGTTCACGGTTTATGTAAAAACAAACAATCTATTTTACATAGTATAAAACATGTCAAAATTTGAGTGTTGGTTTCGTGGTGTGGCACATGGTAACCCATTGTATGTAAAATTAGAGAATAGCACCTCCTACTCAAACCTAAGTCCAAGTACCCCGTCTTTTGGATATAGTATGAGAAAGGAACACTCCAGTTGTACACCGTGAGTGGGTGGCCGCCAAGTATTGATATCAATAGTTTTATTCGGCTCGATAAAGTGAGTTAATGAGTAGACCGGTGTTTCGGTTTCATTTACTAATCAAGATTACATACATACCAAGTGCAAAGAGTATTGAGAAATAATCTAAGTATGCCAAGCTGTTAGTTAGGATTGCTCAAACTGTTAGTAGTATTTCAGTGTAATTACAAAGTTCGAGCTGCTAGTTAAAGAAACTCGAGCTGCTAGTTCAAATTTTCAAACTGCCAGAGTTAAAGTTCAAGCTGCTCATCAATCAAATAACAGCAAGTGCTACAAATCAGGAAGTGATAAAGATTTCAAGATTCGAAGATCTTCCAAAGATATCCTCTCAAGAGAAATCCTAGTTTGTTAAGGAAACAAATCAGAAGGCTACAGATAGAGATAGATTAGGTCTTTCTCATGTAATTCGGTGCAAAAGAAATTGATTTTGTAATCTGCATTCTGATTAAGTTTCTAAAGCCTCTAAGGTTGAAAAACCCTAAGAACAATTGGTGTTCTTCGTCTAATCAAACAGATTAGAGGTGATTGTAATCAGAGATTGGTTATATAAAGATTTTTATATTCTTTGTGTTTATTGATTGTCTGTTACTTTTTATTGTTCTGAAAGTTTTCTTAAATAACAAGTAAGTGTTATTCCGCAAACTTCTTAATTGGACTTTGATTCAAAACAAGATTATTGGTTTAACTCTTTTTTTTTTTAAATCAGTTAATCTTAGGTGATTTCTGATCTTGACAAGTGGTATCAGAGACATAGGTTCTGTATTGTTTTTATTCTTTGTTTTCAAAGTCAGAAACTTTCATATTTAAATATTTAAATCTTTTTCTGCAATGGAGTTTGATGGCAGAAGTAGTGGATCTGGGCAAGGACTTAAGGTGCCTATGCTCAAACCCACTGAGTTTGAGATGTGGAACTCAGGATTCAACAGCACATTCAATTTATTGATTATGCCCTATGGGAAGCTGTTGAAAATCCTCCTGCAGTTGATCCTGATCTGGATGCTGAAGGCAAACCAAAAAGAACATCTCCAAAAATTGAGATTGAGAAAAAGGCTAGAATGAATGAAGTCAATGCTCTCACTCTTTTACAGATAGCCATTCCTAATGCTTATCAACATCAGTTTAAAAACTTCTATACTGCTCATTCCCTATGGCTTGCTTTAGAAAAAAGATTTGCTGGAAATGGTAACACAAAACGAAACCAAAAGGATTTTTTAAAATAGCAGTATGAAAATTTTTTTGGTGGAAAGAATGAAAATCTCACTCAAATCTTTGACAGGTTTAATAAGTTGATAGGTGAATTGGAGAGTGCCAAGGTTAGCCTAGATCAAGATGAGGTAAACAGAAAATTCCTCAGATCTCTTGGTGAAGAATGGACGGTATATGCAGCACAGTGGAGAACAAAGGACACTCTAGATGAAATAGAGTTGGATGATCTCTACAATAGTTTGAGAGTGTTTAAAACTGAAATAGACAATAAAAAGAGACCCTTTTCTTATAATCAAAACACTGCTCTGCTATCATCTGCACCTAACGATAAAGCAAACTGTTGCGATTCTTTTATAGGTACTGATGGCAACACTTCTGAGGTCCATTACGAGGCATTTGTTGCAAGTGAGGGACTATTTGCTCTTAATTCTGAAGATCTAGAACAAATACATCCAGATAACCTAGAAGAGATGGACTTAAAGTGGAAACATGTCATGTTGACTATGAGGGCTAAAAGGTTTCTTAAAAGGACTGGCAGAACTAACTTTTAGGCTAGAATCAGAAGGCAAGCCAGTATTTGACCAATCAAATATTGAATGTTTCAAGTGTCACAAACTTGGACACTTTGCTAGAGAGTGTAGATCACAAAGTCAGCAGCCACCAAGATCCCAACAGACCAGTAAAACACAATCTTCATAGGCTCTTGTTTCACAAGAAGACACTGTTTTTGACTGGAGTGACCAAACAGAAGAGGAGTTTCAGAATCAAGCTCTTATGGCAGAAACTTCAACTGTTACTTCCAGTGAACTACCATCTGAGGTAACTACTAAACTCTGCTCCCAAGCATCAAAAATATAGTTAAAAAGTACAGAGATCATAATGAAAGCATGTGTAAAACTCTAGCTAAGACGGAAGAGAGTAGGTATGAGTATATGCAGGCAATAGAGGATCTTGAAAAACAGATCAATGACAATAAGGACAATGAGATTCAGATGGGACATGATAGAAAATATCATGAGTGGGAGAAAAAGAAACTTGAAGAGAAAATAGAGACCCTTAATAAGAAACTAGAAGAGGGTGAACAAAAGGTGCTAGAAGCTCACAAGAAAGTAGAGTCTATAAACATTGATTTGGGTAACTTCAAGTTGGCCAATCAAAAGCTAGAACACCTAATGGAAGTCCAATTTAAAAATAGGGTGAAATTTCAAATAAATCCCAAGGAAGGAATAGGATACAATGCTACCCCACCTCCTTATAATAACAAAAACACTCATCCTATGAGTGAAGTTGCTGATAGGCTTGTGAATGAACCCTTAGACGAGAAGATGAAGACTGTAGATCCTGTCCTTGAGGATAAGCCTGATTTGGAAGATGCACTAGTTTCTAAGGTAGGAAGTCAAAGTGAAGAAGCACAGAGTAATTCCAAAACAATGAGTGAACCCCTAGTAACTCTTGTCTCTAACCCTATTAGAACTAGAAGCCTGAGGGAAGAAACTAACAGTTTGAAAGGAAAAGAGAAGATGAGTGAATACAAACATACTTCATATGTCTCTGTACCTTCTAACTGTAATTTTGCATCCTATTCCAAGACAGGTAAAAAGGGTAAAAATGTTCCAGTATATACATGCCAAAAGCATGGTCTACAGAAGTTTCCCACACAGCAGTAGGTGAGAAGAAATCAAAGGAACAAGAATCAGTTATGGTCACACAAAACTAGTTCTCCAATTAAAACAGTGAAAAGATGTTTTCACTGTGGCAGGAAAAACCATTTGGCCAAAAAATGTCTGTATAAACCAGTTGTTGAAAGGCAAACAATGTTTCAAAAACAGGCTTTCTCACAAAAACCAAAGGCTTTACAGGACTCAAAACCTGCCACACCAGTTCCAAAGAACACAGTTGACCACAGGTTTGTAAAGGTTAACAAAAAGCAGCCTGTACACAAAAAACAAGCTTTAATGAAATCTAAATTGAGTGTGAAACAGGAATGGTGTGTTAAAGGGAAAAACACAGTTCAAATGGCTGATACAAAAGCTTGCACTGTTAAGTCAAAATTTGGAACTGGTATTGCAAAATCTGAAGCTGCTGGCATTCATCATCCAGTAACAACTGCTAAGACAAATACTGGAACTAGTAGTGGATCATCTGAGACTGTTAAAGAAAAAATTGGAAAGAACATCTGGACACCTCATGTCATAACTATATACTCATCACAGAATCCACCAATGGATCTCACTAAGTTAAAAAAGACACAAACAGTATTTAGTTATGTTAATGCACATGAACAACCCAAAACCAACTTGATTTGGGTTTACTCCACTACTAACTGAGCTTTTCTTTGTGCAGGGAAACCACAGGAACCAACATAAGACAAGATGGCATGTGGACAGTGGTTACTCTAGGCACATGACAGGCAATTCTGAGTGCTTGTCAAACTTCAAAAGCTTTGAAGGAGGATATGTTGCATTTGGTGGAAACTCAAAGGGAGGTAAGGTAACAGGTAAAGGTACTGTCAAAGCAGGTAACATGATTTTTAATGATGTACTGTATGTTGAATAGCTGAAGTATAATTTACTTAGTGTGTCTCAAGTATGTGATAAAATAAATGTTGGTTTGTTCATAGACTCTAAATGCATTTTCCTATCTAAAGATTTTAAAATACTTGAAAATCTTGTTTTACCACGAACACCAAGAAAGGACAATGTATACTGCCTAGACACAGAAAAATTATCCAAAGCAAATACTTTAACCTGTTTAATATCCAAAGAATCATCTAATGAGTCTGCTCTTTGGCACAGAATGATGTGTCACATGAACTTCAAATCTATGAATACCTTAGTCAAAAACAATTTGGTAAGAGGATTACCACAGAAAGAGTTCATATATCTTGATCATTGTGTAGCCTGCCTCAAAGGCAAGCAACACAAAACTTCTCATAAGGCCAAAGAAGTAACTTCAATCTCTTCTGCTCTTCATGTTCTTCAAATGGATCTTTTTGGTCCAACTTCTGTTTTGAGTTTGAATAAAAGAGCATACTGTTTAGTCATTGTTGATGATTTCATAAGGTTTACATGGGTTTATTTTCTTAGGACTAAGGATGAGACTGGTGAGTTGGTTAAATCTTTTATTATAAAAATTGAAAATCAATCTAACTTAAAAGTAAAGGTGATCAGATCAGACGATGTAACTGAGTTTAAAAATCATGACCTAAACAGCTTCTGTGAGTCGAAAGGAATTGCAAAAAAAGTAGTCCACTCACAAGGGAAAACTCCATATGAGTTGTTCCATCATAGGATTCCCCTAGTTACCTTCCTAAAACCATTTGGCTGTTCATGCATTATCCTGCATACTAAAACTCACTTAGGTATGTTTGAGAGCAAGGCTGAAGAAGGATTCTTTGTAGCCTACTCCACACAGAACAATGCCTATAGAGTTTATAACCGTGTATCTAAAACCATTGAAGAAAGTGCAAATGTTGAGTTTAATGAAAATACTGCAAATATCAAAGGCACTGGTCCTGATTGGCTATTTGATTTTGATTCACTAACAAAATCTCTAAGTTTTGATGAGTATTCTGCAAGAGCAGATGGACACAATGTTAAGACTGTTGGCATAGAAACTCAAACTGTTGAAGATTCTCATAGATGGGATGAGTACATTATTCTACCACTTCTTTGTTGTGACCCACCTGGAGTCCTGACTGATTAACAAGACAGAGGTACAGAGTTTGAGATGCCTCTCACAAGTCCTGAAGTGCCAGCTCCATTGTAACATCCGGTACTAAACCAGGTTAGCAGCAATGACCTAATATGTATTTAATTGCCAATTATAACCTAATCAGCGGTCATTAGAAATTAATCAAGTGATTAACAAGGTTTATTAAAAATTCAACTCAATTAGAATCAAATTCATCGGTGCTATGTATCGGGAAATCAATTAATCCGATCGATTTACGATATGAGGGATTAATTCAACTAAGTACATAATTAAATTATGATTAGTGACACTAATCATACACTAATACAATTACTTAACATTAATTATGCAAGACTAAAACAATTCATTAAAACAATGCATCCATAAGTATTTATAAAATTACAAGAAAAGGAAAATACAAGAATACATTTCTAAATACATTTATACAAAAAAAAAATTAAATACATGTATAAATACATGTATGGCCGGCCCTTAGGCCATGTGGTGTATTAGAGTTTGACTTTTATTTAAATAATATTACTTTAAACACCATCATTTTGTTTAAAAGTGCACACAACTTTTGTCTCCCATGACTTTCATCATTTGAAAGACCAAAAATTTCTCTATAAATAGGAAGGAATTTCATTCATTTTATTCACACCAAAATCCTCTTTTCTCTCCTATTAAATCCGGCCAACATACACACACATCACAAACTTTGGCATTCAAGTGTTCTTCAAGAAATTCAAGAGTTTTGGTGCATATCTTGCAAAGGATTTCAACTTCTACTCAAAATCATATTCTAAATACTTCAAAGTAAGTAAATACTAACTTATTTCATCATACATTTATGTTTATATAAGTCTTGCATAATATATATAATCACCAACAACAACAAGTTTCATAAAAACTCAAGTTTATAAGTTTCTAGTTCTTATTTTTAAGTTGTTTCTTTAAATGTGCATATGAATATATGAACACATTATAAACATGTTAATATTATGAAAACATGTGTTATATATGTGTTATATAACTTTTACAACTTTTATTCAAGTATTCTTCGAATAAGTAACAAGAATCATAAGTTGTTTCAAGTTTATAAAACTGTGGATTTTCGGCAGAAAATTTATATCGACTTTGAAAAATCATAACTAATTCATAACTCAACGAAATGAGTTGATTCTTGTCTCAAAAGTTAGATCTATGTCTCAACTATAGATATGTAATTTTTCACAATTTAGTTTGGAGTTTAAGACCACCAGAAATTATTTGGGAAACCGAAAGTTTGAAAGCTCAAAAATGGCCAACATAGGGTTTTTAACGAGCTTTTTCACCAACCTAAACATCTCAAAAAATGGCCGTTCTTGATTCTAAAAATCCTTTGTATATAGTAGTTTAATGTCCTAGAAAACGAAAGTCTAAAACATTTCGGAGCTTGGTCAAAAACAGCCTCAAAGTAGGCCGAAAAACCACCGAAAAAGCTGGAAAATTATATATATATATAAACTTGACGTTTTAAGCAAATTTTATTTATGAACTAGTAATGTTGGGTGATTTAAGACATAAAAATATATAAATATATATATCATCATATATTAGAGATATTACGTCCTTATTATCATTTAGGACCCGTTTAATCTCGCTCGGTGCATCATCCGTCACTTTACGCTAAAAAGCACTTTACGCTAGTTTTTACCATCACACGCTCGGTGAGTTCTCATAGCCCCTATTTTCACACTGTTATGTTTTGGGGATGAAATACATGCTTCGTTTTTATATGGACACGAAAATATCTTCATTTCTATTATGTATTACACATGTGGTTCCATTAGACCTTATATCATGAACCGTTAATTGCATTTATTTGTAAGCGCGAATATATTGTGGATAGATCTACTAGGAGTCATGTCCCCCACTCGGGTTAGTCGGGTCGGTTAACAGCGGGTGCATATATATTCAACACACGGTATTACGTATGGGAATACTGCACAGGGCAAACTCATTTTAAATTAAGCTTCGGTTGCATGATGGTTTATATGTAATACATAACAAGGAATTTATGATTTTATAAATTCAATCTCTATTATTGTTGTCCATACGAGTCAGATTTAAGTGTAAACCTATGAGCTAACCAACAATTTTGTTGACGTATTTTAGCGTGTATTTTCAGGAAAACAAGGCAAGTCCATCACATCGGTAGTATTTTCAAGCTTCCGCATTTAAGGAGTCGCAGTTTCAAACCATCGGAGATGTATTTGCATTATTTTGGATGATTTAATTATGTATTTAAATCTCTGTACCTTGCGAACTTCTCTTTATCATTTTGAGTTATGTAAAACATTTATATCTTTTAAAGTTACGCCGATGTATTTTTTTTTAAAACGTCCATATAGTGGTCGTTCATTATGATTATGGTTACGTTTCCGCACTCGTCACGCCTCGCTGCCAACCGGGGTAGCAGGGTGTGACAGATTGGTATCAGAGTCATAGTTATAGTGAACTAGGTTGCATTAGTACCCTAGACTATAACAGCATATAAGATTTACTGATTTTAGAAATATTTTGTAACTAACTAAAAGACTATGAATGGACCCTGATAGCTGAAAACATGTCCCACCCGGAGACTATCATCTTGTCAGATTCAGAGGATGAGTACACCCCTACGAGCCCCGCAGCCACTGAGATTTTCACTGAAGGAGAAACATCTGAGGAAGAAGACCCCTCTGAAGACCCAATGGAGGAGTCAGAAGAGGAACCAATGGAAGAAGATAACGCTGGAGAGGATCCACCGCCCCCAACAGTCCCCGCTCGCATTCCATACCACCCGGCAGAGCCTTCATTTAAGCCATATCGGCCTTACCCAAATGGCCCCAAAATGTTGTACACACCCCGAAAGCGGGTGATCACGCCAAGAAGGGAGTCTATTCCTATCCCGACTCCCCAACCCAATCCCCCACCACCACACCGACGTGTAGACGCCCGACGATGGGGCTGGATACCTGAAACCCTCCGTGAATGGAGGCAAGAGGAAGGAATCCCTTCCCACTTTGAGATCGGAGGACCATCCTCCGCACCTATCCCGTCACTCACTCAAGAACCCACCGAACATACCATACCACTCTTGGTAGCACGGTCTTCCAGGCATGACCTCCAACTTCAGTTGCTTAACCAATATATCGGAGAGATGACCGCTCGTTTAGAGCGGGAGGAGTTACAAAACTCCAATATAACTGGGCCATTCAGCACGCCCTTGCTATTCAGCAGGACGGACTGAACGAGCTCCGACTGCAATTAGCCGAGAGCAGGGCCCGCAATGAGGAGCTGGCACAGCGCCTCAATGCTCTAGAAAAGGGAGAGACCCCTGATCACTCCCGCACCTAGTACCCCCTCTATCATTGTAATATTAGGAGATTATTGTGTAACAGTGTAGGACTAAAATTTTCGGGTAATAACCCGCCCCCAATGTAAGAAAATTGTGAATGATTAATGAAAAATTGCAAGTTATTTATGAAATTGTGTTTGATGATTATAGTGTTGTGCCTTAAGAAAAATTTACATCTTTAAGATTCAACTTCTTATGCTATGCTATTTTCTTTAAACTTTAAGATAATGCCGCCGAGACGAGTTATGAGCACCGCAGAAATTGAGGAGCTAGTTGCACAAAGAGTGGCTGCTGCTATAGCCACTTACGAGACCAACATAAACAGTTCAGCTAACGGAGATGGTGGTGCTAGCCGCACCACGGGAGGAACTGAAACCCACCCTAAAGGTTGCGGAATTAAGGGCTTTTTGAGCTGCAAACCCCGATACTTCAATGGGACCGAAGGAGCCGTCGGATTAGTACGATGGTTCGAAAAGTTGGAATCCGTCTTCCGTGTTAGCGGATGCATAGAAGGAGACAAAGTAAAGTTTGCCACCCACACTCTGCAAGACAGCGCCTTGACATGGTGGAACTCGTACACCCAGTCTGTGGGAATTGATGCAGCTTACCAACTCGCCTGGACCGAGTTGAAGCAGATGATGACCGATGAGTACTGCCCTAGGTATGAGCTACAGAAAATGGAGTCAGAGTTTTGGAATCTAGCTATGAAGGGAACGAATGTAGCGGGGTACACCAACCGATTTCATGAACTGAGTTTTCTGTGCCCTCAGATGGTGACCCCTGAGTACAAGAAAATCGAACGTTACATTTGGGGACTCTCTCCTCAAATTCAAGGTAATGTCACTGCCTCCAACCCATCCACCATACATGATGCCATCAGAATGGCCAACAATCTAATGGATCAAGTGTCCCGGAGGAATGAAGCCAAAGCCGGGGAAAACAAGAGGAAGTGGGAAGACAAGTCCGGGAAGAATACAGGTTCGCAATCCAAGAAGCCTGAGACCATCAGGGCTTATGTAGCCGGAGCTGAGTCAAGGAAAGGCTACACGGGTACCAATCCTTACTGCACCCAATGCACCTTTCATCACAACAAGGGTCCCTGCCCAACTTGTGGAAAATGCAAGCGTATAGGCCATGTAGCCAAAGACTGTAAGTTTGGAACCCCGGGTGTCAATGGCGGCAATCAAAGAGGCTGCTTTGAATGTCGAGTTACTGGGCACTTCAAGAGTGAGTGCCAGAAGTTGAGGAATGGTGGAGGGGCTCAGGGGATAGCTTTTGTGTTAGAAGAAGGTGACGCTCGTCAGGATCCCCACGTGGTATCAGGAACGTTTCTTTTAAATGACATTTACGCTTACGTACTCTTTGATACTGGGGTTGATAGGAGCTTTATATCTGATAAGTTTAGTAAGCAATTGAATGCCACTCCTTTTCCCTTAGACAACTCTTATACTATAGAACTGGCTGACGGTAAAATAATAGAGGCAAGTAGTATCATTAAGGAATGCACACTGAAGCTGGCAGATCATCCCTTTAAGATAGACTTGATGCCTATAGAACTCGGAAGTTTTGATGTAGTCGTTGGTATGGATTGGTTGTCACACAATCATGCCGAGATTTTGTGTGGTAAGAAAGTGGTACGGATACCACTCCACAAGAAGAAGTTCCTAACAGTCCAAGGGGAAAGAAAGAACCGACAGTTGAATGTCATATCCGGCCTAAGAACATTAAAGTGCCTTAGGAAAGGTTGTCATGCAGTACTGGTACAAATTGCAGAAAAAGAGTCGGAGGAGAAGCGACTCGAGGATATTCTAGTGGTTTGTGACTATCCGAAGGTCTTACCGGAAGATTTGCCTGGACTTCCGCCAACTAGGCAAGTAGAGTTTCAAATCGATTTGGTGCCGGGAGCTGCACCGGTCGCAAGAACCCCATATAGACTCGCTCCTTCTGAAATGCAAGACCTATCCAATCTATTACAAGAGTTGATGGATAAAGGATTCATTCGACCAAGTTCCTCACCTTTGGGAGCTCCGGTCTTGTTCGTGAAAAAGAAAGACGGATCCTTCAGAATGTGCATAGACTACCGAGGGCTAAACAAGTTAACGGTAAAGAACCGCTACTCTCTTCCCAGAATTGATGACCTGTTTGACCAACTACAGGGATCTAGAATCTACTCTAAGATTTATCTGCGATCCGGTTATCATCAAGTAAAGGTTCGGGAAGAAGACATTCCCAAGACAGCATTCGGAACTCGTTATGGACATTACGAATTCCAGGTAATGCCATTCGGTTTGACCAACGCACCAGCCGTATTCATGGACCTCATGAATCGAGTGTGTAAACCGTATCTGGACAAATTTGTAATAGTGTTCATAGATGATATTCTCATCTATTCCAGAAATAAGGAGGAGCATGAACAACATCTCAAGCTGATCTTGGAGTTGTTAGAGAAGGAACAGTTATACGCCAAATTTTCAAAATGTGAATTTTGGTTGCGAGAAGTTAAATTCCTTGGACATGTGATCAACAGCCAGGGAATCCAAGTTGATCCATCAAATATCGAGGCCATAAAGAACTGGGCGACTCCTAGAACCCCCACGGAAATCTGCCAATTTCTAGTACTTGCCGGTTATTATAGGCGATTTAGTGAAAACTTCTCAAAGATAGCAGGTTCCCTAACAGAATTGACTAGGAAGGATGTGAAATATATCTAGGGTGAAGAGCAATAAAAGGCGTTTCAGCAGTTAAAGCAAAGATTGTGTAGTGCATCAATTCTGTCCTTACCTGAAGGGACTGAAAATTTTGTGGCCTACTGTGATGCCTCACACAATGGATTAGGTTGTGTGCTCATGCAAAGGGATAAAGTCATTGCTTACGCATCACGACAGGTCAAATTTCACGAGGTGAATTATACGACTCATGACTTAGAGCTTGGAGCAGTGGTGTTTGCTCTCAAAATATGGAGGCACTACCTGTATGGAACTAAGTGCACGGTGTTCACAGACCATAAAAGCCTTCAGCATATTCTGAATCAGAAAGAGTTAAATATGAGGCAGCGTCGTTGGGTTGAACTACTTAGCGATTATGACTGCGAAATTCGTTATCATCCGGGGAAGGCGAATGTCGTGGCTGATGCCCTAAGTCGAAAGGAACGGGTTAAGCCATGAAGAGTCCTAGCTTTGGTCATGACAATACAGTCAAACCTAAACTCTCAAGTCCGCGAGGCACAAGAAGAAGCAGTCAAGGAGGGTAATCTACTGGAAGAAGCCTTGAGAGGTATGGATAAGCAGTTTGAAATCAAGTCTGATGGATGTCGATACTTCATGGGCAAAAATTTGGCTACCAAAACTCGGAGGAGTAAGGAAGCTGGTCATGGATGAAGGGCATAAGACAAGATATGCTATTCATCCAGGGTCAGATAAGATGTATCACGACTTGAAGGGAATGTACTGGTGGCCAAATATGAAGGCTGACATTGCTACCTATGTCAGCAAGTGCTTAACATGTTTGAAGGTTAAGGCTGAGCACCAAAAACCATCAGGATTGCTAGTTCAACCAGAAATACCCCAGTGGAAGTGGGAAAACATCACCATGGATTTCATCACCAAGTTGCCGAAAACTTCTGGAGGTTATGACACTATTTGGGTGATTGTGGATCAACTTACCAAAACCGCACATTTCCTCCCAATCAAGGAAACTGATAAGATGGATAAGTTAACGCAAATCTATCTTAAAGAAGTCGTCTCAAGGCATGGAGTGCCAGTATCAATTATATCAGACAGGGACAGCCGGTTCACATCAAGATTTTGGCAGTCATTGCAAGAAGCACTGGGTACACGTCTAGATATGAGCACAGCCTATCACCCGCAAACGGATTGTCAGAGTGAAATGACGATTCAGACTTTGGAAGACATGCTAAGGGCATGTGTTATCGACTTTGGCAAAAGTTGGACAGGCACCTGCCATTAGTGGAGTTTTCCTATAACAACAGCTATCACTCGAGCATTAAGACCGCCCCATTCGAAGCACTCTACGGGCGAAAGTGTCGATCACCTCTTTGTTGGGCTGAAGTAGGAGATAGTCAGATTACTGGACCTGAGATCATCCAGGAGACTACAGAATAGATAGACCAGATTCGTAACCGGTTAAAGATCGCGCGGGATCGACAGAAAAGTTATGCAGACATTCGACGGAAGGATTTGGAATTCAAAGAGGGAGATCAAGTAATGTTAAAAGTCTTGCCTTGGAAGGGCGTAATCCGTTTTGGGAAACGAGGAAAACTCAATCCTCGTTATATCGGACCATTCAAGATCACCAAAAGAATTGGCCCGGTAGCTTACCGACTCGATCTGCCCCCAGAGCTTAGTAACGTCCATAATACCTTCCACGTGTCCAATCTTAAGAAGTGCCTGGCTGATGAAACACTCGTTATACCCATGGATGAGCTAGAATTAGACGATAAGTTGAACTTCATTGAACAACCTGTAGAAATAATGGACCGAGAAGTCAAGAAACTAAAGCAAAGCCGGATCCCGATAATAAAAGTCAGATGGAACTCTAAGCGAGGTCCTGAGTTTACATGGGAACGCGAAGATCAGTTCCGAGAAAAACACCCTCACCTGTTCTCAAGTACTCAAGAAGTGGAGAACACGAGCTAATTTCGGGACGAAATTCCCTTAACAGGGGGAGACTGTAACATCCGGTACTAAACCAGGTTAGCAACAATGACCAAAAATTATTTAATAGCCAATTATAACCTAATCAGTGGTCATTAGAAATTAATCAAGTGATTAACAAGGTTTATTAGAAAATTCAACTCAATTAGAATCAAATTCATCGGTGCGATGAATCGGGAAATCAATTAATCCGATCGATTTACGATATGAGGGGTTAATTCAACTAAGTACATAGTTAAATTATGATTAGTGACACTAATCATACACTAATACAATTACTTAACATTAATTATGCAAGACTAAAACAATTCATTAAAACAATGCATCCATAAGTATTTATAAAATTACAAGAAAAGGAATATACAAGAATACATTTCTAAATAAATTTATACAAAAAAAAAAATTAAATACATGTATAAATACATGTATGGCCGGCCCTTAGGCCATGTGGTGTATTAGAGTTTGACTTTTATTTAAATAATATTACTTTAAACACCATCATTTTGTTTAAAAGTGCACACAACTTTTGTCTCCCATGCCTTTCATCATTTGAAAGACCAAAAATTTCTCTATAAATTGGAAGGCATTTCATTCATTTTATTCACACCAAAGTCCTCTTTTCTCTCCTATTAAATCCGGCCAACATACACACACATCACAAACTTTGGCATTCAAGTGTTCTTCAAGTGTTCTTCAAGAAATTCAAGAGTTTTGGTGCATATCTTGCAAAGGATTTCAACTTCTACTCAAAATCATATTCTAAATACTTCAAAGTAAGTAAATACTAACTTATTTCATCATACATTTATGTTTATATAAGTCTTGCATAATATATATAATCACCAACAACAACAAGTTTCATAAAAACTCAAGTTTATAAGTTTCTAGTTTTTATTTTTAAGTTGTTTCTTTAAATGTGCATATGAATATATGAACACATTATAAACATGTTAATATTATGAAAACATGTGTTATATATGTGTTATATAACTTTTACAACTTTTATACAAGTAGTCTTTGAATAAACAACAAGAATCATAAGTTGTTTCAAGTTTATAAACTGCGGATTTTCGGCAGAAAATTTATATCGACTTTGAAAAATCATAACTAATTCATAACTCAACGAAATGAGTTGATTCTTGCCTCAAAAGTTAGATCTATGTCTTAACTATAGATCTGGAATTTTTCATAATTTATTTTGGAGTTTAAGACCTCCAGAAATTATTTGGGAAACCGAAAGTTTGACAGCTCAAAAATGGCCAACATAGGGTTTTTAACGAGCTTTTTCACCAACCTAAACATCTCGAAAAATGGCCGTTCTTGATTCTAAAAATCCTTTGTATATAGTAGTTTAATGTCCTAGAAAACCAAAGTCTAAAACATTTTGGAGCTTGGTCAAAAACAGCCTCAAAGTAGGCCGAAAAACCTCCGAAAAAGCTGGAAAATTATATATATATATATATATATATATATAAACTTGACGTTTTAAGCAAATTTTATTTATGAACTTCTAATGTTGGGTGATTTAAGACATAATAATCTATAAATATACATATCATCATATATTAGAGATATTAAGTCCTTATTATCATTTAGGACCCGTTTAATCTCGCTCGGTGCATCATCCGTCACTTTACGCTAAAAAGCACTTTACGCTAGTTTTTACCATCACACGCTCGGTGAGTTCTCATAGCCCCTAATTTCACACTGTTATGTTTTGGGGATGAAATACATGCTTCGTTTTTATATGGACACGAAAATATCTTCATTTCTATTATGTATTACACATGTTGTTCCATTAGCCCTTATATCATGCACCGTTAATTGCATTTATTTGTAAGCGCGAATATATTGTGGATAGATCTATTGGGAGTCATGTCCCCCACTCGGGTTAGTCGGGTCGGCTAACAGCGGGTGCATATATATTCAACCCACGGTACTACGTATGGGAATACTGCACAGGGCAAACTCAATTTAAATTAAGCTTCGGTTGCATGATGGTTTATATGTAATACATAACAAGGAATTTATGATTTTATAAATTCAATCTCTATTATTGTTGTCCATACGAGTCAGATTTAAGTGTAAACCTATGAGCTCACCAACAATTTTGTTGACGTATTTTAGCGTGTATTTTCAGGAAATTAAGGCAAGTCCATCACATCGATAGTATTTTCAAGCTTCCGCATTTAAGGAGTCGCACTCAGTTTCAAACCATCGGAGATTTAGTTGCATTATTTTGGATGATTTAATTATTTATTTAAATCTCTGTACCTTGCGAACTTCTCTTTATCATTTGAGTTATGTAAAACATTTATATCTTTTAAAGTTACGCCGATGTATTTTTTTTTTTGAAAACGTCCATATAGTGGTCGTTCATTATGATTATGGTTACGCTTCTGCACTCGTCACGCCTCGCTGCCAACCGGGGTAGCAGGGTGTGACATCCATCTAATAGGGAATCAGTCCCAAGTCCAGATCAACCTGTTACTAAAGCAGAATCATCAAGCGCAGAAGGTGATGACACCAACCTGGAAAGCTCAATTCAAATAGAAAGTGAACCTACACCTAGAGTTCACAAATATCATCCTCTCAACAAGATCATGGGAGATCCACGCACACTTATGCAGACAAGAAATATGATTCACAAGGATACAAATGTCTCTGCAGAAGAAGTTCATGAATTCCGTCTAGCTGCCTTTGAACATGCATGCTTTATGTCACAACTAGAACCAAAGAAGGCATCTGAGGCTCTGAAGGATCCCTCTTGGATTGAAGCCATGCAAGAAGAGCTATTGCAATTCAAGATTCAGAAATTGTGGAAATTGGTTGTTTTGCCAAAAGGAAAAAGTGCAATTGATACACGATGGGTTTTCAGAAATAAAATGGATGAAAGAGGTATAGTGATCAACAACAAAGCAAGGCTAGTTGCTCAAGGTTACACTCAAGAAGAAGGCATAGACTATGATGATGTTTTTGCTCCATTAGCACGGATTGAAACCATCAGATTGTTCCTAGCCTATGCAAGCCACAAAGGGTTCAAGGTGTATCAAATGGATTTGAAATCTGCATTCCTTTATGGTACAATTGATGAAGAGGTATATGTGTGTCAACCACCTGGGTTTGAAGACTACAAGTATCCTGACAGAGTTTACAAGTTAGATAAGGCACTCTATGGGTTATACCAAGCTCCTAGAGCATGGTATGACACTCTGTCTTCCTACTTACTAAAGAATGGATTCAAGAGAGGTACTCTAGACAAGACATTGTTCACAAAGTCTATCAAATAAGAGATTCTTCTTGTTCAGATCTATTTTGATGACATCATCTTTGGATCAACAAATGACATACTTTGCAAGGAATTTGAGACCCTGATGCACAAAAAGTTTCAAATGACTTAAATGAAAGAGCTAACTTTCTTTCTAGGATTGCAGGCTAAGCAGAAGCCCACTGGTCTCTTCATCAGCCAGTCATAGTATGTGAATGCCATTCTGGAGAAGTTTGGATACAAGGACACCAAAGTTGTTAGCACACCAATGGAGACTCATAAGCAGCTTGATACAGATAAAGAAGGAGTAGATGTGGATATTCATTTGTACCGATCCTTGATAGGTTCACTAATGTATCTCACATCTTCTAGACAAGATATAATGTTTGCTGTTTGTGTTTGTGCCAGGTTCCAATGTGCCCCAAAGGACTCACATCTGTTTGCTGTTAAGAGAATCTTTAGATATCTAAAAGGTCAACCAAAATTAGGCCTATGGTATCCTAAGGACTCTCCTCTTGAATTAACTGCATATTCTGACAGTGAGTATGGAGGTTGCAACATAGACAGGAAATCAATAACTAGAGGATGTCAATATCTAGGAGAGACTAGTCTCTTGGAAGTGCAAGAAGCAAACCACAATATCCAATTCATCCACTGAAGCAGAATATGTAGCAGTTGCTAGCTGTTGCTCTCAGGTTATGTGGATTCAGAACCAACTAAGAGACTATGGTATGAACTTTCTATCTACACCTATTTATTTGACAATTCAAGTGCAATCAGTATTGTACAAAATCCAGTAAAGTTTCCCAAAACCGAACATATAGACCTCAGATTTCATTTTATAAGGGATTGTAATGAAAAGAAGTTAATCCAAGTTACCAAAATTCATATTGATGATGATCACTTAGCAGATCTTTTTACTAAACCTTTTGATTTAGGAAGATTCAAATTTCTGGTATCAAATATTGGTATGGTAAACATGGATTAATCTATCTTACACAACCATCTTCTATAATCTGTGAAAACTATTTGATATATGTGTTCAGTTAATGGGGAGACACTGTAAATAACTAACAGCTTGAGACTATTCTCAAGCTGCTAGTTCATTTTCTCGGACAATTAGTTGTTCACTTGATCTGTTAAGTGTGCAGGGCATTTCAGTCATTCCTCAAGTCTTTGTACGCGGGACTAGATATTTTTAAAATCCAAACCCTTAAAAGTCCCAGTTTCGTTCAGTTACAACTACCAGTTTCAAAATATCATCCAGAGCCCTTTCATTCTCTCCCTGTGCGATTCCCAAATCATCGAGACAAACCCAAATTTCCCTCGTTCTTGAGCACCAATAGAGTTTGTTAAAGACCACAACTGCCTTCCATACTCCCTCAAACATTCTAAACTACAACCCTTTCATGAAATGATGGATTTCCTTTGCAGTTCATCAATTAACTATGCTCTCACTGTGAACCCCACAATAGATGTATCTCAAGTGGAGCAATTTTGGAGTAAAGCCACTCTGTGTACACAAGATGAAATCACTTCTCTTGTTTCTACCATTGATGGTCATACCATCACAATCTCAGAAGAATCCATCCGACAGCACTTGCATCTGCAAGATGCTTCAGGTATAACAGATCTCTCTCTCTCTCTCTCTCACTACTTTACATGAAGGTCTTTTTGAAATAGGGTATAGGGTACCAACTGATTCTTCTACTTTCTTCAAAGCACACTTTGGCCCCAAATGGAAATACCTTGTACACATCATTCAACAATGTTTAAGCCCTAAACGAACTGGTTGGTCTGAATTTTCTTCAAATATGAACTGCTCTAGTTTGCTTATCCACATACTAATAGTTTAATTTTTTAAATATGATTTTTCAAGGGATGTTGAGGCATCATGCCTTAAAGAATGGGAAATTTTTGATGTATCCTTGTTTTTGTCTGAAATAATTACGAAATCTTGCAATAAATTAAAAATACATAAAAGGATATATGTTTCCCATAGGCACTCTTTGCCATCTGTTAAAAGATTTTTGAAACAGAGTGCAAATTTTCTTTCTGTTGATGTCTCATTGCCTCAAGCAATGCAGACTATCTTTCCAGGAAACAGAGGAGAGGATCCTGAGCAGGCTCAGCCCCACATTACTGCTTCACCCCCAGGATCCCAACCAACTCCTCATTATACCGATATCCCCTTTGATCCTTCTACCACACGTACCTCCCCAGCCCCACCACTAAAAATGTACACTAAAAAGAAACAAAGGACTGCAGGTGCTCCTTCCTCCTCAGTCCAACACCCAGAGCCAAATATCCCTGTGCAGGAGGATACTCTTGCACAACATATCGAAATGGCACCCATTGAGGACACTCCCACCCTCGCTAAGAAGGTGAACATCCCTTCTGAGGATGTTTATATGGGTTTTGTGGCTGGAACTACTGATGTCTCTACACAAGGGGCACAGGACAGTTCCAACATACCCAAGACCACTCCCATGGCAACAGAGGGTGTGCAAGCACCTTCTGTAAGTGCCCAGTACGAAGAACAAAGGGGCCCAGATGCTTCTAATGCATCTGGTATTGGTGCTAGTGATAGATCTCAAATCCCTTTTGGCATTTGAAGATCTTGAGGCCAGTCTGTAAATAATGGCTTTCACGGATCCACAGCTGAAACCTATTGTAGCGATTTTGGAACATTACAAATCCACTATTGCTGCACAGGGATCAAAAATTATTGAACTTTAACAGCTCTCAGCAGTCCAACTGCAAAAGCTTGTCCAATTCCAACTTGGGTTGAAGCTCTATGGAAACAAGATCATTCAGCTCGAGAAACAGATTGAAACCCTGTTAGCAGCGGTTTTTGGTCCTTCTGATCAAACTAATGCATCCAAAAAGGGGAGAATCAGGAGATCCCACATTCAGTCCAAACAGATTCAAGTTCACCTCTAGCAGCTCCAGCTTCTTGGCTAACAGTCCCACCAGTTTCTCAAACTGTTAGTCCAGAAACTCAAGTTGTTTCTCTTAAAAGGCCAGCGGGTGTGTTAATTAGAGAAGGAATTCAAGAACCATCCTCAGCAGTCCAAGCAACAACAACAGTTCAAGCAGCAGCTTTAGATAAAGGAAAGGGTATTTTGATAAAACACCAAAGATCAAATTTTTTTCAAGAGAAGCTCAAGTTGCTGCTGATGGGGAATTGGCCAGAAAATTGGTAGAAGAACGTGACCAAATCCTTGATTAGCAAGCTCAAGCCTCTATGGGTGATGATGAAACCCTTGGAGACTACCTACGTGGATTTGTGGTCAAAGAAGGACAGAAGAAGAGAAAGAGGGCAACAGGGCCCTGAGAGGCAGAACAAAAAAAGATTTTTAATAAGCTATTCTGCAAGAGTTGGTGTTTCAAAAGTCATTGCACAATCATGGTCCACAGTGAAACTCCAGGCCCTGTACGATAAAGAAATGGCAAGCGAAAAGGCCTCTAAACAAGTCCAAGATGCTTCTCAACCTATTGTTGTGCCCCAACCAGAATTCATTCCTCAGGAAAAGTTTGATCAAGTGAAATGAGTTATGTTTGATCAACAATTACAGAAAGAAATGGAGATAGAGAAAGCTCTTGACCTGTATGATTTATCCAAACCGCCAATTACTTACTGGTATGCTAAATCAATGGACAAGATTGATCTGGTATATCATTTTGTAGTTAAAAGAGAAGCTGGTCCAGAAGAAGAGTATAAGAACCTGATTCAACTAGTTCAGAAGATGACTAGAGTAGAGCTGACCCATATGCACAATATTGTGAAGGCCAGCCACTCTAGATCACCAATATTATGGGTTCTTAATAAAATAAAAGATCTTCAAAGCATGATTGATCCAGAATCCACAAGAATGGATATAGAAGCTGCCAAGGAAGTGAAGGTTGTACAGATTGATCTATATGAAAAATCCTTGACATATAGACTCTAATTTGCAGACAAATCCAGCAGATTCTACAGTTTTGAATTTCTTGATTTACCAAGAGGATGGATACAACAGATGAGCTCAATAAAGATAGAATGTGATAAAGAAGTGCTTAAAAAGACTTCATAAAAGCTATAAGGTAGAAGCTTGCACTGTTGAAATATATAAGTTTTTGGATGCCTTACTTTGTGTATAACAGTTTTACTTTGCATATATTTCCTTATGTATAAAGAAACTTAAAGTCTTTGTTAACAATTTAAGTTAGGGGGAGATTGTTGGGAAATAAACTAAGTATGCCAAGCTGTTAGTTAGGATTTCTCAAACTGTTAGTAGTATTTCTGTGTAATTACAAAGTTCGAGCTACTATTTAAAGAAACTCGAGCTACTAGTTCAAAAGTTCAAACTGCCAGAATTAAAGTTCAAGCTGCTCATCAATCAAATAACAGAAAGTGCTACAAATCAGTAAGTGATAAAGATTTCAAGATTCGAAGATCATCCAAAGATATCCTCTCAAGAGAAATGGTAGTTTGTCAAGGAAATAAATTAGAAGGCTATAAATAGAGATAGACTAGGTCTTTCTCATGTAATCGGTGCAAAAGAAATTGATATTGTAATTTGCATTCTGATTAAGTTTCTAAAGCCTCTAAGGTTGAAAAAACTTTAGAACAGTTTGTGTTCTTCGTTTAACCAAACAGATTAGAGGTGATTGTAATCAGAGATTGGTTTTATAAAGATTTTGATATTCATTGTGTTTATTGATTATCTGTTACTTTTTATTGTTCTGAAAGTTTTCTGAAAAAACAATTGAGTGTTATTCCGCAAACTTCTTAATTGGACTTTGATTCAAAATAAGATTATTGGTTTAACTCTGATTTATTCAAACCAGTTAATCTTAGGTGATTTCTGATCTTGACAAAGAGTATCATAACAATGTAAAATTCAAAAGTATAACCACAACCACATTTGCATGCATAGCATAAACGAGTTTGAAAGTATATCGATACTTGGCATGCATAAGGATAAGCAAGTTTGTAAGTATATCATGAGTTTGCAAGAATGTAACATGCTTTTCCCCCAATACGTTAAAAATAGTAAAAAGGGGTCGTGGATACTCACATCGCTTCAAGTGAACGGGTGACGTTTGCAAGGTTTGAATCCTAGACACGTCTTCCGTCTATAACACATGGTGGGAATTTATGTAAGTTTGTATTTTAAACCTTTAAAACCATAGATTATACTTAGTTTCTTTTATATTTTCATACAATGCCATATTTGTTAATAAATCCTTTAGATGTATGGAATATTTTTGTTTATAGTTTAGTTTTTATTTTGCATGGAGCTAGAATAAATAAAATGTATGGAATAAAGTAGAATACATGATTTATTTTATGAAGTATCTCAATATACGACCAAGTTTATGATTGAAAAGTGATAGTGGACAAAACACAATCTGTCCAGATTTGATGATCTCAATTTTCAAGCATTTTTCGTATATTAAAAGTTCTTATCAGGTCATAATATTTCTTTATGTTAAACTTCAGTGTTTTAGGAAGATTTTGGTATATTGCACACATTTTTTGGAGATGTCTAAGTCTACTTTAAAAATCATACAAAAACAGAAGTCCAGAAGGTTGAGCAGATTGCACACCTTTCATGCATGGACTGTTTGGAGGGTCAAACCTCAATGGAATTGAGTGAGACCACATCCATTTGAAAGCTAACTCATAATAATAAATTAAAGAAGTGGATTCGAGTTATTTGGAGCATTATTTCGAGAGTTATGGTATTTACAAGTCACATGAACATTATGCCAGATTTTTACTTTTTGCACACTTAACTTTAAAAATACGTTTTCATACCCAAATCTAACTTGATTCTCTTGAAACCAGATGGATTGAAAATATAACGCATTCTATTATATTCCAGAAAAGAAATCAGGTCATTTGGAGCTATAATGAGTGAGATATGACTATTTGAAGTGACGAGTGGAAAGCTGTCAGAAACACGTACCTTGAAGACAGCATGCGTTTTCTTTAAAGATCAAACACTTGCATGCATATATATCCGATTTTTTAAGACTTTGAACTCAATTTTCTGCATAAAAATGTTGTGAGGTATCTTCATAACACATTTATCCCACATAAGACTCAAAGAGTGTGAGATTTTTAGTGTTTGAACCTTGCTTCACCATGCATGTGCATTTTTGAGTTCATTTAGCCTTCTTCTTGTTCTTGACATGGGTTTGATCATGGATTTTCATCATTTTTAGACACATTTCATGTCTTTGATGAACAATCTACAAACATCAAGATTGAAGAAGGCTTTTGAAAGAAAAAGTAATGAAAGATAATAAAAGTTTAAGATAACACAAGAAAATATGAAGGAAATTGCAACTAATGTTCATGCAAGTTGTATGAACACTTGTTCTTACCTTGATCTTCAATTTTTGAGGTTTATGAGATGAAGAAGAAGTATAATATTCAGCTGAATTTTTGAGGGAAAAATCTGAGTTTTAGTGAGAGAAACAAGAGAGAGAAGGTATGGATTGAAAATGATGAAGAGATGGAGTGTTAAAGTGATTTTTATAGAAAAAATCACACTTTTTCTTTTTCCTTTTCTTTTCTCTTGGCTGGCCCTTAAAGGATAAAATTCAGATTTATTTTTATTTTTTTTCCTATAAAGTTGTAAATATATGTATTTAAGAGTTGGTTGCTTTTTTGTGCATAAAAAGTAAAGTTTATGCTCATTTTCTTATTAGATTGTGATATAAGTAACTTTTTGGCATGTGTAATTTATATTTATAAAATTTTTATATTTCAAATTTATCTTTCTTTTATTTATTACTATTTATGTAAACTTTTATAAGTTTGTTGCAATTTTAGTTAAAATAGCACAATACAGATGTCTTTCTTCAAATCTTTGATTAAATTTCTTACTTATGTTTTCTTTAGTTACTAAGTGAATTCAAAATTATGTGTATTTGTATCTTGAATCATTAATAGCTTGTTATGTCTATCCATTAATTACATATTCTGGCATTGTACGAATATTATCAGAAAATTCTACGCCGAACGCAGAAAACTAAGTAATCTATTGAGGTTTAGCAAATGACGGCAACTTAGGCTCCAATTGAAAGTCTAAATAACTAATTGAGTATTCGAAAAGTAATTTAGTAGGTAAATCGGGGTCTAACGTGAAACACTAAATTGACAGTTGTCCAATTTTCAAAATACATGAATAAATATATTTTAAAAACTGTAACCATAATAAAAGAGTTCACAAATATGGAGATTTAAATACATGACAAAAGAGGTCTCGTTATTTAAATCAATCTCCATGGTGTTTAAGATGTCTTGTGACTCCAAAAGCTTGAAAAATTTTGAATGTTAGCCATGAATGAGATTTTCCCATTATGGTCCTGAAAATAACATGCTAAATACGTCAAAAATAATTTTGGTGAGCTCATAGGTTCACACGATAAATATAGACAAAGTGTGGAGCACAAGATTTCATTTGATTTATAAACATAAAACAATCAATAGTGTAAGTATTATCATAAGTTTCATTATCCCGAAACTTAACTTTTGATGACCTATGTGGTATTCTACACCATAATACCATATGACAAATGATTATGCACGCATTACCGGCTGGCGCGACCAACCCGGATGGGGGCGTCAACCCAAATAGATCTATTCATAACATTCATGTTTACGATGTGATTAACGGTTCATGATTGAGGGCGGTGGTGAAGTAACCTTATGTAATACATCAAATTTATAATGAATACTTGTGTCCATAGAAATGTTGAGCACGTATTCTCACTCCCAAATAATATTAACAATTAAAAATAGGGGCTATGAAAACTCACATTGGTAGTGATGGTGAATGTGATGATCGAAGTGTTGGTTTGTGATGACGTTTTTAGGACTTAACCGAGTCAAAAATTGTATGAGACACTTAATAAGGCCTCTAAATGAATGCATGCATGATTGTTTAAACTTTATATTACCCCAACATGACAAGTTTATTAAACTTCAATTTATAAAATTTCTAGGATATGTCAAGACCTATGTCCCACATTGAGGCTGTGGTTAACATAGCTATGAAATGATTTAGAATTTGATATTTTTACTCATGAAACTACTATGTCTTATGAAATTTTCAAGATAAAAATGATAATTTTTAGAGGTGTTTAGGTTAGGAAAACAATTTGTTAAAACTCATGTGTAAACAACAAGTGAGTGGTTAGACCTTTCGGTTTGAAGATAGTATTTGGGGGTTCAAAGAATTAAATTAAATTATCATATTTCCTGATATTTAGTTAAGACATAAATCTAACTTTTGGAAAAATAATCTCCTTTTTTCATTAAGTTTTGAGCTAGTTATGATTTATCAAAATTCATATAATGTTTCTGCCTGAAAATCTGAATTTCACTAACTTTGTAACAACTTGTGATTCTTTTTGTTCATCCATAAACCATATGCATAAAAGGTCATAAACTCATTTATAGACCTTGTTTTCAAAATAGTTTATACATACACTTATGAACATATTTGAGGATGCAAACTTTAAAGTTAAACTACTTTGTTCATGAACTTTGTTCTAAAGTAACTTATTGTTGATGATTTTTATATTATGCAAGACAAGTAATAATTTAAATAAGTTTTGTTTTAGAATTGTATACCTATTAGATGATAAATTAACGTAGAATATGGATGATTGAAGCTCTTGTCTCCAAAGTTCTTCAACACTTGCAATATTTATCAATTTTGAAAAAGAAAGATAAGAGTATGTGTGTGCCAATTTTGAGAGAGAGCAAAGAAGAGAGAATTTGCAAGATTAAATGTGTGAAATGAGAGGTGGTCTTGTTTCTCTATTTATACAAGAGTGTGGAGAGTTGAAGACTTCACACTCATGCCTAGTTGATTAAAGTAAAGATGGAAAACATGGTGATATTGAAAGGAGATTGTGATAGCGATGGTGATTTGGAATGCCCATGAGAGTCAAAGGGATGGGGGTGTAGGGGGGCGGCCAAGGGGTTTAGAAAAAGAAATATTATTTTTTTCTTTTATATATATATATATATATATATATATATATATATATATATATATATATATATATATATTAAATCTAATAATTATATAAATATGTTTGTGTGTACAAAGATATACATGTATATAAATGTAATTACTTGTTTATTAAAATGTTTTTTTCTTTCATAATTAGAGATTTAGAAAAATGTTAATGCATAATGAATGTAACTAGTACTAAACTAATTTTGCAATTTAGTTAATTTAACTTATCACGTTGCAAGTTGATCATATTAATTTGTTTCATCGCATCACACAGATGAAATTATTTCTGTTTTGTAAGGAAAATACTTATGATTCTGTTAACATCTTGATTTTATGATAATTTGTCTAATTGGATATCGGATGCTAACCTGATTT
Source organism: Centrapalus pauciflorus (assembly GCA_020465985.1). Lineage (NCBI taxonomy): Eukaryota > Viridiplantae > Streptophyta > Magnoliopsida > Asterales > Asteraceae > Centrapalus > Centrapalus pauciflorus. Next base: position 174,881 of record JAANYP010004061.1, read on the forward strand.
GTTGCAAGTTGTTACAGTCTCCCCCTGTTAAGGGAATTTCGTCCTGAAATTTATCTCGTCTCCTCAAGGGTCTTGGTATTCGAGAATAGGTGAGGATACTTTCGTTTAAGCTGGTCTTCGCGTTCCCAAGTGAATTCTTGACCACGTCTAGAGTTCCTTCTAACCTTAACAACGGGTATATGACTGTGTTTTAACCTCTTTACCTCTCGATCCATGATTTCTACTGGCTCCTCGATACAATGGAGTTTATCATCCAGCTAAATTTCTTCCAAAGGAATGAGAAGTGTTTCATGTGACGAACATTTCTTCAAATTTGATACATGGAAGGTATTATGCACACTACTAAGCTCCAGTGGTAGCTCAAGGCGATAAGCTACCTAACCAATCCCTTTTATAATTTTGAAAGGCCCAATGTTACGAGGATTCAGTTTTCCTCGCGTTCCAAAATGTATTACGCCCTTCCATGCTGAAACTTTTATCAACACTTTTCACCCGTTCGAAATTTCGAGGGTTTACGTTTTACATCTGCATAACCTTCTTGTCGATCATGAGCAGCTTTTAATCGATTTCGTATCTGCACTATCCTTTCGGTTGTTTCGAGTTTGATTTCTGGGCCAGTGATTTGACTATCTCTGACTTCAGTCCAGCAAAGACGTGATCAACATTTTCATCCGTAAAGTGCCTCAAATGGAGCAGTCTTAATGCTCGTATGATATCTATTATTGTAAGAAAACTCGGCTAACGGGATATGTGTGTCCCAACTCTTTCCAAAATCGATCACACAGGATCGCAACATATCTTCCAAGGTTGGGATAGTTCTTTCACTCTAACCATCGGTCTGAGGGTGGTATGCGGTAATCATGTCTAAGAGTGTACCCAAAGCTTGTTGTAACGATTATCAGAATCTTGACGTAAACCGACTATCCATGTCTAAATAATCGAGACAGGTACTCTGTGTCTTGAGACGACTTCCTTAACTAAATTCGAACCAACTTGTTCATCTTTTCGGTTTCATTGATTGGTTACGAAATGTGTTGATTTTGTCAGGAGATCGACTATTACCTAAATAGTGTCATAACCACTAAATGTATTTGGCAGTTTCATGGTAAAATCAATGGTTATTCGTTCCCACTTCCATTGGGGAATTTCTTGCTGTTGCAATAACCCAGACGGATTCTGATATTCTACCTTAACTTTGGAGAATGTTAAGCACTTACATACATACGTGGCAATGTCGACATTCATGTTCGGCCACTAGTATAGTTCCTTGAGGTCATGATACATCTTGTCAAATCCAGGATGAATGGCATACCTTGAATTTTGTGCTTCATTCATGACCAGCTTTCTCACTCCTCCAAAGTTAGGTAACCAAATCCTATTCATTTGCCTTAATCTCAGACTGTTTATCCATGCCCTTCAAGGCTTCATTTTTCATATTCTCCTCATTAACAACTTCCATTTGTGCATCATGGATTAGGGAAGTAAGTTTTGGTTATATGGTCATGACTAGGGCTCGTACCCTTAATGGCTTAGCTCATTTCTTTTCGACTCAAAGCAACATTAGCTTTTCATGGGTGATAAAGAATATCGCAAAAATAATCACTTGGTAATTTTGTCCAACGGCGTTGCCTCATATTTAAGTCCTTCTGGATAAGGACATTTTAGGGACTCTTATGATCTGTAAATACGGTACAGCTCGTACCCTATTGTTAGTGCATCTTGTGTGATAATCTTTTGCAATAGTTTAGGCCTTCGTAATTGCACGTTAATACATTTATTGGTTGTATATATGTTTGTTCTTGTTTGTGATTGATATTTACTTAAGTTCAAAGATAAGTTCAAACATAAGTTCAAAGATAAGTTCAAATGTAAGTTCAAAGGTAAGTTCAAACATAAGTTCTAGAACAAGTTCGTCGGCTTGGGCCTTCACGAACTTGTCTCGGCCAAGTTTGAAATTAAGGCTTATAATTAAGGGTTAATCAGTTTTGATTAACAATCTTTGCAGAAATTCGTGTTTAAGGCGATTATGAACTTGTGAGCGATTAGAAGAGAGTTTTGGAGAGATTCACGTGTCGGGACGTTCGTCGTTGCGTCTATCATCGTGTTGGTCTCCGTGTTTCGTGTGTGAGATCAATCCGTTAAACCCCTAACGAGGATTCCGCACTTGTTGGACGGTGTCGCGTCAAGATTGGATCCGTAAGTAGGTGACCTTACAAGTGGTATCAGGGACATAAGAGTGTTCATCGTGTTCTTCGTGTTTATCTAAAAACATTCTTGGTTTCTTGGCATTTGTGACGAAAAAAATCACATTTTTTCATAGTTTTTCGAGTTAAACAAGCAAAGTCACGGAGAAAAATTCTTATTGGTTCCCTTTTTCAGTCGAAATCATTGTATTTAACCTTAAAAACATTGCTTTAATCTGAAATTTTGAAAAAAAATCGAATTTTTGGCCGTTTCTCGAACTTGCGGAGCTCGAACATAAGGGGGTATTAGGGTTCACTCGAACTTGTCAAAAATACGCTCCTCTCAAACTTAATTTAGGGCTTCATTCGAATTTGGCTTGCTATCATCGAATTTGTCAGATTTCAAACTGTCAGACAATTAGGTTTCTTTCGAACTTGTAAGAGGTTCGAACTTGTCAGAGTTTTTCGAACTTGTTAGTCAGTCGAACTTGTTGATTTCGAACTTACACAAATTCGAATTTAATTTTCAAACGAATTTAAGATTAAATTAATTCAAACTTACCTAAGTTCAAAGGGATTTATTTTAAATTAAATTATTTAAGTTCGAAAACAAAAAGTTTAGAAAGGATGTCAACTTTGCAATAATTCATGGAAATGCATCACGAGGTCGGCAAGGCAAATTCTCTACCACAACTGATGAAGTTGGAAGACTATTATTGGTGGAAGGATAGGTTTGCTGATTTTGCACGTTTCAACAATATGCGCATGTGGATTTGTATCCATGAGGGATATGTTCCACCTACGCAAGAGTTCGAAGGTGGTCAAAGAGTCTTAACATATCTGAAAATGAAGGATGATGATAAGAAACTTTATGAGGCCGAGAACCGAGCTTTCTCCATTATTCGTATGGTGTTACCTCAGGAAATTCTACACACCTTAAGGAATCATAGAACTTCTAAAGAGCTATGGGATGCTCTCGAGAAGCGGTGTGAGGGAAATCCGAGGGTTCGCAAGGGAAGGACCGAGATGCTGAAACATCAGTTCGCCATTTTCAAAGCATTGAAAACTAAAAAGCTGGATGAGACTATAACAAGATTCTATTATCTGCTGACAGAGCTGGATAATCACAATGTTGATTATCGAGAGACTGAGAAGATAGAGAAGCTTCTTGATGCTTTACCTGCGAAGTGGGAAATGTACACAGCGCTGATCAAGCATAATGAAGAAAAATTTAAGACTCTTACTCTAGAAGGAGTTATAGGCACGCTGAGGGCATACAACTTTCAGTTGCAAAAGAAGGAACGGGAGTATGATCACGTCCATGATCCAGAAATGTATTTTGGAAAGACAAAACCGTCAATCGCAAGTGAACTGAAGTCAGCTACAACATTTTACCCGGGAGCATAGCCTATCCCATTTGAGTCAGAAAAACTAGTAGTCGGGAATTCTTACGGTATTCTAAACCGGAAGAAAAACCGACTCATTCAGCATCTACTTCTCAACACTACACAAAGATGCCTATGAGTGCACAACCGGCTGAAGATCATCTGAATCTTTTGGCTTCGTTTGTTGCAGCATACGGAAATTGTGTTCAATGGAAAATAAACGATTCTGCACTATGGGATGAAGACTACGATCAGGTGGATCTTGATGACTTGGAGGATATGGACCTACAATGGCAACTGGCCATGGTGACACAGAGGGTCAAGAGGTTCATGAAAAGAAAATGGAGAAATCTGAACGTAGGCAACAATAAGGTTGGGTTTGACAAGTGCAAGGTTAAGTGTTACAATTGTCAAGGATTGAGACACTTTGCAAGAGAGTGTCAACGACCCAAAGTAGAGAACTAGCAGAGTCAGACTCAGGGACAATATCAGTCTGGTAGTTCGGGAAATCAAGCTGCCATCGCTGGTCTGTTAACTAATGTGACATCTGACAGACAGCTCGATGGAACTTACGATTGGACAACTCATCCGTAGTCTAATATTAGAGCATTGATGGCTGAAATGACAGAGACTAGGGATGAAAGAGCAGAAGAAGTGGCAAATGACAGCAAGCAGAATGACACAAGTCCTTTGTTGGTGGAAAAGTCAGAGAATCAGACCATTCTGGAGTTTGCTGCAAAAATGCCTAACGTGGAATCGGATCACAAAAGGGTAATTCTAAACTTTTCTACATTTCATGACTTATGTGTTTTATGTGCTACTTCAAATGATAGGTTGAAGTTAGTTCTAGAAACACATAACAACTTAACTGCTCAGATCCAATCACTAAAATTAAATAATGCTAGTCTCTTAGATATTAAGGAAGATCTAAGGAATAAGCTGAAAGCAGATGCTAAAGATGTTATAGTTCTAAAAGACAAATTAAGTGAACAATGTGTCAGGGTAGAACTTATGTATGGGCATGTTGAGGCTTTAACCAAAGAACATACCATTAAGGAGGTTGAGCTAGCAGAATCAAGAGTCAAGGTTGCTGAGGTAAATAGTAAGCTTGAAAAGTTTAGGAAATCGTCACTAAACCTAGGGAAAATCTTAGATGCTCAAATACAGTCTAAGAATCCAGTAGGATTAGGTTATCAAGAGAGTCCTCCACCTTTCAACAATAATTATGTGCCCCAACCTCAGGATAAAACTGATGAACCAGCAGAGTCAGAGGTAGCAACTGAAACCGAATCTGATAAGGACAAATCAACTAAGGTGTCTAATACTAACTCTAAGATTAAGAACGTCGAGTTTGTGCAGTCTTTTAGTGACCCAATACTAGGTGAAGCTAAGCCTAAAATTAATAATCAGCAGGAGGAAGTTTTCACGATAGTTGAAAAGAAAGAAAATGACACTAGTAAGACACCAAAATCAAAGGGCACTTATAAGAAGTCGACTGATAAAATGTCTTGCTTTAGATGTCATGATAAGGGTCATGTTACGTCTAGCTGTCCGTATAAGAAAGTCGAGTCTACACCCACAAAACTAGAGTCTAGATATGATGTAGGAAAGCCAGAACAACAAAAACCAGTATCTAGTATTGCTAGCACAAGTAGTTCTCAAAACACTGTGAAGAATGTGAATGCAACACCTAGGACAACTGTTAAACAAAGACCTGTGTCAGTCAGACAACAACAAGTGATAAGGACTAATTCACCGAATAGAGTCCCTAATCAGTCTAGGTCAGGACCACCACAAGCTTATAGGAGTACAACACCTAGAAGGACTTACACTCCAGTTAGGTCTCACACTCCTCAAAGACAACAGACACCAGGTAGAGCCCAGGGATATCAACCTGAAATGCCTTATAATAGAAACTATTCAAGGGCTCAACAGCAAATGCCTACCCAAAGGCCAAGAGTGAATTTAAATCACTCAGCACCACAACCGGTTCTCAATCAAAAACCCAAGTCACCTGAAAGGAGAGATGGGTATTTGAAGGAGTTCACGTATGTGGATGAGAATGGTATTACCAGGTCAGTCATGGCTTGGGTACCCCGTGATAACTAAATTGTTTTCTTTCATGTGCAGGAGCTAACTACCGGTCTAAACAACAAATGGTTCGTCGACAGCGGTTGCTCTCGTCACATGACTGGGGAAAGGAGTCTACTCCCAGACTTCAAGGGAGGGAACAAGGGTTTTGTATCATTCGTTGGGAACAAAGGAGGTCATATCACTGGAACTGGAGTGGTCACTAATGGGATTATCACACTTGATCAGGTTTACCATGTTGATAAACTTGATCATAATCTCATTCGTGTATCTCAGATCTGTGATAAGAAGAATTCAGTAATTTTTACTGAAACTGAGGCGTTAGTGCTGAAAGCAGGATTTAAAGTACCTGAAGGGTGGATAATGTTGAGGGCCCCATGGAAGAATGATTTGTGCATGATGGACATGAACATATTAGATTCGTTGATGGGAATAATTTATCTTCTATCCAAAGCTTCAGAGTCTGAATCCATCTTATGGCACAGACTCATGGCACACTTGCACCTAAGGAAAATGAAATACATAACTAATAATGTTCTGGTGCAAGGTGTCCCACTGAAGAGTTTTCTGTTCGATGACAACTGTGTACCGTGCAAGAAAGGCAAACAACACAAGAACTCATACAATTCAAAGACTCAGAACTCGATAGCTTCCACCTTCGATTTGCTGCATATGGATCTCTTCTGTCCTATCAACAAAAGGAGTATAGGTGGTAGTTGGTATTGTTTAGTTATCACTGATGATTACTCACGTTTTTCTAGGGTTTTCTTTTTAGGTACAAAGGACGAAACAGTTGGAAAGTTGATTAGGTTCTTAGACAAAGTCGAAAACTCCTACGGGACGAGGGTAAAACGTATCAGGAGTGATAATGGAATCGAACTTAAAAACACAGTAATTAGTGTATATTGCCTATTCAAAGGCATAGTGCATCAGTTTAGTGCACCATATGAGCCACAACAAGATGGGGTGGCAGAACGTAAGAACAGGACTTTGATTGAGGCAGCAAGGACAATGCTCTAAGATTCAAAGCTTCCTACCATGTTTGGGGGGGGGGGGGAGGCAGTGAATACAGCATGTCACGTTTTAAACCGGGTCCTCACTATCAAATCACTGAACAAAACCGGTTACGAAGTTCTGAATAAAAGACCACCTAATTTAACTGGCTATGAACCGTTTGGGGTACCGTGTACTTTATTGAAACAAAACATCAACCTAAGTTTGGTGAAAATGCTAACGAAGGGTACTTCCTAGGTAATGTCCCTAACTCACCAACCAAAAGTGTTTTTAACAAAACAAACGGTACGGTAGGAATTGTGTTTAACATAGATGTAACAAGTTATTCACATGAACCCCAAACTGGTCCGGAATGGTTATTTGATTATAACTCATTTAACATACCTTTTACAGGAAATGCAGGTTCAGTCGAAAATGACTTCTCGTCATTAAAGCTGAATGACGACCATCAAGGTTTTCCAAAGTCAAGCATTCCATCAACTTCTGAGCCTACGACGACAGAAGATGGGTCTCCAACAGAGAATGAATTGCATCAGGCACCAAGGGCATGGTATGAGACGCTGTCAACTCATCTTTTGGACAACGGGTTTGAAAGAGGGAGAATTGATAGTACATTGTTCGTCAAGAGAAAAGGGGAAGACTTTATCTTTGTACAAGTGTACGTGGATGCCATCATTTTTGGGTTGTCAAATGAACAGATGTGCAAAGACTTTGAAAAGGTCATGAAGTCAAAGTTTGAGATGAGTGCTATTAGAGAGTTGAACTTCTTTCTAGGTTTGCAAGTTGAACAAAGGAAAGAGGGCATGTTTATCCATCAGACGAAGTATGTCTACGACATTCTGGAGCTCTTCGGGATGGAAGGAACAAAGCTGACCGCTCACTTTAGTACTCCAATTCAAGTGAATGACAATCTCAGACCAGGTACAGAAAGTGATACTGATGTGGATCCGAGTTTATATCGGGCCATGATCGGGTCACTCATGTATTTAACTGCTTCTAGACCTGATATTATGTTTGCCATGTGTATTTATGCTAGGTTCCAAGCTAATCCGAAAGAAATGCATATGAAAGACGTGAAGCGGATTCTACAATACCTGAAGTCGACACCGAAGCTGGGGCTTTGCTATCATGCTGATGGAGATATGGAATTGGAGGCATACATTGATTCTGATTATGGTGGATGTAGCTTGAACCGGAAATCAACAACTAGAGGTTGTCAGTTCCTTGGAAGGAGGCTCGTATCCTGGCAATGCAAGAAACAAACTTTGGTAGCTGTATCAACGTGCGAGGCTGAATATGTAGCTGCAGGAAGTTGATTTTCACAGGTTTTGTGGATACAACAACAATTACAGGATCACGGTTTGACTTACACTCATACTCCCATTAGGATAGATAATCAATCTACAATTGCTATAACTAATAATCCAGTTAAACACAGTAAAACAAAGCACATAGACATAAGACATCATCTCATACGTGATTGTGCTGAAAAGAATTTGATAAAACTGGTAAAAGTTGCAACGGAAGACAATAATGCAAACCTATTCACTAAAGCATTTGATAAGTCACGCTTTCAGTTGTTAGTTCAACTAAATGACATGCGTAATCCAGAGTAACTTGACATTAGTAGTTTTTCTTTATTTTAAAGATAAAAAGAAAGTTAGTAGCTTAGTAGATTCTCTTTCCTTTTATACTAAGTTAGTAGGTTAGTTTATTAGATTATCTTAAAAATGAAAATCAAAAGAAGAAATAGACAAAATCATAAAAAATTTCAAAAAAAGAGAATATTGAAGTTAAGTCTTAGAGTCTAAAGTTCGTAGTGATGAAAATTAGCACAGTCTAATCAAACTCTAAGTGTTACGCTTTCACACATAATGCATCATAAATTCTAAGTGATATACACTTTCTTGTCTGATGTGTTGGTAGGCATAATACATGAAGGAAATCTTAACAGCTAATAAAATAATCAGGAAAAAGTCATATGTGTAACTAACTTAGATGTATGACCAAAAGATCTTAATTTCTATGCTAGAGACATACAGACAATGATTGTAAATGAGGTATGCAAATTTATCTGGGTGATGTATAGCAACATCAAAATACATCTTAAAGCAAAGAAAAGAATAATTTTTGAAAAGAAAAGGAAGTCAAAACAAGTCGCTTTGTTGTACGTAAGTACAGACGTGTCACCTCTGTTTTGACTTAAGCTAGCAAGATAAGTCGCTTTGTTGTACGTAAATACAGACCTGTCACCGCTGTCTTGCTAACTTAAAAGGAACTCTAAGACAAACTAAGACACTCTGTTGTATGTAAATATGTTAGTGCATCCTGTGTGACGATAGCAGTCTAAGTGTAGACGATATTTTGTAATAGTCAATTTGTTCGTAATCGCATATTAATACATGTTCATTATATGTTTGTTATATGTTTGATATATGTTTGATATTGTTAATGATTCTATATATGTTTGAACTTGGTTGTAATTGATGTGATACAATAAGTTCAAACATAAGTTCAAAGATAAGTTCAAACATAAGTTCAAAGGTAAGTTCAAACATAAGTTCTAGAACAAGTTCAAAGACAAGTTCTAGAATAAGTTCAAAGTCACTGGTTCGAACTTATAGTGGACAAGTTCGTGGGCCTTGGGATTTCTCGAACTTGTCCAAGACAAGTTCGAATTTGAGGGTTATAATTAAGTGTTAATCCGTTTTGATTAATAACTTTTGCAAAATTAAGGCGTCAGAGGCGATTACGAACTTGCAGAGGTTTTGGTGTGTGTTCGTAGAGAGAATCACGTGTCGGGACGTTCTAGTTTGCATCTATCATCGTGTGTGTCTCCATGTTCCGTGTGTGTGATCTATCCGTCAAACCGCTAACGAGGATTACGCACTTGTTGGACGGCGTCGCGTCAAGATAGGATCCGTAGGAAGGTGACCTTAAAAGTGGTATCAGAGCCATAAGGGTGTTCATCGTGTTCTTTGTGTTCATAATCAACATTCTTGATTTCTTGGCGTTTTTGGACGGGAAAATCACATCTTTCGTTAGTCGTTCGAGTTATACAAGCAACGTCACGGAGAAAAGTTCACATTAGTTCATTATTTTAGTCGAAATCATAGTCTTTAATCCTAAAAACTTTGTTTCAAACTAAAAAGTTGAAAAAAATCGAACTTTTGGCCGTTTTTCAAACTTGCGGCGCTCGAACATAGGGGGTATAGGGTTTGTTCGAATTTGTCTGAAAATTTGAACTTGTAAGAATATACGCTCCTCACGAACTTGATTTAGGGTTTCATTCGAATTTGGCGAAGATTCGAACTTGCTAGCATTCGAATCTGTCAGACTTCAAACTTGTCAGCCTTCGAATTTGTTGATTTCGAACTTACTAAATTTCGAATTTAATTTCCAACGAATTTAATCTTAAAGTAGTTCGAACTTACCTAACTTCGAAAGGGTTAATTTTAAATTAATTTTTAAATTAAATTACCTAAGTTCGAATACAAAAAGTTTAGAAAGGATGACTAGTTTGCAAAAGTTTATCGAAATGGAGCACGAGGTTGGCAAAACAAATTCTCCGCCAAAACTGATGAGGTTGGAAGATTACTACTGGTGGAAGGATTGGTTTGTTGACTTTGCGCGTTTCAACGACATGCGAATGTGGATCTGTATCGATGAAGGATACATTACACCTACTCAGGATTTTGAGGGCCGTCAGAGAGTCTTGACATATCAGAAGATGAAGGATGATGACAAGAAACTGTAAGAGGCCGAAAACAGAGCGTTTTGAATTATTCGCATGGCACTACCTCAGAAAATTCTGCACACTTTACGGAATCATCGTACTTCTAAGGAGCTATGGGATGCTCTCGAGAAGCGGTGAGAGGGTAATCCGAGGGTTCGTAAAGGTAGGACAGAGATGCTAAAACAACAATTCGCAATTTTCAAAGCATTGAAAACCGAAAAGCTGGTTGAGACGATTACAAGGTTCTACCATTTACTGACGGAGTTGGATAATCATGATATCGAGTATCGTGAAATTGAGAAGATAGAGAAACTTGTTGATGCTTTACCGGCGAAGTGGGAGATGTACACATCGCTTATCAAGCATGATGAAGAAAAATTCGAAACTCTTACACTCGAAGGAGTCAATGGTACGCTGAGGGCTTACAACTTTCAGTTACTTAAGAAAGAAAGGGAATATGATCAAGTCCAAGATCCAGAGATGTATTTTGGAAAGTCAAAACCTTCTGTTGCGAGCGAACTGAAAACCATTACAGCTTTATTCACGGGTGAAGCGTCTATTCCAGTGGACGTAGAAGAAACAAGCAGTCGGGCCTTCTTAGGATATTCTAAACCGGAAGATAAACCGACTCACTCAGCACCTACTTATCAACAGAACACAAGATGCCTATGAGTGCACAAACAGCCAAAACTCATCTGAACCTTTTGGCTTCGTTTGTTGCAGCATATGGAAATTGTGTACAAGGAAAAATCAACGATCCTGCATTATGGGAAGAGGACTATGATCATGTGGATCCTGATGATTTGGAGGAAATGGACCTTCAATGGCAACTGGCCATGGTGACTCAGCGAGTCAAAAGGTCCATGAAGCGAACAGGCAGATATCTGAATGTAGGCAACAGCAAGATTGGGTTCGACAAATCCAAGGTCAAGTGTTATAACTGCCAAGGATTAGGTCATTTTGCACGAGAATGTTAAAGACCCAAAGTTGAAAACTATCAGAATCAATCTCAGGGAAGATATCAATCTGTTAGTTCGGGTAATCAAGCGAACATCAGTGGTCTGTTAACAAACGTATCATTCGAGAGACAGCTTGATGGGACGTATGATTGGAGTTCACATCTTGAGTCTAATGCTAGAGCCTTCATGGCTGAAGTAACTGAGACTGGGGATGATGGAGCAGAGGAAGTCACAGAGTACAATGAACAGAGTGATACAAGTCATGTGCTGGTGGAGAAGTAAGACAATCAGACCATTCTGGAGATTGCCGCATAAATGGCTAACGTGGAATCGGATCACAAAAGGGTAATTCTGAACTTTTCTACATTCTGTAATATATGTGTTTTATGTACAACTTCCAATGATAGATTGAATTTAGTTCTAGAAACACATAACAATTTAACTGCTCAAATAGAATCCTTAAAATCAGATAATGTTAGTCTCCTAGATTTTAAAGAAGATCTTAGGAATAAGCTGAAAGCAGATGCTCAAGATGTTGTTGTTCTAAAAGACAAATTAAGTGAGCAATGTGTCAGGATAGAAATGATGTATGAGCATGTTGAGGCTTTAACCAAAGAACTTACGATTAAAGAGGTCGAACTAGCTGAATCAAGAGTTAAAGTTGAAGAGGTAAATAGTAAGTTAGAAAAGTTTAGGAACTCTTCTCTAAATCTAGGGAAAATCTTAGATGCGCAGCGCCAATCTAAAAAACCAGTGGGTTTAGGTTATCAAGAGAGTCCTCCACCTTTCAATGATAATTATGTGCCTCAGCCTCAGGATAAAAAAGATAAACCAGTCGAGTCAGAGGTAGCAACTGAAACTTTATCTGACTCTGATAAGGATAAATCAACTAAAGCGACTAATAATAACGCTACGATTAAGAAAGTCATGTTTGTGCAGTCTCCTAGTGACAGAATTCTAGGAGAAGCTAAACCTAAACTTAATAATCAGAAAGAGAAAGTAGTCACAGTAGTTGAGAAGAAAGAAACTGACTCTAGTGAGACACCAAAGTCAAAGGGCACTCATAAGAAGTCGATTGATAAGATGTCTTGCTTTAGATGTCACGAGAGGGGACATGTTGCGTCTAGCTGTCCATATAAGAAGGTAGAGTCTACACCCATTATTGGAAAGTCTGAACAACATAAACCCTCATCCAGTGTAGCAAGCACAAGTGGTTCTCAAAACACTGAGAAAATTGTGAATACCACACCAAAGACTGTTGTTAGACAAGTACCTGTGTCGGTTAGACCAAATGAAGTGGTTATGACTAATTCACCGAATAGAGTCCCTAATCAGTCAAGGTCAGGACCTCAACAAGCTTATAGGAGTACAACACCTAGAAGGACTTGCACTCCAGTTAGGTCTCACACTCCTCAAAGATATCAGACACCAGGTAGATCCCAGGGATATCAATCTGAAATGCCATATAATAGAAACTATTCAAGGGCTCAACAGCAAATGCCTACATAAAGGCCAAGAGTGAACTTAAATCACTCAGCTCCACAACCGGTTCTCAATCAAACACCCAAGTCACCTGAAAGGAGAGATGGGTATTTGAAGGAGTTCACGTATGTGGATGAGAATGGTATTACCAAGTCAGTCATGGTTTGGGTTCCCCGTGATAACTAACCTCTTTTCTTTCATGTGCAGGAGATAACTACAGTTCTAAACAACAAGTGGTTCGTCGACAGTGGTTGCTATAGGCACATGGCTGGGGAAAGGAGTCTGCTCATAGACTTCAAGGGAGGGAACAGGGGATTTGTATCATTCGCTGGAAACAAAGGAGGAAATATCACTGGTACTGGAGTGGTCACTAATGGGACTATCAAACTTGATCAAGTTTACCATGTTGATAAACTTGATCACAATCTTATTAGTGTATCACAAATCTGTGATAAGAAGAACTCAGTGATTTTCACTGATACTGAAGCGTTAGTGCTAAAACCGGGATTTAAAGTACCTGAAGATTGGATACTAATGAGAGCCCCAAGGAAGAATGATTTGTACATGCTAGACACGAATAAATCGGATTCATCGATGGGACCAATATGTCTTCTATCCAAAGCTTCAGAGACGGAATCCATTATATGGCACAGACGCATGGCACACTTGCACCTGAGGAAAATGAACTACATCACTAAACATGGACTGTTTCAAGGTGTCCCGATGAAGTGTTTTCAGTTGGACGACAAGTGTGTACCATGCAAGAAAGGTAAACAACACAATAAGTCTCACAAGTCAAAGACTCAGAACTCTATAGCTTCCACTTTCGATTTGTTGCATATGGACGTATTCAGACCTATCAACAAAAGGAGTATAGGTGGTAGTTGGTATTGTTTAGTTATCACTGATGATTACTCACGTTTTTCATGGGTTTTCTTTTTAGGTACGAAGTACGAAACAGTTGGAAAGTTGATTAGGTTCTTAGACCAAGTCGAAAACTCCTATGGGACGAGGGTAAAACGTATCAGGAGTGATAATGGAACATAGTTTAAAAACACAGTAATTGGTGTATATTGCTTATTCAAAGGCATAGTGCATCAATTTAGTGAACCTTATGAGCCACAACAAAATGGGTTGGCAGAACGGAAGAACAGGACTTTGATTGAGGCAGCAAGGACCATGCTCTTGGAATTAAAGCTTCCTAGCATGTTTTGGGTGGAGGTAGTGAATACCGCATGTCATGTTTTAAATCGGGTCCTTATTGTCAAATCACTGAACAAAACCTGTTATGAAGTTCTGAATAAAAGAGCACCAAACTTAACTGGCTTCGGACCATTTGGGGTACCGTGTACATTAATGAAAACAAAACATCAACCTATGTTTGGTGAAAAGGCTGACGAAGGATATTTCCTAAGTTATGTGCCTAACTCACCAAACAAAAGGGTTTTAAACAAAACAAATGGTACGGTAGAAATTGTGTATAACATTGATGTAACAAATACACATGAACCCCACACTGGTCCGGAATGGAAATTTGATTATGACTATGACTCATTGTTTGAATCAATTAACATTCCTTTAGATGGAAATCCAAGTGCAATTGAAAATGAATTATCGTCATTAAATCTGAATGACGACGGTCAAAGTTTTCCAAAGACGAGCATTCCATTAACTTCTGAGCCTACAATGACAGAAGATGGTTCTCCAGCAGAGAATGATTCTGAAATACCTTCAAACGAAAATCAGGCTAGTACTTCTAGTTCCAAAGACAGTGATCATGCGGAAGAAAATGTATCGTCTGAGGTCGTTTCCCCGTTAGGTGAAATAGGATGAAACTTAGGAGATAATCTTAGGGTCAATGAGATTGAAACATCGAGGATAAACAAGGATCATCCGGTTGAGAGCATCATAGGAAATCCACATTCTTTTGTGAGAACTAGGATTAGTTTGAATAACAACACAGTGCTGTTGTCAATGATTAATGATTCTGAGGCTTTTCAAACTTGTCTTTATTCATGATTCATCTCGCAAGTAGAGCCGAAGAATGTGCAAATGGCACTGAAAGACAACTCTTGGGTTGAAGAGATGCAAGAAGAACTGTCACAATTCAGAAAGCTTTAAGTGTGGGAGTTAGTACCGCTCCCTCGAGGAGAAGTTGCAATAGTAACCAAGTGGGTTTTTAAGTGCAAGGGATATGATCGGGGTATTGTTACTCGCAACAAGGAAAGACTTGTGGTAAAGGGATTCAACTAAGACGAGGGAAATGATTACAAAGAGGTGTTTGGACTAGTGGCAAGGCTCGATGCAATTCATCTGTTTCTGGCCTTTGCGTCCTTCAAAGGATTTAAAGTCTATCAACTGGATGTAAAGAGGGAATTCCTTTACGGCAAGGTGAAGGAACTGGTGTACGTCGAACAACAGCCTGGGTTCACTGATCCGCAGCTTGCCGATAGAGTGTATCGACTCGAAAAGGCTCTTTATGGATTGCATCAGGCACCAAGGGAATGGTATGAGACGCTATCAACTCATCTTTTAGACAACGGGTTTGAAAGAGGGAGAATTGATAGTACATTATTTGTGAAGAGAAAGGGGGAAGATTTTATCTTGGTACAAGTGTACGTGGATGACATCATTTTTAGGTCTTCGGACGAGCAGATGTGCAAAGATTTTGAGAAGGTTATGAAGTCAAAGTTTGAGATGAGTGCAATGGGAGAGCTAAACTTCTTTCTGGGTTTGCAAGTTGAACAGAGGAAGGAGGGCATGTTTATCCATCAGACGAAGTATGTCTATGATATTCTGGAGCGCTTCAGGATGGAAGGAACAAAGTTGACTGCTCATTTTAGTACTCCGATTCAAGTGAATCACAATCTCGGACCGGGTACAGAAAGTGATACTGATGTGGATCCGACTATATATCGGGCCATGATTGGATCACTCATGTATTTAACTGCTTCTAGATCTGACATAATGTTTGCTGTGTGTATTTGTGCTAGGTTTCAAGCTAATCCGAAAGAAATGCATATGAAAGCCGTGAAGCAGATTCTGAGATACCTAAGTCGAAACCGAAGCTAGGACTTTGATATCACGCCGATGGTGATCTGGAATTGGAAGCATACACGGATTCGGAGTATGGAGGTTGCAGCTTGAACCAGAAATCAACAACTGGAGGATGTCAGTTCCTTGGAGGGAGGCTAGTATTCTGGCAAAGCAAGAAACAGACTTCGGTAGTCTTGTCAACGTGCGAGGCCGAATATGTAGCTGCTGGTAGTTGCTGTTCACAGGTTTTGTGGATACAACAACAATTGCGAGATTACAGTTTAACTTACACTCATACTCTCATTAATATAGATAATCAGTCTACAATTGCTATAACTAATAATCCAGTTAAACACAGTAAAACAAAGCACATAGACATAAGACATCATGTTATACGTGATTGTGCAGAAAGGAACTTAATAAAGCTGGTAAAAGTGGCCACGGAAGATAATTAGCACCGTCTAAACAAACTCTAAATGTTAAGCTTTCACACATAATACGCCTTAAACTCTAAGTGATATACGCTTTCCTGTTTGATGTGTTGGTAGACATAATACACAAAGGGAATCTCAAAAGCTAATACAATATTCAAAAAAAAAGTCATATGTGTAACTAACTTAGATGTATGACCAAATGGTCTTAATTTCTATGTTAGAGACATACAGACAATGATTCTAAATGAGGTATGCAAAATTTTTGGGGGATGTATAGCACCATCTAAATACATCTTAAAAGAAAAGAAAAGAAATTTTTTTTTAAAAAAAAAGGGGAGGGAGTCAAAACAAGTCGCTTTGATGTACGTAAGTACAGACCTGTCACCTCTGTTTTGACTCAAGTTAGCAAAATAAGTTGCTTTGTTGTACGTAAGTACAGACCTGTTACCACTATCTTGCTAACTTTAAATAAACTCTAAGACAAGCTAAGACACTCTGTTGTATCTAAATACAGAATTGTGTCCGACGTTTTCCTTTTAAAGAAAGTTTGCAATACCAAAAAGTTATAATCATTGTGTGTTTGCCTTGATCATGGAAGTATATCTAGGTATGGGACACGTAAGGTAGTTTCTTGATTAATAAAAAGGCCAAGGGATATTCCAAAGTGTAAAATGTTTAAAGGGAAAATCATGCCGACAATCGACTTGGAATGTATATCACGACAAACAATCAAAGGAATCAAAAATTTCTAAGTGTGAAAGTGAAATACTGAAAGTGTTTTTGACACCGCTATCTGATTGAACCTTCTTTGACTTTCTCGCAAAAATATTCTGTTAGTTTAGGTCGTAAATTATTAAAAGTATTTTTGAGTAGTTTAAGTATTCTTTTTATTCAAATTTTTTTTTATTATTTTTTTTATTCAAGTAGGAAAAAGGTCAAAGTTACTAGGATGCATTTTTGGTTGAATAAACAAATATTGCATGAAAAATTTGTTGCTTAGTGTGAATGATTCTGCAAGGTTTGTAAATTTCCGTAACATGAAAAAGTTGAATTTTATTCAAGTATTTTCAAAATTTTCACTTAAGTTCGAAATTTAGAAAAATTCGAACTTAACTTCGAATTTGTCAGGAAGTTCAAACGTATGTTAAGTTCGAAGGTAGTTGGTATAAATAGGTCAACAGTACTTCATTTAAGGCACCTACCCTTGAATTTCTTCATTCGAACTTGTCTCCGGCGATCTCGAACTTGTTCTTCGAACTTGTCGTGTTTCAAATTTCTCACTATTCTTCGAAGTTTTGCTTCCATTTCTCGAACATACTCATATACATAGGTATAGTAATCATTCTTATACAAAGTATGGGTAGATTAGGACATTATTATGGCAAAAATAGAGTTTATTTGATGTTTATTTGAGTTGAACCTTTGTGGTTTAAAATCACAAGTTTTGACGGATAAAAGTTCAAATAAATCATATATAACTTCGATTAGAACCTAAAGGGACTAGATTATACTATTGGTTAAGTCAAATGGGGATAAAATCTTGGATTTTAGTATGAAAGTGACCGACTTCGAACATGTTCTTCAGGTTCGAACTTGTCAGAAAGTTTGAACTTGTTGAAATATCTACAAGTTCGAAGTCAGTAAAATTCGAAAATGATTTCGATCTTATGTAAGTTCGAAATTATGCAAATTCAAAATAAACAAGTTTCATTTTATTTTTTATTACTAATATTGTTTGTTGTTTTTGTGTGCAGATTTGGGTGATCGGGCATTTTTTAATAAGCATAACTTGGTTATGTCTGTGGATAGGGAATTGCCTGAAGCTCATCCGTACCGTCATATGATCGAGTTCCTAACGCAGTCGCGAGTCTCTTGTGCTCTCACTCACAACCTTCAAATCCTTTGCCCTACGTGCGACAGTTCTGGGAGCATCTACAAGTGGATTGCTCAGTTACACCTACTATCCTGAGAACAAGAGTGGGTGGACAGCCAATCGTATTTTCGGCTGATATGTTGCGACATATCCTACAGCTGGAATCGGAGGACCAATAAGTGGGGCCTACAGGTTTTCCGTTACATATCAGGCAAGCGGCGTTTTTGAGAATGGGATACGCCCAAGACATCACAAAGGCGTCATATGTGAAGAGTTGCTTGATTGGCCAATTGCGTTATCTTGTACACGTCATTATGGTATGTTTTGCGCCGAAGAAGGCAGGATTTGACACAATGGTGTCTAAACTGCAATCGGCGTTGATTTCCCTGGTGTACAACAAGCGCTTCAGTTTTTCTGAAATGTTTTTTGGGGAGTTTGTGCACGAGATCATAGCTCCGGTGAGTGAACGATTTTTGATGTACCCAAGATTTGCGATGATGATCATTCACCACTTTTGGGCCAATTTGCCACCACTTCCAAATCTAAATGGAGTGGCCATAATCGATAAGAGGATTTTTGCTGACTGCCAGTCCCACAATGCGAGAAGGGCTGAGCAGGTCAGGCCGCAAGTAACACCATTGCTCGTGGCCGTTATAGATCCTGATTTTGTAGCCGTAGAGGGTGAAAATTGGACAGGTGAAGTCTTGCAGCAACAACAACAGCAGCCACAACAGCAGCCACAATAGCAACGACAACAGCAACAGCCACAACAGCGTTAGAGGAAAAGAGCTCAGGCTAGAAGAGCTCTAATTGCAAGAACCACTCCTCGCCCACAGCCAGCTTCGGAAACTGCTGGGCCATCTACTTCAGCCCCACAGTTTGATGAGCGTGAGCAAACTCGGGAAGAGATTTGGGCTCAAGGAACTGCTGCCGAGCAAGATATTGCTGCAGAATTAGTTCAAGACATTTTGGAGCCTCCGGCTGATTTTCTGGATATCTATAGACAGATAGATGAATACCAACCATTTGATGTTGAGGTAATGGACACTGAGGTCCAGAAAGAAGAAGTAGGTGAAGCTGAAAGGGAACAAACTCCGGCTGAAGGTCACGTTGCTACAACCTCTGAGTCTAGTTCTGAAGCCGAGGTTCCAGATATCTCAATCAGTAGATATGGATCGAGGTTAATTGTAAACAGAAGGAGATCAACAAGACCGGCTCTGATTGATGAAGACACCGAAGAATCTGAGTATGAAGAAGAAGAGGAAGTTCAATTCGGACCTAGGCATAGGGCGAGGAGGCATAGATTTATGCAGGGAGCTCCATCCACTTCAGCTCCTCAGACAGTGTTTCCGTCTCATACATCACCTTCAACAACTGCTCCAACTACATCCACCTCCATTCCATCAACTGCGACTTCTTACACAGACAATCAGCGGTTCACTGAGCTGAAAGTAAATGTGGACTTCCAAACAGTCCAAATTTATCAACTTTCAACAGCTGTGAAAGAGCTACAGGAGCATAATGCCAGACTTGATCAGGAGAATGCCGAGTTAAGAACAACAGTGGTTGATCAACAGTCTAAGATGAAAACGATAAAGACTCTTTGAGCAATTACTTAAAAATCTAAAAGCTCAGGGGGAGAGTAGCTGCAAAGAAGATCAGGTGAGGAGAGAAGATGACGCTGGCAATGATCCAGATGCTCAAAGAGAAAGTGAGCTAGCAGATCTTTCTCAGAAGACTGCCCAGCAAGCACAAATTCAAGGGGAGCCTAGTCAGTCAAGTGTGGGAGAAGGGGATGAAGGCGAAGCTTCAACGATTGTTGAACAAGAAATGATTGAAGCCTTGATGAATCTTGATGATGAAGATGAGTTTGATTTTGATCAAGAAGATTTGGAGGAAGGGCAATTCGTTCCAAAAGAGATTGTGGACTGGAAGTCTGATGATGAGCTTGTTGAAGATGAAGATGATGATGTTGATGAAGTGATCATCCCGAAGCAGCCTATCACAGAACAATATGTGCATAATGATCAGAATGTGATAGATCTAAATGAGATTAACTTAGCGTTTATGGATGATTCATAATCTGACATAGCTTAAAAGAAGCAAACTAGAGAAGAAATGATGAAGCTATGGTTCAGAAAGGAGGAGAAGAAGACAGACTTGCCAGTAAAGAAAAAGATGAGACTGCCAAGTCCAGGAAAGCTCTCGGGAGGGATTTAGCTGGTTCTTTGATAAGGAACTGCAGCTATTCGTACTAAAGAGAAGAGACGGACTTCAGTATTTGAGGAGAACTGTAAAAGTTTTTAATTCATTGCCCAGAAGCGAAGTTAAAGAACTAGCATGGAAGAACTTGATAAACCTAGGAGATGACCAATACGCTGAAGTAATAGCAAGAATTATACGAAAAGAAGGTCGATCTGGAAGGTTTGAGAGGATAAAGCCGAGAGAAGGAAAGAGAGTAATGGATGAATCAAGAATAGATCCATTTACTGGAAAACCTTGGATGAAGATGTTCTATAAACCAGTCTGATGCCTAAAGAAGGTTTCGTTGAAAAGAGTGCCACAGGACGTGCTCGCGAACATGAAGTGGTGGTTCGTTGACAACGAAACAGCAGATGCAGTCATGGAGGACTACGAGGACAAAGTAATTTTGAGATTATACGAGCCACTGCGTCTGATCAACTTATCCAAGGACGACCTGAGAAAGCTTCATGATCAGCCGATTTTCTGTCACGAAGGCTGGAGATCAGAAGGTAGGAAGTTCCTGAAAGTGGTTAAGGTTTGTATAGAGC
Organism: Centrapalus pauciflorus; assembly: GCA_020465985.1. Taxonomy (NCBI): domain Eukaryota; kingdom Viridiplantae; phylum Streptophyta; class Magnoliopsida; order Asterales; family Asteraceae; genus Centrapalus; species Centrapalus pauciflorus. The sequence continues at coordinate 195,866 of JAANYP010004061.1, forward strand.
AGGAATTGTATGCTGGTAGTAGTTTGTATAGTTCTAGTACTTAGACAAAATATATATGTTTAGTTAGAAGCTATCGTCAAGAGGGAGTCTGTTAGTGCATCCTGTGTGACGATAGCAGTCTAAGTGTAGACGATATTTTGTAATAGTCAATTTGTTCGTAATCACATATTAATACATGTTCATTATATGTTTGATATAAGTTTGATATTGATATTGATTCTATATATGTTTTAACTTGGTTGTAATTGATGTTATACAATAAGGTCAGACATAAGTTCAAAGATAAGTTCAAACATAAGTTCAAAGGTAAGTTCAAACATAAGTTCTATAATGTGGCGGTATATCGACAATGAAACAGCTGAAGCCGTAAGGGAGGATGAAGAAGAGAAGGTAATTTTGAAGGTATACGATCCGTTGCACCTTGTCATCCTATCCAAGGATGACCTGCAAAAGATCCTGATTTTGTTGCTCCGGAAGGAGAAAATTGGATTGGTGAAGCACCCCATAACAACAGCAAGAGCAGCAACCTCAGAGAGCACCGGCAAGACGTACACCGGTTGCAAGAACCATTCCCCGCTCCCAACATGCCACTAAAGCTGCTAGGCCATCTACTTCGGCTCCACAATTCGACCAACGAGAATAGACGTTGGAAGAAATCTGGGCCCAAGATGTAGCAGCGGAGGAAGATATAGCTGAACAGGTGCTTCAAGACATTTTGAAACCTCCAACTGATGTAGATGGCATTTTCACGTCGATAGATGAATATCAACCTCCTGTCACCGAGTCTGTAGACACAGAAGGACATGCTGAAGGAGAAGAAGCTAGGGAACATCAACCGCCGCTCCATCTGCGTCAACTGTCGCTTCATCCACATCAACCGCCGCTCCATCTACATCTACCTCCATTCCATCCACCTCGACTCCATTCATTGAAAATCAGCGGTTTACAGAGTTGAAGAGCAAAGTAGACTTCCAAACAGTCCTAATATACAAGTTTTCAACAGCAGTCAATGAATTGCAACAACACAATTCAAGGCTGGAGTTAGAAAATGCAAAGCTTCAAACGACTGTTGCTGCTCAACAAGAAGATTTGATGACTCAGCGTTCTCAAATTCTAACTCTGCAGACCCTAATTGAGCAAATAATGAAAGATTCTTAAGCTCAGAGGTAGAGCAACTGCAGAAGAGATTAGCTCAGGAGAGTTCAAAGAGATGATGAAGAAGGAGATGATCCCGTCATGCAGAAGGAAAGTGAGCTAGCAGATCTTTCTCAAAAGACTACTCAGCAAGCAGATATCCAGGGGGAGCCTGGTTCTTTGAGTATGGGAGGAGGTGAAGCTCAAGAGATAGGAAAGGATCCTGAAGCCTCAGAGGCTTTTGAACAAGAGATGATAGGAGCTCTGATAGATCTAGATTAAGACGAGTTCAGATTTGATATAGGAGACTTCATAGATCAGGAGGAACTGGAAGAAGGAGAGTTCATACATGAGGATGTTCCAGATTGGAAATCCGATGATGAAGTAGTGGAAGATCAAGATGACAATGTTGATGAAGTCTTGATCCCAAAGCAGTCTGTCACTGAGTAATATGTGAATAATGATGAGAATGTGATAGACATAGATGTGCTTAACCCAGCATTTAATGAAGAATCAGAATCTGATACAGCGGACGGGGAACAGTCAAAAGAAGAGAAGAAGAGATTATGTTTTAAGAAAGAAGAGAAGAATATTGACTTGGCAGTAAAGAAGAAGATGAGGCTGCCAAGTCCGGGAAAGCTATCTGGCGGAATTCTAAGCTGGTTCTATGACAGAGAACTGCAGCTATTTGTTCTGAAAAGAAGAGATGGCCTATAGTAAATGAGAAGAACGCTGAAAGACTTCAACTCATTGCCAAAATGTGACGTGAAAGAGTTAGCCTGGAAAGAATTGATAAACCTAGGAGATGACCCATATGCTGAAGTTGTTGCTAAAATTATAAGAAGGGAGGGTCGATCTGGAAGGTTTGAAAGGCTTAAGCCAAGATCGGGTAAGAGAGTGAAAGATGACACAACAATAGATCCTCTTACTGGGAAACCATGGGCTAAGATGGTTTGTCCATTAAAGATAATGCCACAGGATATCCTGAAAAATATAATGTGGTGGTATATCGACAATGAAACAGCTGAAGTCGGAAGGGAGGATGAAGAAGAGAAGGTAATTTTGAAGGTATACGATCCGTTGAACCTTGTCATCCTATCCAAGGATGACCTGCAAAAGCTTCATGATCAGGCAATTTTCTTTCATGAAGGCTGGAGATCTGAAGGCAGGAAGTTCCAGAAAGTTGTGAAGGTTTGTATAGAGAAGGGTTTGTATGCAAGTAGCATTTTGAATAGGACTAGTACTTAGACAAATTGAATATCTAGTTAGAAGCTATCGTCAAGGGGGAGTCTGTTAGTGCATGCTGTGTGACGATAGCAGTCTAAGTGTAGATAATCTTTTGTAATAGTTCAAGCCTTCGTAATTGCACGTTAATACATATATTGGTTGTATACATGTTTGTTCTTGTTTGTGATTGATGTTTAGTTAAGTTCAAAGATAAGTTCAAACATAAGTTCAAAGATAAGGTCAAACATAAGTTCAAAAGTAAGTTAAAACATAAGTTCTAGAACAAGTTCAAAGACAAGTTCTAGACTAAGTTCAAAGCCTGGTTCGAACTTGTTTATGGACAAGTTCGTGGGCTTGGGCCTTTAAGAACTTGTCTAGGCCAAGTTCGAAGTTAAGGCTTATAATTAAGGGTTAATCAGTTTTGATTAACAATCTTTGCAGAAATTGGTGTTTAAGGCGATTACTAACTTGTGAGCGATTAGCAAAGTGTTTTGGAGAGATTCACGTGTCGGGACGTTCGTTATTGCGTCTATCATCGTGTTGGTCTCATGTTTCGTGTGTGTGATCAATCCATTAAACCCCTAACGAGGATTTCGCACTCGTTGGACGGTGTCGCGTCAAGATTGGATCCGTAGGTAGGCGACCTTACAATGTCTCCAGATTTTAAGGGCAAAGACTAATGCTCCTATACAAATCATGTGTTGTGTAATTCGCCTCGTGAGTCTTGAGTTGTCGTGATTCATCAGCTATGACCTTATCATTTTGCATCAAGGCGTATCCCAACCCATTGCTCGATGCATCCCAGTAGACCATGAAATTCTCGTTCCTTTTAGGTAAGGACAAAATAGGTGCGCTACAAAGTTTATGCTTCAGTAGCTGAAATGATGACTCTTGTTAATCGCCCCATTTATACTTAATGTCCTTTCGAGTCAGTTCTGTCCGAGAGCCAGCTATATTCGAGAAGTTTTTGATGAATCGTCTATAATAACCGACAAGTCCTAGATACTGGTGTATTTCCGTGGGGGTTCTTGGGGTTGCCCAATTCTTAATAGTGTTGATATTTGTAGGGTCAACTTGTACTTCTTGACTATTCATCACGTGTCCAAGAAATTTCAATTCTCGTTGCCAAATGTCACACTTGGAAAATTTGGCGTACTGTTCCTCCTTCTCAAGTAATTTCATGGTTAGCCTCAAGTGTTGCTCGTGTTCCTCCTTGCTTCATGAGTAGATTTAAATGTCATCTATGAAAAAATCATGAACTAGTCTAGATACAACTTGCACACACGATTCATAAGGTCCATGATAACTGCTGGTGCGTTGGTCAATCCAAACGGCATCACTTGGAACTCCTAATGACCATAATGAGTTCTAAAGGCTGTTTTAGGAATATCATCCTCAGGAACTCTTACCTGATGATATCTAGATCTCAGGTCAATTTTTTAATAAAAACTTGATCCCTGGAGTTGGTCAAATAAGTCATCGATTCTAGGAAGTGGGTATCGGTTCTTTATGGTTCGCTTGTTTAGTTCACGGTATCAATGCACATTCTGAAAGTTCCATCTTTCTTTTTAACAAACAAGACCGGAGCTCCCCAAGGTGAGGAACTTGGCTGGATAAATCCTTTATCCAAAAGCTCTTGTAGCTGGTCGGATAATTCTTGCATCTCAGACGGGGCTAATCAGTATGGCGCTCGAGCCACTAGTGAAGCACTAGGAAACAGGTCAATCTGGAATTCTACTTGCCTAGTTGGTGGAAGTCTAGGCAATTCCTCAGGAAAGACTTTAGGGTAATCATGAACAACAGGAATATCTTAGAGCCGCTTGCCTTCATCTCTTTCTCTGTCATGTGGACTAAGGTTGCTTGGCATCCCTTTCGTAGATACGTTAGGGTCCTTATGCTGAATATGATGCTTATCTGGGTGTTCCTTCTTTCGCCTTTGAACGTCAGGATTTTTTTATTGGGGAGAGGTATGCGAACAATCTTTTTGTCGCATACAATCTCTGCACGGTTTCTCGATAACCAATCCATTCCTATGACCATGTCGAAACTTCCAAGTTTAACAGGCATCAAATCTATTTTAAAGGGATGATCTTCTAATTTTAGTGTGCACCCTTGAATTATGTTATTTGTTCTAAGTACCTTGGCGTCAGCTACTTCTTTTGCATTAGTAGTATATACTGGGGTAAGAGTGGCATTGATTTGCTTGCTAAATTTGGTAGATATAAAACTTTTATCGTCTCCAGTATCAAAAAGTATATATGCATAAACGTTATTGAGAAGATACGTACCCGTGACAACGTTGGGTTCCTGTGGCACTTCTCCTGCTCCCAACACAAAAATTCTTCCTTAAGCTCCACCTCCGTTCCTGTTCTTCAACCTTGGTCAATCCTCCTTAAAATTCCATGCATCCCCACATTCAAAATAACCATTCTGACGTCCGTTGTCGGACTACATAGAGGGTTTTTGCAATCATTGGTTAAGTGGCCATCTCTCTTGCACTTGCCACAAGGATTGGCACAGGGTCCGGTATGATAATAGTTGCACTAATTGCAAAAAGGTTTGATACTGTGCAACCCTTCATAAGTTTTTCCCCAACTGCGTAGGCTCTGATTGTTTCTTGCTTCTTGTGTTGGTGTTGCCTAGTGTTTTTCCATGATCAATCCTCCCACTTCCTCTTATGCTCTGCACTCTTAGCAGCCATTGTCCATTGAAGTACCACATGATTCTTTAAGCTATGTGCCATTCGAATGGCACTTTAATTTGTTATTGGATAGGACGAGGTCACATACCCTTGACTTGGGGGGGGGGGGGGGGGGCGAGTCCCCAAATATAACATTTGATTCACTTGTACTCAGGAGTAACCATGTTGGGGCATAGAAAGCTCAGTTCATGAAAACAGTTGGTGTACCTAGTGAGATCCGTTCCCTTCATTGACAAGTTCCAGAACTCAGATTCCATCTTTTATAGCTTATTCCTCGGGCAATACTCATCAGTCATCATTTGTTTCAACCTTGTCCATGGGAGTTGATATGCCATATCAATACCGATTGATTGTACGTAGGAATTCCACCAGGTGATGACACCATCTTGAAGGGTGTGGGTGGTGAATTTGATCTTTGTGTCCTTTGCACAATTAGTAACACAAAAGACAGATTCCAGTTTCTCAAACCAACGGGTCAAGCCAACAGCACCTTCTGTGGCATTAAAGTATCAGGGTTGGCAAATCAGAAATCCTTTGATACCACAAGCTCTCGGGTTATTTTCTGCAACTCTTACTACACCACTAGCTCCTGATCCGTTATATTTATTAATCTCATAAGCGGCGATTGCGTCGGCTACTCGTTGAGAAACAAGGTTTCTCAATCTCTGTGAGACTCATCGACCTTCTTGGTGGCATGATCTTGAAGTTAAATAAAAATGGAGTAAGGAGACAATTCTTATAGGCCAGATATAATATATAGTGAAACTAAAAATACTCATAACCACATATCTTCATAACAAAATTATAGTTGAAACACACACACACACACACACATGTATATATATATATATATATATATATGTGTGTGTGTGTGTGTGTGTGTGTGTGTGTGAACATCATACAATACTTGATTCATAAATTCATAAAAATGGGGGGTCGGAGTTTTCCTGAAAAATTTCAAGTATTACCTAGTCTAAGGAAACATCGTCTTAATAAGTCCTAGGGAAACATAACTATTATATAAGTTGATAGTCGAGACAACTTGGTATGCGAGTTTTCTGCGGTCTCTCTATGCTACAATGCATTGATCCTGTGCATCAGCTCTGCATTGCGCTCCTCGCATTCCTCCAAATGGTGACGCAAATCATCAATCCTTTCTTCTTGTTTCATCTGAATATTTGTGTGGCCCAATAGATGTTGGTGTTTTTCATTGCATTCTGCTAGATTCTGACTATAATCTCTCTTACTTCTTGGTGCAATTGACTAAATCGAAGATCATGTCTTGCCGTTCTTGCCACCAATAAAGGCACGGTTTGATGAAGAGGTTCTCGGGTCAACTCCAAAACTTCTAGAGCTGTAGATGATCGATCCTCGTATCTTAAATTGGCTTGGGATTCCTTATTCGTTCCTCCACTCTTATAGAGTGTGGGGCATCTATCTCCATTGTCTTGAATTTGTTCGCCGTCACAGAGGCGGGCTTTGCTCCTAGGTGATTGTTACAAAGGCTTTTGGTGGGTTGGCAAGACTCTTTTTCTTGGGTTGTACATCTTTAAAGGTCCATTGGGGTACCTGTGGTAACGTCGATAAGATGGGGTGCGTTACAGTGGTGGCGGAACGATTGGTGCTGTGGGGCTAGGGTAACCCTCCTCGTCTTCAGACGGGTGCTCTTCCTCGATTTCGTCTTCGTAGTTGGTCGGATTTTGGTGCGTTTCGGAATCAAAACATTTTCCTGTGTCAATGATGAGGATCCTGTTGGTTGACATTTTTTTGTGTCAACATTTGTATACATATTTACGATTTTTTTAGTTACTTGTAGTGGAATAGTCTTATTCTTGAAACGATTATAGTCTAGGACAATAATGCAACCAATTTCACTATAACCATGTCTCTGATACCAATCTGTCACACCCCGATACCCCACTTGGCAACGAGGCGAGACATCCTGGATACAAAGTCACAATCATAATGAACAACCTATAAATGATACATTTTTGAAATACATAAATAAATATTGTTTTACAAACCATAACCATAATAAAGGAGTTCACATATATGGAGATTTAAATACATGACAAAAGAGGTTTCGTTATGCAAATCAATCTACATGGTGTTTAAAACGTCTTGTGACTCTAAAAGCTTGAAAAATCTTTAATGTTAGCCATGAATGAGATTTTCCTCTTATGGTCCTAAGAATAACATGCTAAATACGTCAATAATAATGTTGGTGAGCTCATAGATTTACACGATAAATATAGGTAAAGTGTGGAGCACATGATTTCCTTGGATTTATAAACGTAAAAGAATCAATAGTATAAGTACCAGATGGCGCAACCAACCCAGATGACAAATGATTATGCATTCATTACAAAGATGGGGCAACCTGTGAAGACCTCCCCTTACGGGGCAGTCCTCAGAGTCTAGGTCCCACAATATGCAATACGATATCAACCATACTAAGATAGGGTAATTAATTGCGGAATTAAAAATTACATGTACATACAGATTAGGATTTAAGTTACATATTTCAAGGTAAAGTTATAAAAGGGTAACATCTAATCTAGTCATAATATCATACATCACATCAAGTCTACCCAGAACCACCACGTTTACTGTCTTCCAATCAGTACCAGAAAGTTTGTTGAGTAGTGGTCTAAGAAAGCTTCAAAACTTGGATCTTGAATGACCTAAGTACTAGGTCCTGCAGGTGATTTTCCTTTGGCTTTTCCTGTAAAATATTAATACAACATCTGTAAGCAAAGCTTAGTGAGTTTATAGATTTTCAATATCAACATGCGTGTCAAGCGGGGTCATTAGTCTTAGCGTGATATGTCTTGGCTGCCGCTACAGCCCTCATGACTGAGATATAGAATCATAGAATTGCATGATGTTCAGGCCACACTCACGCTTAAATCGTGGGGATCAGCCACATACTGGGCTAGCTACCAGTAATTCAATATGGCGGAACATCGGAGGTCATTACCAAGTTCATAAGAACTGGTGAAGTAGCCCGGTCTAGAACAATAGACCATCAAGGGCTAGTCAAGCTGAATAAATCTATCAAATGTCTGATCAATAATGAAAGCTTAAGTCATAGAAGTCATGATAGCAATGAATCATAAAACAATGTCTGAAGAAGTCTTAAATGCAATATGAAATGATAATCAAATAGCTATCATGATCCACTGGGCAACACCGAACCATGGTGTGCACAGGTCTCAATCCAGCTGATACAATGAATGTCAATAAATCTAACATCAACAATATATCTCAACCGGAATTATGCATGTTCAATCTGAATATCTATAACTCACTAGTCTGGGTCTTGGTCAAACAGATATAAGAATCTGCCACCTGAGTTATCTCAGGATTTTATCTTGTCAATTCTGTTCTCTGTCAAATCGAATCTTTGACCCGCTTTAACTCTTTAAGTCTTTAATCTTTGTTCAGAATATACTGAACCTGTTCAAAATCATTCATGATAATATCATGTCAATTTCATCATCTTTATCATCATCATTTTAGTCTTTAAATTCTTGTATTTTATCTGAGTCTGATATCTGATAACTTGTCTTATCAATGCCATCATCTTCTATCTTTTTAATCTTTATAATCTTGAATTTCATCTGATTCTGATAACTTATTTATTTCATAATTCATTCTTTGTCTCAATATTTCTCAAAAGTCCTCTATTTATATATTTAACAACATATATTTATATAGTCATCTATTTTACTAAAATATTAAAATATAATAATTGGGTTTCGGACCATAAATTTCGGATCAGCCCAGATTGGGATCCGGATTCGGACACATCCGAACCGAACTAACCAACCGAATTCGGATCCATGTACATTGATCCGAAATCTGAGATCCGAATTGAACCTATCCGAATTGAGGACATATGAACCGAATTTGAAGGCCTCCGAAATGTAGGGTCCGAAATAGCATATTATCCGAACCATAAGGTCCGAGACTAGGGATCCGAAAATGATATCATCCGAACCGAATCATAGGTCCGAAATGGACAACATCCGAATTCGGTCCTACCCGAATTCGGATCCATACTTAGCATTTTTCCCAGAAATTGTTCTTGGTGTTCATCATATTGTTCATACGGATTTTTCATAAAAATTACTAAAAACTCATTTTATTAACATGCAATGTTATATATTGATGCAATATCATTATCTAAGTGTTTTTATACTAATTTTCCTATCAATAACTTCATCAATTTGCCAAGATCATCCAAAATATTGATATTTTGTCAAGAACACCATATTTATTAGAATTTCCGATTTATACAAAAATTTGGATGATCTAACCATAAAATTTTGTTTCTTTAACATCTATTAACTTAAATTCATCAAAAACTACTAAAATCTTGAACATGCAACAACAAATTCATAATTTAATACTTTGGTTTCGGTTTTTCTCAAAACCGAACCAAAACACATAATATTTCGAATAAATAAATGAATTTTACCTTAAATGATCTTAATTGTTGATGTTGGATGATGATTGTAACTCCTTTTAACTTGAATCTTCAATCAATTGTAAATTTGATGAATTCTTTTGATGGATTTGGTGAGTTTGGCCGATTGCTTTAGTGAGAGAGTAGAGAGAGAGAGTTAATTGTGTTTAATGATCTTAAATGGTCATTTTTAAGGTTTTTATATTATCTTTGGTTATATTTGCTATTTAACCCACTAAACTTTTGTATTTTACATATCTTTTATAATTTGATTATCTTTAATATTTAATAACTCAATATAATTTTAAGTACTTTATTTCATTCATAATTAAATTACAAGATAGTTAATGTAATAAAATTACATTACTTGATCAAAATACTGAATTTATGACTGGTCAAAAAGCTAGGTTGTTACAGAATGGGCTCCACCACGCACAAACTTCGTCCCCGAAGTTAGCTATGTTCGAACAGACTTGGATATGTTGCTTTCATGACATCTCTAGATTCCCAAGACTGATGCGAACCTTTGTGGTGTTTCCACTGGACGAGCACCATCTGTATATCTTAATTTCGAAGCTTCTTAGTTTTAGAGTCCAGAATACACTCCGGCTCTTCAACCACTCTAAGCTTTTCATCTATCTACAGGTTAACGTGTGGTATCTGAACTTCTCTTTCGTCGGCTAAACTCTTTCTCAAATGACTGACATGGAATACAGGATGTATTCCAGCTAAGTCAGCTGGTAGTTCAAGACGATAAGATTGGTTTCCAATCTTTTCCACAATCTTGAACGGACCGATAAATCTTGGAGCTAGCTTGTTTCTTTTAATAAACCGCACCACATTCTTCATTGGGGATACTATCAGCATCACCCAATCGTTAACTGCAAAACTGATTGATCGATGTCGGTTGTCATAATATGACTTCTGCCTGCTTTGAGCTTCAAGAATATTTCTTCTAACAAGTTGAATCTTTTCGTGAGTCAACTGCAGAAGGGCAGGACCTGCTATTGGCGATTCGCTTGTTTCACGCCAACAGGTAGGAGTTCTGCACTTTCTTCCATATAAAGCTTCAAAAGGAGCCATCTTGATCGTTGAATGATAACTGTTATTGTATGAGAATTCGACCAACGGCAAGTGGTCATCCCAGTTACCACCTAGATCAAGAACGCAGACACGAAGCATATCTTCGAGTGTTAGGATAGTACGCTCACTCTGGCCATCAGCATTAGGATGATAAGCAGTACTCATAGAGATTCGAGTACCCATCCCGTCTTGTAGAGCTTTCCAGAATCTGGATGTGAAACGACTATCACGATCTGATACGATAGATTTCGGCACACCATGTCGAGAAATTATTTCAGTGATGTATAGTTGTGCCAATCTATCGAGGGAATATGTTTCTTTCATCGGTATGAAGTGAGCTGACTTCGTTAATCGGTCCACGACTACCCAGATGGAGTCGTGCTGTCTTTTGGTCTTAGGAAACTTCGTAATGAAGTCCATAGTTATATGCTCCCACATCCACTCAGGAACTGGTAGTGGTTGCATATCCCCGAAGGGTTTCTGATGTTCTGCCTTTACCATCTGACAGACTCTGCAGCTTTCAACACACTTACCGATGTCTTTCTTCATTCCTGGCAACCAGTAATCAGCTTTCAGATCAAAGTACATCTTTGAGCTGCCAGGATGAACAGATAACTTGGACTGATGAGCTTCGGATACAAGAGTGCTGCGAATAGAACCATATTTAGGAACCCAAATTCGGTTTCCTTTGAGACAATGAAGCCCCAAATGATTCAGAGTTAGAAATTGTAGCTGCCCTTTAAGATTTTCAGAATCAATATTCTCTTCCTTCAGTGCTTCAATTTGAGCGGATCTAATGTCTTCAATAAGATCCGAAGAGAATAAAACAGGAGTTAGGGCATAACAGCACTTTTCCGGATAAACTTTCCTACTCAAAGCATCCGCGACAACATTAGCTTTGCCGGGATCATATAGGATCTCGCAATCATAGTCCTTAATAAGCTCCAAGGACCGTCGCTGTTTCATATTCAGATCCTTCTGAGTGAAAAGATGTTTGAGACTTTTATGATCGGTGTAAAGCTAACACCGAGTCCCATATAGATAGTGACGCCAGATTTTCAAAGCAAAGGTAACGGCAGCCAACTCAAGATCATGAGTTGGTGCACTTTTCTCGTAGTCTTTTAATTGCCTTGAAGCGTAAGCAATTACTTTTCCCCTTTGCATGAGAACACATCCTAAGCCAGTACCAGATGCGTCGTTGTAAACAACGAAATCATCATTGCCTTCTGGCAAGGCTAGGATCGGCGTTTGAATAAGCTTCTGTTTCAGAATGTCAAATGCCTCTTGCTGTTTATCAGACCAAACGAAAGGAGTATTCTTTCGTGTTAGCATCGTTAGAGGTACAGCAATCTTCGAGAAGTCCTTTATGAATCGCCAGTAGTAACCAGCCAATCCGAGGAAACTTCTTATTTCAGAGGCATTGCGAGGCGTTTGCCATTTCTGAACGGCCTCGACTTTAGAAGGATCAACGGAAATCCCTTCGCCAGAAACAACATGGCCAAGGAACTGAATCTATAAGAATCAAAGTAAAAATTCACGTTCTGATGTAAATCAAAGAATACTTGGGAAATGGCTCAAGACATATATAATGGAAATTATACCTGTCTAAGCCAAAACTCGCACTTAGAAAACTTTGCCTAGAGTCTCTCTTTTCTCAATAACTCTAGCAACTGTCGTAAGTGAATAGAATGATCAGCCTCCGTTTTGGAGAAAATCAGAATATCGTCTATGAATACGATAACTGATTTATCCAACATAGGTCTGCACACGCGATTCATGAGATCCATGAACGCCGCTGGTGCGTTTGTTAAGCCGAACGACATCACGAGAAATTCGTAATGACCGTATCTTCTACGGAAGGCTGTCTTTGGTACATCCTCATCTCTGACTTTTAATTGATGATACCCAGAACGGAGATCTATTTTCGAGAAGTAACTGGCTCCTTGTAGCTGATCAAACAGATCATCAATTCTAGGCAGAGGATACTTATTCTTTATTGTAACCTTGTTCAACTCGCGGTAATCAATGCACATTCGGAAAGTTCCGTCTTTCTTCTTAACGAATAAGACAGGTGCACCCCACGGAGACGAAATTGGTCGGATAAAACCCTTCTCTAACAGCTCTTGCAATTGTTTTGACATTTCCTGCATTTCTGCAGGTGCAAGTCTGTAAGGAGCTTTTGCAATAGGAGCCGCACCAGGAACCAAGTGAATACTGAACTCGACTTGACGTTGCGGTGGCACTCCGGAAATGTCATCAGGAAAGACATCTGGGAATTCGCAGACAATCGGAATATCGGACAGAGATTTCTTTTCAGAGTTGGATTCAGATAGAGCGTAGCACAGATAGGATTCGTGACCCTTAGATACATATTTATGAGCTTTCTCTATAGAAATAAAGCAGTGAGCACCTTTACGCTTCTCGCCCTTAATCTCCAATACTCGGCCGTCTGAAGACTTGATTCTGATGATCCTACGGTTGCAGATAATTGTAGCCTCGTTGTTCATTAACCAGTCCATGCCGATGATAACGTCGAATTCTTTTAACGGAATAGGAATGAGGTCGAGATTGAATACGATGTTGCCAATAAGTAGTGTGCAATTACGGTAAACAGAATCAGCCATAACAAAGTTGTTTCTAGCTGTCTCAGTGTCTAGTATCACAGAAAGCTTTGATGGAGACTTATGTAATCTTTGTGCAAAAGATGTTGATATGAGAGAACGACTCGCGCCGGAATCAAATAGTACTCGGGCAGGAATAGAGTTAAGCAGAAACATACCGGTAACTACGTCAGGTGTTTCTTTTGCTTCCTCGGCTGTTATTTGAAAAGCTCGAGTCTTTGCAGTTGGCGTTGCAGCAGAACTCTTAACTGTAGACCCTCCAGCTGATGACTGAGACTGATATCGCGACCCGCTACGACACTGGTACATAAAATGCCCTCTTTTCCCGCACTTTGCACATCCACGTCCCTGCTGTGGGCATTCTTCACTGCTGTGACCGATCATGTTGCACGCAAAACAAGTAACATCCTCTGGATTGCACAACCCCATGTGTGACTTTCTGCATCGCTTGCAGAATCGTGGCTCGTTCGTAAGGGAATAAACTTGAGCTTTCGGCTGTGTACTTTGCTGATGGAATTGCTGAGATTGTGACTTATTTGGCTTGAAAAATCTGCCAAATCTCTGTTTCTTCGGAGGAGACGGATTAGTCGAGTTAGTTGTTGGAGCATAGAGCTGATCGCCATATTCTAAATAACCTCGCTCGATCTGTCTAGCTGCTTTTACCATTTCCAAGTAACTTTTGTATTTAATCGCGCTCATCGGGTGTCGATATCTAGGATTGAGTCCAACACGAAATCTATTCATCTTTCTCTCCTCGGTAGCTACTTGATACGAAGAGTAACCGCATAACCTCGAGAATTCATGCTCGTATTCATAAACTGTCTTGGTTCCCTGGGTCAGCTGCATTAATTGGACTTCCATCTTATCTTGTTGGTCGATCGGACAGTACTTCGCATTGAACATATCAAGAAACTGGTTCCACTCTAGAGTCTGAATTATTTCTTCACCATAGATACTCCTCTGAGTTTTCCACCAGGCACGGGCAGCTCCCACAAATAGTGCAGACGCATAACTCACCTTCTTTGAATCTAAACAGTCAGAGATTCTAAAGATCTCTTCGGTATGACTGATCCAATCCATCGCTTGAATTGGAATCACTGTACCCTCAAAATTCAGAGCACCGCTCGCTTTAAAATCTTTAAATTTGTAGCCTTTTGGCTGAGCAATTTTGGTTTCAGGATTTGTGTTATCAGAATCAGATTCGTCATTCTGGACTTGCTTTTCTTTTCGCTTATTCTTTTTATCTTCACGTCTTTTAGCTTCGGCCTCATCTCTGGCCTGAAACTGTTCTTGCATTGTCTTATTTTGTTGTTCTGAATGTTGGGCTAATAGTTGTTGCATCATTTCAAACATTTGTTGTGGGGTCATGTTTGGTATGTCACCTGATCCTGACATCTTTTTTGAAAAAATTAGAAGCATTTAACTATCAGTTTATAGACTTAGATCTATGTACCGTTTTTCCCATCCTAATAGTCTGTACATCCTATCTCAGTTCAAACCACCTAAATGATTGATACATATGTATTGCTTCAGTTTGAGACCAAGTATACTCACGTAATACTTGATTCACTCAAACTATGGTCTCTGATACCATCCTGTGAAGACCTCCCCTTACGGGGCAGTCCTCAGAGTCTAGGTCCCACAATATGCAATACGATATCAACCATACTAAGATAGGGTAATTAATTGCGGAATTAAAAATTACATGTACATACAGATTAGGATTTAAGTTACATATTTCAAGGTAAAGTTATAAAAGGGTAACATCTAATCTAGTCATAATATCATACATCACATCAAGTCTACCCAGAATCACCACGTTTACTGTCTTCCAATCAGTACCAGAAAGTTTGTTGAGTAGTGGTCTAAGAAAGCTTCAAAACTTGGATCTTGAATGACCTAAGTACTAGGTCCTGCAGGTGATTTTCCTTTGGCTTTTCCTGTAAAATATTAATGCAACATCTGTAAGCAAAGCTTAGTGAGTTTATAGATTTTCAATATCAACATGCGTGTCAAGCGGGGTCATTAGTCTTAGCGTGATATGTCTTGGCTGCCGCTACAGCCCTCATGACTGAGATATAGAATCATAGAATTGGATGATGTTCAGGCCACTCTCAAGCTTAAATCGTGGGGATCAGCCACATACTGGGCTAGCTACCAGTAAGTCAATATGGCGGAACATCGGAGGTCATTACTAAGTTCATAAGAACTGGTGAAGTAGCCCGGTCTAGAACAATAGACCATCAAGGGCTAGTCAAGCTGAATAAATCTATCAAATGTCTGATCAATAATGAAAGCTTAAGTCATAGAAGTCATGATAGCAATGAATCATAAAGCAATGTCTGAAGAAGTCTTAAATGCAATATGAAATGATAATCAAATAGCTATCATGATCCACTGGTCAACACCGAACCATGGTGTGCACAGGTCTCAATCCAGCTGATACAATGAATGTCAATAAATCTAACATCAACATTATATCTCAACCGGAATTATGCAAGTTCAATCTGAATATCTATAACTCACTAGTCTGGGTCTTGGTCAAACAGATATAAGAATCTGCCACCTGAGTTATCTCAGGATTTTATCTTGTCAATTCTGTTCTCTGTCAAATCGAATCTTTGACCCGCTTTAACTCTTTAAGTCTTTAATCTTTGTTCAGAATATACTGAACCTGTTCAAAATCATTCATGATAATATCATGTCAATTTCATCATCTTTATCATCATCATTTTAGTCTTTAAATTCTTGTATTTTATCTGAGTCTGATATCTGATAACTTGTCTTATCAATGCCATCATCTTTTATCTTTTTAATCTTTATAATCTTGAATTTCATCTGATTCTGATAACTTATTTATTTCATAATTCATTCTTTGTCTCAATATTTCTCAAAAGTCCTCTATTTATATATTTAACAACATATATTTATATAGTCATCTATTTTACTAAAATATTAAAATATAATAATTAGGTTTCGGACCATAAATTTCGGATCAGCCCGGATTGGGATCCGGATTCGGACACATCCGAACCGAACTAACCAACCGAATTCGGATCCATGTACATTGATCCGAAATCTGAGATCCGAATTGAACCTATCCGAATTGAGGACATATGAACCGAATTTGAAGGCCTCCGAAATGTAGGGTCCGAAATAGCATATTATCCGAACCATAAGGTCCGAGACTAGGGATCCGAAAATGATATCATCCGAACCGAATCATAGGTCCGAAATGGACAACATCCGAATTCGGTCCTACCCGAATTCGGATCCATACTTAGCATTTTTCCCAGAAATTGTTCTTGGTGTTCATCATATTGTTCATACGGATTTTTCATAAAAATTACTAAAAACTCATTTTATTAATATGCAATGTTATATATTGATGCAATATCATTATCTAAGTGTTTTTATACTAATTTTCCTATCAATAACTTCATCAATTTGCCAAGATCATCCAAAATATTGATATTTTGTCAAGAACACCATATTTATTAGAACTTCCGATTTATACAAAAATTTGGATGATCTAACCATAAAATTTTGTTTCTTTAA
The DNA here is from genome assembly GCA_020465985.1 of Centrapalus pauciflorus. Taxonomy (NCBI): domain Eukaryota; kingdom Viridiplantae; phylum Streptophyta; class Magnoliopsida; order Asterales; family Asteraceae; genus Centrapalus; species Centrapalus pauciflorus. Next base: position 212,661 of record JAANYP010004061.1, read on the forward strand.
CATCTATTAACTTAAATTCATCAAAAACTACTAAAATCTTGAACATGCAACAACAAATTCATAATTTAATACTTTGGTTTCGGTTTTTCTCAAAACCGAACCAAAACACATAATATTTCGAATAAATAAATGAATTTTACCTTAAATGATCTTAATTGTTGATGTTGGATGATGATTGTAACTCCTTTTAACTTGAATCTTCAATCAATTGTAAATTTGATGAATTCTTTGGAAGGATTTGGTGAGTTTGGCCGATTGCTTTAGTGAGAGAGTAGAGAGAGAGTTAATTGTGTTTAATGATCTTAAATGGTCATTTTTAAGGTTTTTATATTATCTTTGGTTATATTTGCTATTTAACCCACTAAACTTTTGTATTTTACATATCTTTTATAATTTCATTATCTTTAATATTTAATAACTCAATATAATTTTAAGTACTTTATTTCATTCATAATTAAATTACAAGATAGTTAATGTAATAAAATTACATTACTTGATCAAAATACTGAAATTATGACTGGTCAAAAAGCTAGGTTGTAACACAACCGGTATTCTACACCATAATACAAAGATGACAAATGATTATGCATTCATTACCAAATGGCGCAACCAACCCGGATGAGGGCGTCAACCCAAATAGATATATTCATAACATTGATGTTTACAATGTAATTAACGGTTCATGATTGAGGGTGGTGGTGATGTAACCTTATGTAATATATAAAAATTGATAACAAGTCTTGTGTAGAAATGTTGAGCACGTATTCTCATCCCAAATAATATTAACAATGGCTATGAATACTCACATCGATAGTGATGGTGAATGTGATGATTGAAGTGTTGGTTTGTGATGACGTTCGAAAGGACTTAACCGAGTCCTATATTGTATGAGAAACTTATTAAGGAACCTAAAATGATCATATGCATGCATGATTGTTTAAACTTTAAATCCCCTAACATGACAAGTTTGTTGAACTTTTATAAGATAAAGCTCTATTTATAAAATTTCCAGGATTTGTCAAGACTTATGTCCCAGTTTGAGGCTGTTGTTAACATAGCTATGAAATGATTTAGACTTTGATATTTTTACTCATAAAACTACTATGTCTTATGATTTTTTCAAGGTAAAAATGGTGATTTTTGAGGTGTTTAGGTTAGGGAATCAATTCGTTAAAACTCATGTGTAAACAACAAGTCAGCTATTTGACCTTTAGGTTTGTATACAGTATTTGCGGGGTTCAAAACTTTAAATTAAATTACGAAAATTTCCAGATTTTTAGTTAAGATATAGATCTAACTTTTGAAAGAGAATCATGCTATTTCATTAAGCTTTGAGCTAGTTTTCGAAGTTGATGTAATGATTCTGCCAGAAAAATCCAAATTTCACTAAGGTTTTGTTTGTTTATCAGTCTTAATTCTTAATTTTGTCCTAAATTTGAAATTTAAGAGTTTAGAAGAAAAAATATTCTTTGTAAAAAAAAATAGAGGGAAAGATGTCTGACCGTCATCTCAATAATAAGAAAGGGAACTGCTACCTGAAATACTCTGCCAGCTCTTAAATTATTCACGCTTCATTCTCACCAAACCCTCTGCGTCGCCTTCTCCATCAAATCTGTCAACGTCGCTCTTTCCACCGGTGATAATCTGGCGACCTCCACCGCACATCTCCATCACCTCCATCGCTCTCTCCATCTGCCTCTCCGCCACTCCTCTGCGGCGCCTCTCTGCCTCAAGGCCTCTCTCTGCGTTGCCTCTCCGCCTCTCCTCTGCGTCGCCCTAGGTCTCCGACGACGATATTCTGGCGAACCTGGCCCAGGTAAAACCCTCTCCATCACTACTCTCCATCTCCATCTTCTCTACTCTCACACACAATCACTTGTAAAACCCTAATCTCAAACTCAAATGTATAAACCTGAGAATCTATAACTTCAATATCTTGCTTTTTTGACTTCTATTACTTTGACATTACAGATATCTCCATTCCTATTAACTATTCACACACTTTTGAGGCTTTTCCGTTGTGTATTTTTTTGTTCTTACTTGTGGATTTGTAAAAGTTATGTTTCACGAATCTTTTGAACATAAAATGTGTTGTTAGTTGTTGTTTGTGAAGTTTTTGGTCTCATGTTCTTTGTCTTTGTTATCTATCTTTTTTGGAATCATTTTAGGTGATTGGTGATTGATATTTAATATTGTTATTTGTCGTTTGTAGTCTTGCTATTTGTCATGTATCAGCGTTAATGAAAGTGATTGGTTTTCTGTTTATGTGTTATTTTGGTTTATGGTAGTGAATCGTTATTATGCTAGTATCTCTCCTTGCTTTAAGAACCCATTGTAATTACATACGAAAGTTAGCATATAAGTTATCATTGGACTTGGAACTGTATCTTATGTTGGTTTGTTTTAAAACCATTGCTCATGTTTGTTATTTGTTGGTTTTAGAACCCTTTTAGGAAAAAAAAAGTGACCGGTATCGGCTATATTGTGAATTGTCATATTTGGAACCTTTTACTCATGTACATATGTTGGTATATAGTGATGGATGACAATATTCGTGTAAAGTGGACAAGTGAGTTTCTAAAATCATTCTTAGAAATTGTATTGAGGAGATTAATAGAATGGGTCCTAAGGGAATTGGTCTACAAAAAGAATCATGGGGAAATGTAGCAAAGAAACTTGAGGATTTGTATGGGGTAAAACTTGCACAAAAGCAAACAAAAAATGAATACGATTACTTGAGGGGCAAGTTCTACGGATGGCTTTTCGCTAAATAAGACGGGAAATATTTATAACCCGTAAAACAATACTTTCAACCTTACGGAGGAAGAATGGACAGATTTTATTAAGGTATGTTTATAATCTTTATTTCATTTGTTTTACACATTTAGGGTTGTGTTGAGAATGTATTAAACACATTTAAACTTGGATGCAGGGTTACCCTAAAGCCAAGACTTTGAAGAGCTCTCCATTGCCATTCCCAGATCTTTGTAGAAAGTTATTTGAAAATACTACGGCTACTGGTGCTCGTAGTTATGCTCCAAACTCAATTAATCCAAGGCCTAAGGTTCCATCTTCATCTTTCCCCCTTGATATTGATGAAATCATTGCTAAAAATGACGATGATGATGATGACAATGATGGTCATCCAATTGTTCAAGGTTCTCACCTAATGTTCTAATGCCTAATGAGGATCAACCACACGAAGAAAGAAATATAAGTTGCACTCAAACCAATGTTAAGCCTACAAAAAAAGAACAAAATCGTAGTCGATATGGATGAAGTGCAAGGAGATTTGTGTAAAGTACTTAAATCACTAGCCAATCCAAGTACTCAATCAGAGGAAGCGAAGATGATTGAAGCTTGTATTAAAAAGTTGAAAATACTTTGCCTTGATGAAATGGATCAACTTTTTATGGAGGCTTTTGATATCTTTGGTCATTCCTCAACATTGAGAGAGTTATGGATGAAGATGCCTATAAATTCCGAATTACTAAAGGCATGGCTTGTTAGGACGGGAATGAGACTAGGGTATTTAGACGCTACTTATCCAAATTTGTCTTAGAGTTTGGTATTCGAATATGGTAATAATTATCCCTTAAATGTTTATCTGTTGGTAGTTGAACAATATTTATTTTGTATTGTGGTTAAACAATATGTTATTTTGTATTGTATTTAAGCAATATATTATTTTAGTATTGTGTATTGGGAACCTATCTTATTATATTTGGTTTTATACTTTTCAACAGGTGAAAGGTGGACAACATTCAAAAACAGAAACTTGCACTTGTTATTTATTTTTATCTATGTTATTTTTGTCCGAGAATTAGGAACAGGAAAAGAGAAAGAGATAATACATCTGCTATGTCCGGACATCAATATAGTTTAGAGTTATCAGAGAATAATAAACAACGTATTGAATTGTTGCGCATGTCCAGTGATGCATATGCACGATTATGTGCACATTTCGAAGATAAGGGTTGGTTAAAAGATAGTAGACATATATCAGTTTAAAAAAAGATGGCTATATTTTTAAGAATTATAAGTCGTAATCAACGCTTTTTGGTGGTCAAATGAAGGTTTCAACACTAGACTCAAACAATCCATAAGGTATTTCGGAAAGTGTTGGATAAAATGATTGAATTTTCTAAAGAGATCATCGTACCTACATCCTTCAATCCTAATCCAAACATCCCTGGAAACAACATAAGGGAACGACGGGTTTTTAAAGTAAATATTTTACCATATAAGTACGAATATGACGTATATTAATAGTGAAGTATATATGGTAGGGAGAAATCGGTGCACTTGATGGAACTTTAATAAGTGTCGTTCTTCCTATCAAGGAACAAAATGTGTATCAAGGAAGAGGCAAAGGTGAATGCTATCAAAATGTTTTGGCATGATGATGTTTACTTTTGTTTGTGCTGGTTGGGAAGGAATTGCCCATGAGTCAACGGTGTTATCTAAAACCATAGCGAATCCTGATATTAGTTTTCTGTTGCCTCCTCCAGGTATATTTTGAATATAAATTCATGCATTTGTATTCAACTTTTTGACTATTTTACCTTTTTTGGTAAATATTATCTATGTGATGCCGCATACACAAATACTCGAGGATTTATGGCACCTTATAAGGATGTTAGATATTCGTTAAGATATTATCGTCGTTTACGTGCAAGGACCAAGTACGAGAAGTTCAATCACGCTCATGCAAAGCTTAAAAATGTTATTGAGCATGCTTATGGCGTTATGAAGGCTCAATTTACAATCTTGAAGAAGATGGCACGTTTTCCACTTGAAGTTCAAAGGGACATTGTTTTGGCGTGTTGTGCGATTCATAACTTTATACGGAGAGAGCGTTTGAGGGATGAGTATTTTTATGAATCTGACCAAACTGAAAATTCATCAGGTAATGACAATCTACAAGATAATGAAGCCGATCCAGATTCTGAAACACATGGGACCGTAGCCAACCAACAATATATGGTTAACTTACATAAAGAAATCGCTGAAAGATTAATGCAGAATGGACATTGATAGAGATTAGTTATAATTGAATTTTGAAACTCTTGTTTGCTAATCACAATTGTCTTAATTTTGACGCTGAATTAAATATTTCAAGCAAAGTAAAAAATATATATTAGTTGTGTAAAAATAACAATGCGTGATTTAAGTAGATTACTACAGATTCAGACATTTCAGGTTTTAACAAACAGTCTTAACTGACATATTTCAAACTTCAGCACCACCTCTTATATTTCAGAAGTGGTTTCAGATTTCAGACATTTAAGCTCTTAATAAACAAACAACACTTAACTTGTAACTTGTGATTCTTTTTTTTCATCCAAAAACCATATGCATAAAAGGTCATAACCTCATTTCTAGACCTTTTTTCAAAATATTTTATACATACTTTATGTGTTCATACATTAATGAACATATTTGAGGATGCAAACTTTAATGTAAACTACTTTTTTCTAAAGTAACTTGTTGTTGGTGACTTTTATATCATGAAAGACAAGTAATAATTGAAATAAGTTTTGTTTTAGATATTCATACCTATTAGATGATCAATTAAGGTAGAGGATGGATAGTTGAAGCTCTTGTCTTCCAAAGTTCTTCAACACTTACGATATTTATCAATCTTGAAAAAGCAAGATGAGAGTGTGTATGTGTACCAATTTTGAGAGATGGCAAAGAAGAGAAAATTTGCAAGAGCAAAGGTGTGAAATTTGAAGTGGTCTTGCTTCTCTATTTATAAAAGAGGGTGGAGTATTGAAGACTTCACACCCATGCCTAAGTGATTCAAGACAAGATGGAAAGCATTGTGATCTTGAAAGGCGATGGTGATGGTGATATGGAATGAGAGTTAAAGGGATGGGGGGGGGGGGGTAGGGGGGGGGGGCAAGGGGTTTGGAAGAAGAAATATTTTTTTCTTTAATATATATATATATATATATATATATATATATATATATATATATATATATATATATATATATATATATATCTGAAATGTTATATTTATACTATGTGTGTACATAGATACACATTTACATAAATGTAATTACATGTTTAGTAAAATATTTTTGTCTTGCATAATTAGAGATTCATAAAATTGTTCATGCATAATGAATGTAACTAATACTAAATTAATGTTGCAACAAATTTAATTTAACTAATCACGTCGCAAGTTGATCAAACTAAGTCTTCGTTGTTTCATCGCATAACACCGATGAAATGATTTCTGTTTTGTAAGTAAAATCCTTATGATTTTGTTAACATCTTGATTTTATGATAATTATGTCTAATTGGATATCGGATGCTAACCTGATTTGCTGTCGATTGTTACATATAACTTTCATGTTACTTATCTTATGTTTACATGATGATGCATGTACGAAATTTGTAAGTATTAAAAAGCCTTTGTTGTGCGTTTTGCAAAGACCCCCCTTACGGGGTAGTCATGAACGACTAGCTCCTAAGGAGCAATACAACATCAATCACAAGTAAGATAGAATTAATAAAGTGAGGAATTAAGTCATTACAGAAGTTAGGAATATATTACAAGTTTAAACAAAACTATTAATGTTTAAAAATAAAATACAAAGGGCACAAGGACACTAATCTAATACATAACCACAATACATGACACAGCTTCTACCCAAACCACCGCCATAATCGTCTTTTTTCGATACCAATTTTAGATTGAGTAGTGGTATAATGACTTCCAATTCAAGCTTGCAGATCTCATGGACTTGGTTCAGCCGGACCTTTTCCTTTGATTAAACATGTAAAAAGATTCAACAACAACAATAAGCGGTTGGCTTAGTGAGATTATAGATTTAACAGTTAACATGCTATGACAATTTTAAGCGGAGACTTGACTTTTGACTTTTGACTTTAATCTCTGACGTTGACTTTAAGCATGATTTTAACAAGACTGCCGCTAATCGCCAGATATTGTGAGACATAGGACTTAAGATCGAATGATGTCTATTCCCACGCACACGCTTTTAATTGTGGGGATCAGCCACCTACTGGGCTAGCTACCAGTAAGACAACGTGGGTGGACATCAGATTAGACTTAATCATAGACACACATAGACTTAATTAGACTTGAATTGTGCGAAAGCATATGAAAAGCATTGGTAATAAAGCAAATAACTGAAAGCATTGAAGTATGAATCAAGATAGCAACAACAATATATATCCAGGACTAATTCAGACTATAGAGACATGTGTGCAGGATGATATACTATAAGCTATCATGATCCACAGGGCATCACCGTACCAAGGTGTGCACAGGTCACATTCTAGCTGATCATGTAGACTTACAAATAAAGCTATAACAACAATATGTCTCACAGGAAGACAAGCATGTATACAGTTATATCTCTTTTCGGTATGACTTTCAATTAACTCAGATATCAAATTAGTATATTAAAAGAGGTTATATCTCTTTTTTTTTATCTTAAGCCAGTTGTGTCTTTTTGAATCTCCCATCTGTATTATTGAACAATTTCTTTTATTGATGATGTTATTATCATCAATCGCTTAGCAGACTTTTGGATTGCGCTGACTATTATCAAGACTTGAGATGACTTTTTCATTTGTAATCCCTGAGTCCAGGGTTACTTTATTTGCATCAGCAAAGACTTTTATAGAAAAGCCAATTGAATAAGAATTCCATATATACATGCGTATAGACTTTTAATGACTTTCATTGATCATTCAAGACCAATCGCTTAATTCTTATAAGAATTTCTCTTTATTTCTAGTTTGACTTTAACTTTGTGTCTCTGACTTCTTTGATTTCTATTTAATTTGACATTAGGAGCTTAACAAGCTGATTCATAGACCATCTTCTCAATTTATTGGATCAGCAACTTCTACCTCTGCCTCATTAAGAGACACGTTGTAATCATTCAGATTACTAGGCTTTACAAAGAAGCTCGTGTTTAAGATTCATGTTTAGGTTTCCTTAGAGCTTTTGAATCATACATGATTCAAACAGTGATACCTATATTGTGTATAGGTAAAATTTCTATTTTGAAAGAGACATTTTGGTCATAGCTTGAACTGATACAACCTATATGGCATCCTTATATTCACTATCAATGACAAAGTTGTACAGTCGAACTCAAGACTTAATTCAAATCACAAGTTGATTCAAATCATGATTAGAAAATCTTTCTCCTGATCTCCTTAGCGATCCTATTTTTAAAAATGTTTCCGTAGATTTGGAATGAGGCCGAGATTGAAAACAGTGTTATTAACGAGCAAATCATGGTTATGAGAATATAGATTGATCAAGACAAATGTTATTAACGACTGTTTCAATATCAAGGGTAGCAGAAGGTTGGGCAAGTGACTTGGTTAATTGACATAACAGTGTTGTAGAGGTGAATGAATGAGGCCGAGATTGAAAACAGTGTTATTAATGAGCAAATCATGGTTATTAATATATAGATTGATCAAGACAAATGTTATTAACGATTGTTTCAATATCAAGGGTAGCAGAAGGCTGGGCAAGTGACTTGGTTAATTGACATAACAGTGTTGTAGAGGTGAAGGACAATCTGTAGTAAAATCAAATAACACACGACAGGTATTTAATTAGCAAAACGTACTCATGGCCGCATCTGATTTTCCTCTGTCTCCTCGGTTGTGATATGATAAACACGGGCTCTAGCTGACGGAGTTGCAACAATGCTCTTCATTGTTGAACCTCTGGCATATGACTGAGATTGATTGTTGCTTCTCATGGGACATTGATGATTAAAGTGTCCAAGTTTATCACACGTAGAACAACCAAGACCCTTCGTTGGGCATTCCTCGCTACTATGACCGATGTTGCTGCAGACATGACATTTCACATCATTTGGATCACATAGCCCAGTATGTGATTTCCTACATATTTTGCACACTCGTTGTTCGGATTGAATCGCATAAGACTTGGCTTTTAGAGGAGAGCTATACCGATTAGTCTGTTGAGACTGGGTCTTTCCTGTCTTGAAGAATCTACTAAACTGCTGCTTCTTTGGTGGAGAATGACATGTAGGATTGATCTGAGTTGCGCTTAGTTGTTCTCCAAACTCCAAGTATTCGCTTTCAATTTGTCTGGCTGCTTCCACCATCTCCAAGTACGTTTTGTATTTGTTACCACTCATCAGCTGACGATACTTTGGGTTCAATCCTCTAAGAAAAGTATTCATTTTTCTTTATTTTGTGGCTACTTGATAAGATGAATAGCCACACAATCGTGAAAACTCATGCTCGTATGCATCGACCGTCTTGTCGCCTTGAGTCAGTTGCATCAACTGAACTTCCATTCTATCTTGTTGATCCGCGAGATAGTACTTAGCATTGAGCATGTCGAGGAATTGCTCCCATTCAAGTGTTTTGATGACTTCCTCTCCATAGATACTCTTCTGTGTCTTCCACTATGCTCGGGCTTGACTCTCATCGAGTCTAAGCACTCAGAGATACTGAAAATCTCTTCTATGTGACAAATCCAGTCCAATGCCTGGATAGAGTCTACAGTACACCCTCAAACGTCAAGGCACCACTAGACTTAAAATCTTTAAATAGACAACCTTTTTGCTATTTAGTTTGGACATTTTCATTGGAGTTATCAGATTCAGACTTATCATCATGGGTTTGCTTACCCTTTCTTTTATTCTTTTTATCAGACTTACATTTTGCTTCAGCCTCATCACAAGCCTGAAACTGTTCTTGAATTAGTTTGACTTGTTGTTCATTTTGTTGTGCTAACAGTTGTTGTATAATCTTAAACAATTGCTGAGGAGTGACATTATCAGGAATTCCTCCTTTTCCAGACATCCTTACTGAAAAATAAAAATTCAAGTGATTTTCAGCTTAATAGACTTAGTGACTATGTACCCTTTTTCCCATCCTAACAGTCTGTATGTCCTATCTCAGTTCAAGTCACCTAGCATGATCGACACTTTATGTATTGCTTAAGTTTGACACCAAGTATTACTTATATAATACTTGATTCACTCAAACTATTTGCTCTGATACCATCCAGTCAAGATCCCCCCCCCCCCTCTTACGGGGCAGTCCTGAACGACTAGGTCCCAAGGAGCAATACAACATCAATCACAACTAAGATATAATTACTAAAGGGCGGAATTAAGTCATTACAGAAGTTAGGATTAGATTACAACAAGTTTAAACAAAACTATTAAAGCTTAAAACTAAACTATAAAGGGCACAAGGACACTAATATAATACATAACCACAATAAATGACACAGCTTCTACCCAAACCACCACCATAGTCGTCTTTATTCGATACCAATTTTGGATTCAGTAGTGTTCTAATGACTTCCAATTCAAGCTTGCAGATCTTATGGACTTGGTTCAGCCGGACCTTTTCCTTTGATTAAGCCTGTAAAAAGATTCAACAACAACTATAAGCGGTTGGCTTAGTGAGATTATAGATTTAACAGTTAACTTGCTATGACAATATTAAGCGGAGACTTGACTTTTGACTTTAATCTCTGACTTTGACTTTAAGCGCGATTTTAACAAGACTGACGCTAACATCCAGACATTGTGAGACATTGGACTTAAGATCCGATGATGTCTATTCCCACGCACACGCTTTTAATTGTGGAGATCAGCCACATACTGGGCTAGCTACCAGTAAGACAACGTGGGCGAACATCAGAGTAGAGTTAATCACAGACTGGTATAGACTTACTCAGACTTGAATTGTGTGAAAGTATATGAAAAGCATTGGTAATAAACCAAATGACTGAAGGCATTAAAGTGTGAATCAAGATAGCAACAACAATATATATCCAAGACTAATTCAGACTATAGAGACATATGTGCAGGATGATATATTAAAAGCTATCATGATCCACAGGGCATCACCGTACCAAGGTGTGCACTGGTCACATTCTAGCTGAGCATTTAGATTTTCAAATAAAGCTAGAACAACAATATGTCTCACAGGAAGACAAGCATGTATACACTTATATTTGTAACTCACAGTTACTATTTAGGGCATGACTGTTGACTTTGACTTTCGCAAGTAGATTAAATCCACCACCTGAGATATCTCAGGATTTAGCATTTGACTTTTCAGACTTTAGCTTTGAATTTTCTGACATTGGCTCTGACTTGCTTCTCTGACTTTGACTTGACTCTGTTGACTTGGCTTGACTTTACAGACTTTAGCTTGACTTTTCTGGCTTGGCTTTGCTGACTTGAACTTTATAACATAGTTCAGATATAGTTGAACCTGTTAATTGTATGACAAATCAATTTACATAAGCTTTTATGTCTTACATAATGCATTTGTTTATTTATGTTGCATTCTTGGATTTTCTAAAGATTATGTATAGAGTTATTGCATTATTGACATTTCGTGTCATATCATATTGTTGCATCACAATTAAGTTTATGACTTAACTTGACATGATTTAAATGACTTTATGATCTTATATGCATTTTCATGGGCACGTGTGACCCATTCTGGTCATTATTTTACTTTATTTGCAAGTTTAACTATTTCGTACGCATGTAATTGACATATTATGCATAATTATGACTTATGTAGGTCCCAAAAGGTTTCCCAAGTGTATAGCACTAAGCTGTAGAGTGGGGGTGAATACCGCTATTTAAAACTTAAACACTCTTTTCTCAATGTTTGTATGTATTATCAACAAAAGTTAATTACAAACAAGCTTGAATGCGGAAAGGTTCAAGCTGAGATGACAGATACAACAATTTGTCAACTAATCTAAAACACACTCAGACTAGTTACAATGATTACTCTCACTTAGAGGCACTCACTGTTTTTACAAGACTCAGATGGACAGCTTATACATGAACAGCTTAGACACAATCTACTGTTTTATATAAGCAGACTTGCATGCATGGAATAACACACTTCAATGCACGTACTGATTTTCACACTCTTGATTATTTCATTATCCTTAGAAGCTTCCTTTTATACTCAAAAGGAGAATCTCAGGGAAGCTTCTTCATTGCACAGATGAGATAGTGGAGAGTCTTTCCAAAAGGACAAAACACCTTTCTGCACGTTCTAATAAAGTATCTTTGTTTTCACATGGCAGAATCTTTGTCTTTTCCTTTTTGTCACTGTTGCATACGGCTTTAACCAAAAGAGGAATGTCAACTTTGCATCTTTCTTCTTTTGCTAATTCCATTCTGATATAAGAAAAGGTCTGTCACCCTTTTCAAATATATTTTTGTCATCATGTGACAGAACAGCGTGGACTGGTTGTGCAGTTCTATTTTCCACTTTGTCTTCGACTTGTAAACTGATCTTGTAGCAAAAAACAATACATGAGGACATGGAAACATATTCCATAAAGTATTTAACCTGTTCACAAAGAACATAACACTTGAAAACAGCCCAAGCTGCTCAAGAGAACAGAGCAGCGTAGACAGTTTATGCCCAGCCTGCTCAGCAGACAGAACAGCTTGGACAAACTGTCTTTGTTGCAACAAATGCAACATGGTAAACAACTTTGGGCTGATATTGCAAATCACTTTCAGGTTTCAATAAGGCATGTAACAGGCCTTAAATTCAACCTTCAAATGCATCAACAGGTTTGATTAAAAATCTCCCCCTTAGATGTACAGCAGGTTTGACTAAGGCCTTTTTGTGCCTAACAATCTCCCACTATTTGCAATAATCAGTCTAAGCTGATTTAATCAATAATCACTTTACATTTTTACAATACATCTTGCTGAAAGGAAATTACAACATTTAAGTAAAGTAAAAGACCACTTTATATATACTGATTTTGATTACATAAAAACAACACATGTTTTTACAAGAGTACAACTAATGTACTAATGTATATTACTACTGATGTAAATAAGAAAAGTTACAACATATGTAACAAATTACAACTAATGTACAAAAAATTCAACACTTTGGACTGTTGATTTTGGGAGCAGATAATGGCAAGCCTGTCCAACAGATGGACAGCTTCCATTCTTCACCTACCCTGATGGTAGATGGACTTCACTCCAGTGGAGGTGGTCATTCGAACATCTTTTCAAACTCATCCCTTGTTTCCTCAAAATCTTGGATTTCAACTCTGAGGATCATAAACTTGGGATCTTGAAGTTCACCTCCCTCATAAAAGCCTCTGAGCTGATCCCAGACGGCTGCTCTCCACCAGCTTGATTGCCTGAATGAAGCTGCAAGTCTGAAGGCTGCAAGCTGTCTCAGATCCACCTTGTATAGATCTGATGCTCTCTGAAAACTTTTCTTCTGTGTTAAGGGATCTACAAAAAATGCCCCCAACTCAGGTTCTTCAATTATCTTGCCTTCTTCAAACTCTACTCCACTAGGCAGGCTGTAGTCAATTCCTTTCATCTCAACAGCATAATCACCCTGTTCAATTAAGATGACGAGTTGTTCCAGCTCAGTATCCTTTCTTGTCCTCCTGGGCTTTATTTTGGGTTGTGTCACATAGACACCCTCACTAACTTCTTTTGAAATCAGGCCAAGATCCTTCACTCTCTCCATTAGCTTCTTAACATATGCCCTGACAGTCTTAGCCGTTTCTGACTTAGACTCGCTCAGGGCAACTGCCAGCTCAACCCATTCCCTTTACCCCATCTGTGCAACATCAGTGTAGTCATAAGTTTCCAGTTCTGGGCCTGCTGCACCCATTCTGGTTATTTTCAATTTCCACTGATTGCCTTTTCTTGATGTGGGGACAGCATTGACAATTGCTTCCTTGGCAAGCCTTCTATCTGCAACATCCTGAAACTTTTTCCTTGCCAAGTTGTAAAAATGGAATTGGGCCCTTGCAGAGGATGCTTGCTTTGGTTTGGTCACAGAGACCTGAGCACCTACTTCCTTTTCAACTTCCTTCTCACCAGCTGATCCTTTAGCAGCTTCCATCAGTTTCTTTTGCACATCCAGAGAGGGCATTTTGATTTTGCTTGCCTCTTGAAGTGCAAAAGTTCTGGCAGCTTTGGCAGAGGCTTCTTCTTTTCTTAGTGCTTCCAGGGCTTGAAGCTGTTCATCTCTGAACTCAAAGTATTTATCCATGGGAAGACCCATTTCATTTGCCCTGGCTTTCTGAAACTTTAACTCTGCTGCTTTCTGTTGTTCAGGATTAAATGCTGCTTTTTCTTTTCCTTTAGCTGTTGTAGTGATAACAGCTTCAGGAGTATCTTCCTCTTCTTCTTCTTCCTCTAAAATGAGATGCCTCCTTCTGCTGCTTGGCCTGTCCTCAAGAATGAATTCCTCCCCCTTAGACTGAGCAGGGTTTGGAGATTCAGCCTGAGTAGGCATAGCAGCATGAGAAGCACCTTCCACTGTACCAGTAGCCATTGCAGATGCTCCTGCTGGTTGACCAGTGGATACTGATTTCTCCTTAGGAGAAGAAATTTTCTCCCCCTTAGACATAGTCTTAGAGGCAGACAACTTCTCCCCCTTTGAAGGAGATGGACCAGCACCTTCAACAACTGGTCTGCCTGAAGAAACGAATTCAGCAGGCTTGCCAGTAGTTTTGGCAGCAGGTTTGAGACCAACCAGGCTATGCACTAAGAAAGCCAGGTTGTCCTTCACCTCTGCAAGTTGGGAAAGACAGTTTTGAAGAGAGGAGGATTGGGTATCAGCAAGGGAGGTCAGCTTAAGAATGTTTTCTCTATCAGAAGCTGTGAAGAGCAAACTTTGGAGTTGTGCAAGATGTAACTGTAGAGAGTCTTGCACATCAGCAAGGTTTGCTGACACAGAATTTGATAGAGAGCCTATTAAGGTGTTTAAGCTGGCCAAAGTGGCAGGAAGTGTAGAATTGCAAGTGGTTAGGAGAGATGACAGCTGTTTGGATATGGCTATCATAGAGGACACAGAGTCCTGTTGGAGTGAAAGAATTGAGGATAGGGAAGAGAAGACATTTTGCAGCTGTGCAGTGAGTGCAAGCAGCTGTGAGGTGTTGTCAGTTTGTGGAGTGGCTGGGAAGGAATCCTTGAACATATCAAAGAATCCCTTAAGCTGTTCAGACACAGTGTCTGAAATAAGAGAGGGTAGAGAGGACATGGAGGTTTCTAAAGAACTAACGTTGTTGGTCAGCAAAGAGAGCTGATCCTTCAAAGGCAGGTCTTTAGGGGATGAAGGTGTATGAGTGGATTGTTTGTAGTGAGTAGAGGGTGATGAAGAGGATGAGTCTGGTGTATGGGGAGGTGATGTAGAAGGAAGGGGTATGTTGGAAAGAAGCTCCAAAGCCTGGGCAAAAGTGATGGAGCCCAGTTTGGAGGGATCAATGGGTCCTTCAGCAGTGACAGTAGTTGCATCATCAGGAGAGGGGTAGAGGATGGTAGCCTTACAGACATTGCTTGTTTTGCAACACCTTCATTAAGGCCAGTGGTGATTCCCTCTACAGCACCTTGGTTTAAAGGTACCTCATCATGGGGAGATGGGATTTTCATTTCAACATCAGCAGTGGTGAAACCTGCTAATGGAGTTTGCAGTATGGGAGTAGCCTCACCAAAGGGATGTTTTGTTCCCTGAGGTTCATCAGCTTGAGTTGTGGGTCCTTCAGCAGCTGTTTGGTGTAGAACAGCTGCATCATGAGGAGCAGAAGTTTGAGGCTGATCTGCTGGTTGGTCTAAGCCAGCAGGATGGACACCTCGTGCAGACTCAGGGTGTGGAGAAGTTTGAGGTGGAGACAGTGTGGACTCAGTATGGAGTGGAGAGAACTCCTGTCTTTCAATATTCTCAGCCTGTTGGGAGGCTGGAATAGTTGATGTGGCTGTCTCCATTTGTACAACTGGCTCCTGTTTGGAAGAACCAGAGGGTCTAGGCTGACTAGGGGTAGACACATATTGGAGTGAAGCAGGCTCCAATTGTGCTGAACCTTCTCCCAAAATAGGAGAGGCAGCAGGGGTTGCTTCTTTTTCAACTGAACCCTGTTGAGAGGGAACATAGGGGCTAGTTTGGGTTGTTGTGGTTGCTTGTTTCTTTTTGGTGATTGATTTGCGATGGTATAGTATGTGATATGAGGTGGGTGAGTTTGGAGGGGAGATAAGAGGTTCAGACTGGACAGGTGTGGAGACTGGGTCAGAAACAGGTGGGTTGGCCTGTTCTATAGTCTCAGGTGCCACAAAGGCATCAGCCACAAAGGCTTCAGGTTCAACGAATGAACCAGGGTGAGGAGTCTGCTCCCCCTCAGCCACAGAGGCTGAGGGTGCAGATTCTGTAAGGTCTACACACTACGGATCTATCTAGACGCGAGACCGTCAATGAGTGCGGAATCCTCGTTAACGGGTTGACGGAAACAACTCTCACACGGAACACGGAGACTATCAACAAGCTGTACGAACGACAACGAACGCACCTACTAGATGATTCTCTCCGAAAGAACACTCACAAAGCTGATAAACTCGAAATCGCCTTTTGCTAATCACTCACACGAAATCTGCAAAAGTCTGCTAATGATTCGAGTCTATCCCTAATTATAGAGGCTCATTCGAGTTTGTCCCCTTGACATTCTCGAATCTGCCTTATGATTCATATTCGAATCTGTCCTAGATTCGAATCTCAGTTACTTAGTGAATTCGAATTTAATCTAAATTCGACTTTCACATATTAAACTTATATTTGAAACTTATGTTTTTAACTTATGTTTGACTTTATCTTTGATTTTTATGTTTGAACTTCTTGTAATTAATTACATCAAGTTCAAACATACAATCAATAACTATCAAACATATATAAACATTTGTATCAAATACTCGTTAATATTCAATGCTTTGCAGTAAACTTAAACCAAATTGCTAATCCACTAAGACTGCTATCGTCACACAGGATGTACCAACAGACTCCCCCTTGACGATAGCTTCTAACAATTTATACATTTGATTAAGTACTTTGTTTATTTATTCAAATCGCTGCCAGCATACAAACCTTTCTCGATACACACTTTAACTACATTTTCATATTTCCTAGCCTCACTATCCATATGAGTGTCGCTTGAGATTCTATGAGCATGAAGTACTTGAAGGTCATCTTTAGAAGGATTTACAAGGTGAAGACGATCGTAGACTCTAAGAATCACTTTTTCTTCAATGTCTTCCATCACAACTTCTCCTGTCTCACTTTCCACATACCACCAATTTAGATTTTTCATCACGTCCTGTGGCATTGGCTTGAGTGGAACCTTTCTCAGACATCTAACTGGTCTGTATTGTATTCTCATCCACGGACGACCAGTTAGAGGGTCAATTCGAGTATGGTTCATTACTCGTTTACCTACCCTCGGATTGAGCCGTTCGAACTTCCTCGACCTTCCTTCTTTTCTTATGATCTTCTCAAATATTTCAGCGTAAGGGTCGTTGCCGATGTTGATTAGCTCCTTCCATGCTAACGCCTTTATTTCAATCTTTGGCAAGGAGTTGAACACTTTCAGAGTTCTTCTGAGATACTGGAGACCATCTTTTCTTTTTATTATGAATAGTTGCAATTCTCGATCAAAGAACCACCTCAAAATACTTCCTGAAAGTTCTCCAGTACCCGGCACGCGTATCTTCTTTTTCAGCTCCAACTCTCTTTTCTCTGCCCTAAACCATAGTTTTCTTTTCTCTTCATTGGTAAGTTCTCTGGCAGGTTCTTCACTTGCTGATTCAATATTTAAAGAAGCGTGTACCACTTCTATGTCAATCATCTGATTTCCTTCCGTTATGTAAGTATCTGTGATGGGGTTTTGCTGAACAATGATCTCATTTGCTTCATCATCTTCATCAGCACAAACTTCATCATCAGATTTCCAATCTGTTACATCTTCGGGCACAAATTCTCCTTCTTCTAACTCCTCCATTTCATCCTCAAAGTCAAAGCCAAGGTCCATAGGGTCGTCATCGAGATCCATTAGAGCTTCGATCATTTCATGTATCTCTGACTCTGTGGCTTTTGATGAACTGGCCTCTCCTTCTACAGCTCCTGATTGACCTGGCTACCCCTGAGTCTCAGCATCTTGAGCAGCAGTAAAATCTACTGGCTCATTATGTCTTTGCGTGCTGGGATCATTGCCATCATTATCTCCATCATTATTTTCATCCCTGGGCAGCTCTACTTGATCACGGCAGCTTGTCTCTTCCTGAGCCTTTAGATTTTGCATTAATTGCTCAATCAGGGAGCGCATCGATCGTATTTCAGCCGATTGATCAGCAACAAAGGTTTTCAACTCCAAGTTTTCTTCCTGAACTTTGCCCACAACTTTCTTCAGGTCGGCATTCTCGATATCTATGTTGGCATTATGCTTCTGAATTTTAGCGAGAGCTGTTGTCAGACCAAATATTTGAATTTGTTGAAAGTCTACTCTTCTCTTTAGCTCAGAAAATCTTTGATTCTCCATGAAGGTGGATGACGTTGATGGTATGGATTGTATTGGGGTTGGAATGATTGGTGATGGAATGTACGGTTCAACTAGTCTCTGATACCACTTGTAAAGTCTACACACTACGGATCTATCTAGACGCGAGACCGTCAACAAGTGCGGAATCCTCGTTAACGGGTTGACGGAAACAACTCTCACACGGAACACGGAGACTATCAACAAGCTGTACGAACGACAACGAACGCACCTA
Organism: Centrapalus pauciflorus; assembly: GCA_020465985.1. NCBI lineage: Eukaryota > Viridiplantae > Streptophyta > Magnoliopsida > Asterales > Asteraceae > Centrapalus > Centrapalus pauciflorus. The sequence continues at coordinate 231,275 of JAANYP010004061.1, forward strand.
CTAAATGATTCTCTCCGAAAGAACACTCACAAAGCTGATAAACTCGAAATGGCCTTTTGCTAATCACTCACACGAAATCTGCAAAAGTCTGCTAGTGATTCGAGTCTATCCCTAATTATAGAGGCTCATTCGAGTTTGCCATGGGCCAAACTCGAATCACGCCCAACGCTAATTCGAGTTTGTCCCCTTGACATTCTCGAATCTGCCTTATGATTCATATTCAAATCTGTCCTAGATTCGAATCTCAGTTACTTAGTGAATTCGAATTTTATCTAAATTCGACTTTCACATATTAAACTTATATTTGAAACTTATGTTTTTAACTTATGTTTGACTTTATCTTTGATTTTTATGTTTGAACTTCCTGTAATTCATTACATCAAGTTCAAACATACAATCAATAACTATCAAACATATATAAACATTTGTATCAAATACTCGTTAATATTCAATGCTTTGCAGTAAACTTAAACCAAAATGCTAATCCACTTAGACTGCTATCGTCACACAGGATGTACCAACAGATTCAGACTGAGCTGTTTTGGCCTTCTTATGGACAGGCCCAGCTTCAGTGGTTGCCAAGGTCCTTTTAACAAGCTTGGCCCTGGCTTTGGATTTTCTTTTGGGAGCAGTTTCAGGATCCACCCTCTCATCAGAGGGTCCTTCCACCAATCCTAACAGCCTCCTCATTGGAGTAGAGAGAGGAGGCTCATTTGGGAGAACCGGAGTGTATAAAAGTCTATTCCCTATTACAGGGAATGTAGCAGTATGAAGTAAAGGCTGAGAGTTATACAAATGCTCACCACAAATGTGCTTGAAGATGAGGCTCAGAAACCTCGGATATCGAACAGCAGCTGGTCGTGTCTCCTACTGCACCAGGTTCCTCAAATTCATCAAAATCCACTTAGCCATGTCTATTGTAGTTCCATCCACAAGCTGCAGAACTACAGGAACTTCATCACGGCTCAGTTGGTCAAAGGAACCAACTTTGCTGCTGAAGCACATTACCACAGAGGCGAATAAGAAGATGTAAGTAGGAGACAAATCCTTTCTGAACAGTGTTGCTCCGACTTTTGGTTCTGCTACACCACAGAAGTACAGCAGATTCTTCATTTGTTCATCTTCAGGCTGTGGCTGATCATAGTGTTCAACCACAGGGAGTCGAAGAACTTCCCAGAGCAGACGAGTGTTGATCTCAATGGTCTGTGTCCCATTGAGTATGGTGCCCTTGATGACTTTGGTATCTGGGTTGTAGGCACAGGTGTACCTGAACTCATACACCATCTCCTGGTATAGGACACCAGGAGTTGCAGTTATGGCGTAGTTCAACGGATGAACTTTCAAAAACTCCACCATTTGGTCATAGCCTTTCCCCACATAGTTTTTGGGAATTGTGAGGTTGGCAATGTAGTTAGTGGATTTCACTGTTAGCATTGTGGTGACTAATGAGTGTTTCTGTACATCATCACCAACAAATACTGGTAGAAAGGGGTTGTTATTGTGAGCCATATTGGGAAGTAGTGAAAGAAACAGAAGCACAGGACACTTAGTTGATTTTTAGGGTTTTTGGGAAGTTTATGGAAGTAGTGAGGAAGATGAAGATGAAACAGTAGGGGTATTTATAGGATTTAAATGTGAGTGGGTATGAGAGAGAAACATTTGGGCGGTTGATTTGAAAAAGTCGTTAACCGAGAACGAAACGGTTGTCCATGTCAGACCGTTTGTCAGACCACTTGAGCCCTTTTAAATCACTAACACACGAAACCCACATTATCCGCAGTAATTAAGTTAATTAAAAACAAAAATTAAGTAACTTAATTGTGAAGAAAGGTTATTAAACTGATGGTCTAAGCTGATGGTCAAACCTGTGATGAGCAGAGTCATAGCAAGCTGTTCACTCTTCAAGCTGTTCCTTCAACCTGTTCAGCTATGTAACAACAGGTTCTATTCAATAGCTTATCAGGTTACAAGACGATGCCTTGTATGACAGATTGAAAGAGTGAGTAGGGTGGAGATTTGATCATCAGATCAGGCTTGACATATAAGCGGTTGTTGTCAAACCAGTTATATGACCAAGCTGTTCAAGTTGTGCAGAAAACGGCTAAGTATAGAACATGCATAGCATGTTCTGTCTAAGCTATTCTGAAAGAAGTTGAGCAGTGTGGGACATATAAACTCTTAGAACATGAAGGACACTTAGTCACTTTTGTTTAACATGCCCAGCTTGCTGACAAGGTAATTAAACCTGTTTTCATCAAGAGGTTTGGTGAAAATGTCTGCAAGCTGTTCATTAGTAGAAAATAAAACTTACCTCCACATTACCTTTCTGAAACACTATATTGTTGGATATAGCTATGGCACTTGTATTATCACACAGAATAGGAGTTTTCCTATATTCAAGCCCATAGTCTTCAAGCTGATGCTGCATCCACAGAATCTGCCCACAGCAGCTTCCAGCAGTAATGTACTCAGCTTCAGCATTAGAAATAGACACTGAGTTCTGCTTCTTGCTACACCAACTTATCAACTTACCACCAAGGAGTTGACATCCACCTGTTGTGCTTTTCCTGTCTAGCCTGCAACCTGCAAAATCAGAATCTGAATAACCTGTCAGTTCAAGGCTTGAGTGTTTGGGATACCAAAGACCCAAACCTGGTGTACCCTTAAGGTATCTGAAGATTCTTGTTACAGCAGCTAGATGTGATTCTTTTGGATCAGCTTGGAACCTAGAACATAAACAGGTAGCAAACATAATATCAGGTCTACTAGCAGTTAAATACAGCAAGCTCCCAATCATGCGTCTGTAAGCTGTTACTGAAGCAGCTTTGCTACTGGCATCAGCATCCAATTTTACATTGGTTGCCATTGGGGTTTTAATAGGAGAACGTTGATCAAATTTATACTTTTTCAGTAGATCTAGAGTATACTTTGATTAATAAAAATTCCATTTGGGTTTGTTTAACCTGTAATCCTAAAAAGAAAGTAAGTTCACCCATCATACTCAATTCATATTTGGATTTCATGAGTAATGAAAAATTCTTGCATAACAGCTCATTAGTAGAACCAAATATTATGTCATCCACATAAATTTGAACAAGTATAATATCAGACTTCACCTTCTTTATGAACAATGTGGTATCTACTTTACCTCTGCAATACCCTTTGCTCATAAGGAAATCAGTAAGAGTGTCATACCAGGCTCTAGGGGCTTGTTTTAGACCATAGAGGGCTTTGTCCAACTTATAGACAAAACCTGGATGATGTTCATTCTCAAAACCTGGAGGCTGCTTGACATAAACTTCTTCTTGCAGCTTTCCATTCAAAAATGCACTCTTCACATCCATTTGGAATACCTTTATGCTCTTATGAGCAGCATAGGCTAGAAACAAACGAATTGCCTCCAGCCTCACCACAGGAGCAAATGTTTCATCATAGTCAATTCCTTCTGCCTGTCTATAGCCCTGAGCAACAAGTCTTGCCTTATTTCTAATTACATGACCTTGCTCATCCATCTTGTTACTGTAAATCCATTTGGTGCCAATTATAGTTTTACCTTTAGGAGCAGGGACCAGCTTCCATACCTTGTTTCTCTCAAACTAATTAAGTTCTTCTTGCATGCAGTGATCCAATTGGCATCTTTAAGTGCTTCATCCACTTTCTTTGGCCCCATGAGGGACACAAAGCTAGAGAACATACAAAAATTCCCTAAGCTGTCCCACCTTGTTTGTACCCCTTTGTTGATGTCACCAATTATTTGATCATTGGGGTGACATCTGATCCACTTAGGATCATTCTTCAATGAGGATTCTCCTGAGTTGTTAGCATCTTCAGCAGGTCCTGTTGAACAGCTCTCAAGATTTTCAGACACACTGTTGTCTTGAGCCTGTTCACTTGTTGAACATGACTGGCCACTGTTGAACATATCAGCAGAGGATCCACGAAAATCAGCATTGATTGGTTCAGGACATGTAGTTGTAATTAAGTCAGTACACTTATTCGCACAGGGTGTATTGACATAATCATCATCATGACCATCATGATTAACAGGTTCCACACTGGATGTAGTGGAAGCTTTTGAGTCCTCTTCACTGTTTGAATGCATGAGATCATCAAAGATGAATTCTCCTGAAACTGATTCAGGAACAGCTTTGGTGGAAGCATTCTTGGACTCTTCAAAGGTAACATTGATAGATTCATCTATCACCTTTCTTTTGTTGTTGTATACTCTGTAGGATTTGGAGATGGCAGAGTAACCAACAAACACACCTTCATCAGCTTTTGGTTCAAACTTTGCCAGATGATCCCTTTGATTCAGAATGAAGCAGGGACATCCAAATACATGGAAGTAGCTAATATCTGGCCTCCTCCCTTTGAGCAGCTCATAGGGAGTCTTGTTGAACCTTTTCACCACTAAGGATCTGTTTTGGGTGAAGCAGGCAGTGTTAACAGCTTCAGCCCAGAATGATGAAGGTAAACCAGATGCACACAACATGGTTCTAGCAGCTTCAATGAGGGTTCTGTTTCTCCTTTCAGCAACTCCATTTTGTTGAGGAGTTCTTACGGCTGAAAAGTTTTGTGAAATCCCTTTCTCTTCACAGAAGTCTTCAAGAGTACTGTTTCTGAACTTAGTACCATGATCACTTCTAAGCTGCTTTACTTGAGCAGAGTTCAGCATTTCCATCCTTTTCACAAATCCAATGATTTCTCTAGCAGCCTCTCCTTTGCTCTTCAGAAAGATTACCCATGTAAACCTGGAGAACTCATCAACCATTACTAGAGTGTATCTTCTTCCTCCTAGACTTGGGACATTGACAAGTCCAAACAAGTCCATGTGGATTAAGAAGAGAGGAGTATCAATAGAAAAATTATGCTTTGATTTAAAAGATGATTTCCTCTGCTTGCCTTTCTCACAAGCTGTGCAGAGTTTATCCTTAACAAAAGTCATGGAAGGCAAACATTTTACCAACTCTTTCTTACAGAGTTCCATATCCCTCAGTGGATCCCTGTACATTGTCACCAAAAGTGACTTTTGGCCCTTTTTCAGGCCTTAGATCATTCAGCAGGTCCTTGCAACCTGTCATGTGCCCTAAGCAGCCACTGTCCAAGTTCCAAACCTGGGATGGTTGTTTGTCCTGCAGAATGTCATAGGAAAATATTTTACATTTAGGGGAACTCATCATAGTGATGAGTTCTCCTACTTCATCAACATGTGTTAATGGGCTAGTAATATCCACATTAATATTTCCTATTTGAATGGTATCAGTTTGGATACCACTCTCATTGACTAAGTTACTTCCAACACTGCTTGTTTTAGCAATGATTGAACTAGCAGAGTCAACAGGACTCATGTCCTCAGCTTCAGGACAGTCTTTGGCCATGTGTGTCTTCTTCCCACATTTATAGCATTTTCTCTTTTTGGCCTTTTTGGAAGAGGAGCTTTCAAAAACACATTCTGAATTATTTCCGTTGATTTTATCAGCAGGTTTAGCAAACTTATTACTATTTCTCGATAAATCAACAGATTTGGTGGTTGGCACAATAGCAACAGCTTTGCCTGTTTCTTCTCTCCTCTTTTTGGGAGGACAAATATCAAAGACAGGAAGCTTTATTGGTTTTTGACCTTCCACAGGTTTGGGAAACTTATTCCCAGATTTCTCAGGTTGAGTAATGTCTTTGCCTTTGCCCTTACTGAGATGTGATTGATGCTGCCTATCAGCATAATCACTGTTTCTGGTTTTGAAAGACTTATTTTCATTGATAACCAGTTTTCTACCATGATTTGAAAACTTATTTGAATACAAAGCAGATTTGCTTTCAACATGATACTTACCCTTGTTGAAAGTAGGCTGCTTACTTCTTGAAAACTTATTTTCATAATGCTTAGCATCAAAAGGATTAGCATGTCTCTTACCATTTGCTTTGGACCCAGAGCCTGTTTTGTCAACAGGTTTGGTGTCCATCGCTGCAGCTTGAGCATGTTTTTCTTTCCTTTGCTTGTGTGAATTAGCAGAGCACTTAGCAGGCTGATTTGATGGACAACCCATTCCATCATCAGCTTTTGGGCCTTTTTCACACAAGCAGTCAGTATTTTGAGGCCTGACAAACCTGTTTGTTGAGACCAGCTTTCCATTAACTTTCTGGATGAAAGTACTGGAAAGCTCACCAAGAGTGGATAAGTCGTCTTTCAGATTATTGATCTCAACAATAAAAGTTGCTGTGTCAAGATCCCCTCCAAGATAGGCTTGGATTTGTGCAGGGATCTGCTGACTTATGTAATGACTGACTTTTTGTGCTAATTGGCACCAAGAGTCAACTATCTTTTGAAGCTTTGCATGTTTTACATCTGTTTCTCTCTTTTCTTCCAGTAAAATAGAGTTGATGTGTTTTAGTTCATCAAGCTCAGTTTCCAACTTATGGAAACTGTCTATTTTACTAGATTCAATTTCAAGATCAGCTTTAAGCTTAGAGATTTCAGATATTAAAACATTATGCTTCTCAACAGCAGCTTTTAAATCAACCAGCATATATTCAAACATTTTTACTTTTTAATCTGAACTGTAAGCCATAAAATTTTGTACCTTGTACATCAATGTAGGGTTCCAGTTCTACAAGCTGCTGAAGGCTTCCGCTTCAGCCAAGTCCTGTTTGAAGTTGCTAGTTGATGGGACATCAGTATTGGCCATCAGACAATTGTTGTCTTCTTCATCTGTGGATGAATCAGACTCCTCCCAGTCAGATGTCTCTACAATCAGTCCCTTTTGCTTGTTGGAAGCCACTGAGTTTTCCAACTTTTTCAGCTTTGCCATGGCCATAAGGTACTTAACCCTATAGCCATCATCCCTGTTAGTCTTGTATGGTTTGGAAGACTGTCCAACAGCTTTTGACACACAGTTAGCAGCTGTATGTCCAGTTTTGCCACATTTGAAGCACTCAGCTTTAGATTTATCAAATGCCTTCTTCTTGACAGCATTTGAATTTCCCTGCAACATATTTCTTCCAAACCTCTTCTTGTTGAACCTTTTGACAAGCATGACTATCATTTACTCATTATCAAGCTCAGCAAGATCTGCACTGTCATCCTTATCAGACATTTCCTCTCTCTCATCATCAGCCTGTTGATCAGATTGTGTGAACACATCACAATCCTGCCCAACAGGTTGTCTCACGCTGGCCACTAAGGCAGCACCTCTCTTGGACATTTCCAAGGCATTTCTTTTCTGCTGCCTTGAATGCTCATCATTTAGTAAAGATCCATATAAGTTTACCAGATCTATACTTTTGATGGTACCTGAGTTTCTCAAGATGGTAGAAAAGTATTTCCATTCTTCAGGTAGGATGTCCAAGAACTTGTTCACCAGAGTCAGGCTGTCCTTTGTGATCCCAACAGATTTGAGATCATTAACAAGAGCAGTAAACCTGGTGTAGGTTTCTGTGAGTGTCTCCTTTGGTTTTGCAAAGAAGAGTTCATACTGTCTAACAAGATTGTTAATCCTGTTGTCCAGTGTGATTGTGGGTCCATCATAGACGGTACACAAAGTATCCCACATCTCCTTTGCAGTCTTCATCTTCTCAACCTGTTTGAACACATCATCAGGTAGAGAGATAACCAGGTTATTCCTGGCTTTTGCTTCCAGAGCAACCAGTCTTTTGTCTTCATCAGACCATTGAGCTTTGGCCTTCTCAAAGGTTCTGATTTCAGGAGTTGCTCCTTCAACAGCAGGAGTTATGGTAGTAACAGAAGTTGGCACATAGAGACCTTCCATTACTATCTCTGGTAGTTGTACATCCAGATTCTCTAAATAGAGCATCATTCTGCACTTCCAGCCAGAGAAGTTCTGATGATTGAACTTTGGGGGTTTGGCCATTAAACCATTGTCATACTAAGAGGAACTTGCAGAACTGTTGTCCATGAAAACGAAGGGAGAATGAGAGATCTAGAGCTGACACACACTCTAACACTGCTGTGATACCAGTTGTAGGTCCCAAAAGGTTTCCAAAGTGTATAGCTCTAAGCTGTAGAGGGGGGGGGGGGGTGAATACAGCTATTTAAAACTTAAACACTCTTTTCTCAATGTTTGTATGTATTATCAACAAAAGTTAATTACAAACAAGCTTGAATGCGGAAAGGTTTAAGCTGAGATGACAGATACAACAGTTTGTCAACTAATCTAAAAGACACTCAGACTAGTTACAATGATTACTCTCACTTAGAGGCACTCACTGCTTTAATAAGACTCAGATGGACAACTTATACATGAACAACTTAGACACACTCTACTGTTTTATATAAGCAGACTTGCATGCATGGAATGACACACTTCAATGCACGTACTGATTGTCACACTCTTGATTATTTCATTATCCTTAGAACCTTCCTTTTATACTCAAAAGGAGAATCTCAGTGAAGCTTCTTCATTGGACAGATGAGATGGTGGAGAGTCTTTCCAAAAGGACAAAACACCTTTCTGCACGTTCTGATAAAGTATCTTTGTCTTCACATGGCAGAATCTTTGTCTTTTCCTTTTTGTCACTGTTTCATACGGCTTTAACCAAAAGAGGAATGTCAACTTTGCATCTTTCTTCTTTTTCTAATGCCATTCTGATATAAGAAAAGGTCGGTCACCCTTTTCAAATATCTGTTTGTCTTCATGTGACAGAACAGCGTGGACAGGCTGTGCAGTTCTATTTTCCACATTGTCTTCGACTTGTAAACTGATCTTGTAGCCAAAATCAATACATGAGGACATGGAAACATATTCCATAAAGTATTTAACATGTTCACAAAGAACAGGTTCTGTTCACAAAGAACAGAACACTTGAAAACTGCCCAAGCTGTTCAAGAGAACAGAGCAGCGTAGACAGTTTATGCCCAGCCTGCTCAGCAAACAGAACAGCTTGGACAAACAGTCTTTGTTGCAACAAATGCAACATGGTAAACAGCTTTGGGCTGATATTGCAAATCACTTTCAGGTTTCAATAAGGCATATAACAGGCCTTAAATTCAACCTTCAATTGCATCAACATGTTTGATTAAAAATCTCCCCCTCAGATGTACAGCAGGTTTGACTGAGGCCTTTTTGTGCCTAACAACTTATATTATGTTTATAAGTGTCATTATTTCATAATACTTATATTTGAATGTTCATACAATCTAACTCATAAATGTTCACGGCGTCTATATGCATATCCTATTATTAAACTCTCACTTTATGCTTTCCTTTAATTTTCATGGCAATGAACTATATGATCATAACAATTAAACATCATGGCTTTATATTATTTCACATTCACAAGCCGTATGTCAAATTACTAATTTTTATGAGTCTATTATGCACATGATTATAAGCTAAATTATGATCATTCAATCACATATGTATAAACATTGTTACTGTTTTGATGTTAATACACACTTTTAAATAGACACTTTCATTGGATTAATACACACACATAATATGAATATTTATGCTTAAAACCATAATCTTTCACACAAATGCATGCTAATTATTGTAAATTAGGGGCTGTTATTACACATAAATTACACACCCAAAACTTATATTTTTGTTCAATTAATTGTTGTCCACCAATCAAAAAATACACATACACACTATTGTTGTACTTATAATTAGAGTATATATATATATATATATATATATATATATATATATATATATATATATATATATATATATATAGATATATATATATTATGCTGTCCCATTCGTTCAAGTTTATATATCGACACTCACAAACACAAAAAGTGAAAAAGATTGTTGTGGCCTGGACACACATACACCAATAATTTTGCACACACCCACCTACTATCTTTATGAAAGAAAAAAGATATAAATAGGTTACTCAACTTGCTTATCTTTCTCTTTTTGTACACTGCAAACATACACTTACACTGCTGCACACACATATCAGGACTTAAAAGGAAAAAGGAAACTGCTGAATTTGCTTTCTGTTTGATAGCATACACATATACACACAACACACACACAAAAGGGAAAAGATATGCTGTGATTGTGGCTGTTGTCGGTATTACCGAAACCTCTAAAGGTTTCGGTACTTCTCTGTTTCATTCGGTAGGTCCCTGTAGTTCTCAGTAGCATGCACGTAGTCTCTGCAGGTTTCTGTAGCTTTCATGTATTGGTTGTTTCGGTAATGGGAAATACCGAAACCATATAGGTTTCGGTAATATACATGCAAACACACACATTAGACTGCACATTTCTTTTTTGTTTTCTTTCAAATAACAGCAGCAAAAACATGAAATTTTAATGGAGATTGAGGCTTCCATTTGAGGCTAAACAGACACATATATATATCTGTTATATGGCCGAAGTCCAAATGGACTTCATGGCCTGTCATTTTTAGCTAAAATAGGGATCAAAACTATTTGACAGCATCATTTAGAAGTTTCAGATTTTTAGTTTTCAACTTGGAATTTATCCTTCAAATTGCTAATATGTTCAACGAAACACATAAAAAATCATGCATGAGTTTTATTTCACTTTCCTAACACTAAACCATGACTTAATTTGTGAATTTGAGAACATAAAACACTTTTTAATTTCCCAGAAAAAAACTGTGGCTTTAGAACACCCAAAAGAGCAATTTTAATGGTAAAATTACCTTGAATCATTGTAAGTTCTTGTTGCTTGATTCTTGTATGTTGATTAAAACTTGAATCCTTGAATTGGGTTGCAATATTTTTGAAAAACACAAAGGGAAGAACCGTGGCTTTAGTTTGAGAGAAAGAGAGAGTTTATTTCTAATTAGATGGAAAATGAGCAGACAACACTCATTTGGGGGTTTATTGGGTTCAAGTTTTATTTTTAACATTTTGACCCCATTACTTTATTTTCTTTTTAATTCTTTTGAATTATCATCACATTTAATATAATTAACTTATCCACGTTAATTATAACTTTCATTAGCTTCTAAAACAAGAATTGCAATATTAATTCTGCAATTAAACTTACTTTTTCAATTATTAATTAACGTTACACTTGTTAAGCGGCGTTAATTTAAGCTTAGGTTGTTACACATTTAATACGATTTAAGTTGATGTTTTTTATGAAAAACAGATACGAATTCCCAACAAACTCAAATATCTTCTAAAGATAAACAATGGAAAAGAAAAAATCAATGAAAAACTTCTAAGCAAGGAGTACGTTGGTGAATCTTCTAAATCTGGTGTTTGTGTTAATCCTACTTACTATTCCAAAAAGCGTTCTTCTCAAAAGACTAAGAAGTATTATTGAAAACAAGCCAGTAGCAGACAGATTTTCAAAAAGAAGTCTTTACATAATTCTGTTCATTCTAATCGTCGATTCTATGTTATGTCAGATATCAAATTTTCTGAGACAAAAAGGAACTTGATTTTTGATTTTATTTATGTAGATAAGCAAGTTTTTAAGAAATAGGTACCTACACCCAAGATGATGTTGGTACCAAAACACCTGATCTGCCTGGATCCAAGATGCAATGAATACCAAAGTGCACTTGAATTTGTTTTTGCAGGTGTAATGGTTTCCAAATACTTCAGTTTGGAACCCGAACTTTAGTGAAATGGTTTTCCATATCACTTCAGACTGGAACCCGTGCTTGGTAAAAAGGCATCTAAACGTATCAGTTTGGAACCCGCACTACATGATAAAGGCTTATGTGCACATTTAGTACAGAACCCGAGCTTCTACGATAATGAAATTCCAGTCATGAATTTTTATCAGTCCAACACAGATCTTGTGATGGTTACAGAGAGTTTGAATTATTTTTTTTTAAGTTCATTTTTCTTATTTCAGTTGACTGATTCTGTTGGAAATTAGTTTAATTGATGAAAATAATAAGTCTAGGGGTGTTATTGTTATTAATCAATAGTCTTGACTTTGTGTATAAATAGGAAAATGCGGGTACTGTAAATGTACATTTTGGAATACAATTACATGAACTTGTACGACTAGGTCAGACATTGGAATTTGTGCTCTCATTCTTCTTTGTATTGTAATTCCAGTAATTGATCAATCAAAGCATTCGGTTAGTTGCAAATCTTATTTGTATTGTTTAATTTTTGTTTGTGATTGATTAAGTCTGATATCAATTGGTATCAGAGCCAAAAATGGCAAGAACTGATTGAATTTGAAATCTGAAATTCGATTTTTCATACCACAGTTTCATCAAAGTATTTTAGAAAACAGAAATTCATCCAAGGGTTTTTATTCACTGGATGATTTGTTATGAAATTTGGATTGAAGGTGAGGGTTTTCAAGATGATTAAATTGACATAATTTTCGGATTCAAAATCAAAAAACACAAAAATTTCTGTGAATTTTTGTGCATTTTCGGGTTTTTGATGATCTTGACTGATTTTTTCAAATTTTGGGGTTTTAATATGTTTTTAGGAAAAAAGTTTTTGTAAAAAGTGTTTGTAAACAAAAACCGAACACTCGAAATCATTTTGGGATCAAATGGAGGATTTTTGATTGAAAATTGGGATTTTAAAGTTCAAATTTTGAAAAACCTAATTTAAACTCGGATGAAACTAAAACTTTAGTTTTAATCGAGATTGATCTAGACTAAATCGAGTTGATAAAGCACTTTGATCGAGTTTTATACAGTTGGATTCGAGTTGGATAAAGGCTTTAATCGAGTTAAATCAAAGGTTTTTTGAGTCGAATACAAAGGTTGTTCGAGTTTTTTAATCGAACCTTCAAAAGAAGTCAAGTGATTTTCGAGTTTGTTAAATCAGTCATTCGAGTTTGATAAAACTAAATTTAAGTTTAATCGAGTTTTAATTAACTTACATTCAAGTTGAAATTAATTGTGATTAAAATTCAATCGAGTTTGACTTCAGTTTCAAACGAGAAAATTCAAGTTCATTCGAGTTGAATCATTCTTTGTTCGAGTTGGACCATGTAATTCCAGTTAATTCAATCAAACAATCATAATAAGACAATTAAGAACAAGATTAAAACTAACCGAATGATTGATATTTGTCAAAACTCGAATTACAGAGATGAGAATATTCACTCGCACTGTAGCCCTAATTTTCTCTTTCTAGCTTTTCGTGCAAAAATGACAAAATCAAATGTCAGATTAGTTGCCATTTACAAAAGACAAATTTCTATTTATATGAAAATACAGCTATACTATATTTACAATATCAACCCTAGACTTAATTATTTCATCAATTGAAAATTTGATCTAACATTCTCCCCCTTTGATGAGATAAACTCAGTCATCACATTGATAGCCCCAACTTCATCTCAAAACGTCTGACGCTCTTTCGGTTAGACAGCCTCCAATTGATCTTTGATAAAAATTCAACCATGAGCTTTTTATCATATGCACTCAATGCTACTCTCTTCGTCTTTCTCTTCTTATCGGCTGCCAACTTTCCTTTCAGAACACTCATCACCTTCTGAAGCGTTCCATCACAAAATTTGTTGAGTTCAATGCTTCGCATAGCTCTCAGCTTTCTATCTTTGTCTTTATACATAACAACAGGATGCTATACCATAATGACTTGATATTCTTTCAACTCTCCAGCAAACTTGATAACCCGATTGGGCGGAGTAACATTTATCTTTCTCATTCCCCTTTCAACTCTGATCTTTAGGTCTTGCACAGACATAAGCACGAGTTTGAAGTGCATGAAGTGAAAAAGTGTCTTCAGTGCAAACCTACAATGCTCATTCCTCTTATTACGACACAATTCATCGAATAAATCTTCAATATCAATTAGATGCGTCCAGAACATATCAGCTTCAGTAAACGTATAAGTGTTTCCATCAGATTTTGTCACAGTGAAGGTAGGATAGAAAATCTTAACAAAACGATCCTTTTCAATCTTGACCAAATCAACAATCCTATATTCACTTCAGTATTTATCCACAGATTGTGCTTTATTTTGTAAGAAGCTTGCATAATTTGCTAAGTTTGGGCTGTTAGGCTCCAGAACTCTAAGTAGTTTCAAAAATGTACATGGAGCTTGCTTCTTACAGAAAACTTTCTTCTCCAAATAATCATCAAGATATGGTAACTTATTTCTCTTTCTGGTATACTCTGCAGATTTCTTAGAAGACAGCTCCAACCCTTTTTTCTTCTTCTTAATAATCTCTTCTTCATTAAGCAGAATCAAAATATCCCTGATTTCTCTTTGGACCATTTGATGAGCTTCAAATCTTAACTAATGTTGTCTTTGTGATTCGTTAGCTAAGATGTATTCATTGAAGAACCTGTCATTATCTCAACTTTGTTCAGCTTTGTAACTACTTGTGGTATAACACTCTCCACATGAAATGGTTCTATTACTTCTTCTTTAACATTGACCATTACCTCAAGCTTTTCAACCGTCGGTATAGGTATTTCATCTTTCAAAATCTCTAGAACTAAAACTTCTTCTTCTTCAATTCTTTCTGCTCTTACAGCTACATCTGTTAACTCAATCACATCATCATGTTCAGACAAATCAATCTCTACTTCTTTCTCTACATCCTCAATTGTTAGTATCCGTTCTTGAACTTCATCGTCAGAATCATCATACTCATCAAAAGTGTAAATCTCTTATTGAATACTTAAAGGAACTGGAACATCTTCATAAAGAATCAATTGCAGCCCGCTTTGAGCATCAACAGATTTTTCTTTGGAGCTTCCAACTTCACGCTTTTCCTAAACTTCTGTTTCTTTCTCTGCATATGTTATCATTAGAAGGCCAGTTCCTTTCTAATCAAGCTTCCTCCTCTTCTCCCCCTCATGAGGAGCATCATCAGAGTCGTCAGTGTGCTCATCATGCTTACGATTCGGAGCAGAAGCTTGAACCTTATTAGTTTGCTCAACAGCAGATACTCTTTCAGACAAGTTACCTAATGCTATGATGATCGTGCTCTCCAATCCAATCATTCGTTCACGCATTTCGTCAAACTGATCATATACAAAGTCTCTAAGCTCTTCAATAGCTTGATTTGGATCTTTTTGTTTCATTGCTTCTTCAGCTACATTCTTGCCTTTTAAAAGTTTATGAATGTTGGTCATCTCATTCATCATTTCTAAGAATTGGCTTGTCATATTAGTGTTAACTCCCCAAACTGCCGCATTCAATGATTCATCCAACTTTGTTTCTGTAACGAACATGGAAAGACTAACCACTGGGTCACTAAGACTTCCAGTTGTCACAATAGTCGAACTTGTGAAAAGAACGTCTGTGTGGCTAGTTCTCAGAGTTGGCAAAGGTGTATCTCTAACTGGACTTCCAACCTCTTCAAGTGACGGAGCAACAAATGCTTCCGTTACTAAGGTTGTTCCGGCAGTAACACGAAGTTCACTTGCACTTACTTCAACAAATGAAGTGGACATGAGTGTCCTACTGTGTATGGGTTCTACAGACTGTGAAAGAATTGAAGTTGTACACCCGGGCAGATGTGTACTGTATTCAATATCCATAAAATCCATAGGATCTACAGATAGATTTTGTGTTTCATCCCGGTGAGAAGTTGAAACATTCTCCTGTTGAGAGGAGAATGAGTGGCTAGAAGGGTGTGCAGTCGTCAGTGGGATACTGACTAATTCAATGCTAACTCCCATTTGGGAGCTAACGGCGAATGTGGTTTGATCCCGGCTGTTTGGGCTAGGAATCTCCCTCACACTCTCTCTCGCTATTCGAACAATATTGATCTCTAGAATTCTATGACCTATTGAGATATATATCATTCCAGCACCTCCCTCATTAGTATCATGACCACCCTTATCATCATCATCATCATCCTCATCATCATCATTCCCTTCTGTAGCTCCCTCAGCAATATTTGATAATGTACGTTCAGAACCTGAGCTGCTCTCACCACCCCTTTCTTGAACCTCTACACCCTCACTCACAAATTGGCTGCCTTGAACATTAGCCCCATGCTGAAGTTCCTGCTCACCTAGAGGTCCCTGGTTAAGAGAACCCGATTCTTGGGTTTCTACAGGAGCGTGATCTATTCTATATAACTTCACGTGCTCACTTTCCTGCTCTGTATACTTTAATAAAGCTTCTAGAATCGGCATTATATTCGCGTTCGGTGAATCCTGTACTTCATGCAGACTCATCATCACATAATCAGGGCACCGTTGAGTATTTGAGCGTTTAGGAACCTGTTCATTGCCCCTTAATATCCCCCTTATCAGTATTTGAATGAATCTTTAAGTGGGACAAACTTTCATGCTCTATTCGTCGTCTTTGCAAATACCACCTCCTTCAAGTCCTCCCAGATACATTGAGCGTAATCATAATGCTTGTTAAAAGCAATCCCATGAAAAATTCAGAGACAGTGAATGTTGCACCTATCTATTCAAGTATGCTTGGACGTCATGCATCGGTTTACAATTCCAAAAAGCGTGTACCATTCTCCATTAAGTCCATTTCTATGGAACTTAGAAGCTTTTCGGTAGTGGTTTAGAGTATCCTAAGCAAATCAAATCATGTATTAATTCTTCATCGGATACAAAATCTTTGAAATCTGCTAACTCTGGAAAGTTCACAGTATCGATGCGACGTGGTAGAAACAGATTACGTCTAAGTCTTGATAGTGTAATCTTCGTCTTAAATGATGGTAACGTTGAAGTGATGGTTACCATCAGCTGAGACAAACTTGTTTGTGTGCCAAAATTGTTGTAGGTACACTTGGGGAATTTAGGGTTTGTATTGAAGTAGATAACCTAAAGGATGACCTTTAAGAATGTCTACTATTATTGGGTGACTGAATTTGATTTATTGGGATCAAGACGATGGTTGTTGTCACGAAAGGGTAAGCAATATCGAGGTTTGACTAAGGGATAATTGCGTAAAAAACCTACAACTTGTCGGTTTTTTGTGATTAAAACCCCAAACCATTTTTCGTTGCGTAGAAAACCCCGAACTAACTAAAAATCAGTAAATCAAGGTTTTATCAATGGGTAGCCGGTTGAAACCGGTTATTAATCCTACGTAGACCGGTAAATAACGTACGTAGAATAAATTTTAATTGTTGAAACTGGTTTCCAAGTATTACACATCATTTAAACCCCCGTTGATGATGTAATCCTCTTTAAAAATTACAATTAAAAGTTATCAACGGGGGTTTAAATGATGTGTAATACTTGGCAACCGGCTTCAACAACTATATTTTATTCCACGTAGGTTATTTACAGGTCCACGTATGATTAATAACCGGTTCGAACCGATAAACCATTGGTAAAACCTTAATTTACTGATTTTTAGTTAGTTCGGGGTTTTCTATGCAACGAAAAATGGTTTGGGGTTTTAATCCCAAAAACCTGACAAGTTGAGGGTTTTTTGCGCAATTATCCCTTTGACTAACTGCTTGTCTGGGATGAGTGTGGAAGGTTAAGGTCGGGTGACGGAAGAAGATTTCACTGGTTTGGAAACCAATGTATGATTTGAAGATTATGGGAATCAGATGAGTTTTATGGTTGGGATTGAGCCGGGGATGCCATTTGAAACCTGTGAAAAATAATAGACATGCTAGAATCAGCAGATAATCAAATGAAATACTGCAAATAGAAAAATAAAACATTTTGCTAGCAATTAAAAAATATGTGTTTCCCTGTGTAAAGCATCGGGATTCCAGACAATAATTATATTAAAATATTATTGTTAGGATTCAAAAGTCAATCGTTAAGAGTCCAATATTAGAAAACCACAGATATTAAAAATTTCTCGAAAAATGTGAAATTTTTATTGAGAAAAAAAAAATTTCTTCAACACTTAGAATAATTTTAGAAATTGGAGGATGAAACTCGACTGAAACTTGATGTTTCTGGAATGACTGATGACCCAACTCGAAATGCATAAGTATAGAACTCGAATGAAGAAATACTTTCTCGAATGAATGTATGGACCAACTCGAATGAGGTTGATGTTTTCTCGAAAGACACATAAGACAAACTCGAATGGAACTGTTGATTTCTCGAATGGAATTGATTATCGAGATTTGATGGACAAAATTTTCTGAGTTCTAAATCTAGTCAACTCGACAAACAATAGAAGTTCCTCGAACCAGTTATGAGCCCAACTCGATATAAACATGGAAAGGCTCGAATGAAACTTGTTATCGAAGGTTATTTGAAAATTTTTCTAAGTCCTGAAAATTAATCAACTCGAATAACAATGAACATTTTCTCGAACCAAGAAGTATTCTACTCGGATGATACTAGAATTTTCTTGTGTGAACCTTCTGTCAACTCGATTAAAGCCTCAAACATTCTCGAGTCGTGTTAATCGAGAAAAATTCTTAAAAAAATTTTCTAAGTCCAGACACACTTATAATTTGAACATTTCAATTCAACGACTATTTTGCCTATCCAAAATTTGAGTCCTATTCGACAATTGATTTTGAACAACAATTGTTTACTGAACATTTTCCAAAAACAACACTTTCATACCAAAAAATCTAATTTTCAGATTTATGAACTCGAAAAAACTTTAACATTGAAAATTTCAAATTCGTGTTTGTGTGTTTGAAACTGAGACTTGAAATTTGATATTCAAGTTCATGATAGCAATCCGCATACAAACACACAATTAATTTCATATTATGAGGAACTAAACATTAAAACCCATAAACACACACTAAGTACATACGAACACACACATAATATTCTATATGAATACTAAAACTAAAAAAATAAAATGTTAAAAATAAATGGACTTACAATGTTAAACTATAATGTTGAAATTCTGAGTTGGAAATGGTTTCTTCGTGATTAAGAAAATGATATGAGTGAAGTCGGTGAAGGAGATGAACAGTATTCAAGAATTTGAAAAAGTAATTTTGAAATTTGAATTTCAACTTTATAGTCAAAATTTTCAAATTCAAAATATGTGAAACCCGGCCCACTCAGCTTTTGGTTATTCATTTTAAGCCCATATCATTTTAACAAAAAATAATAACACACATACACAAAACAAAAAAAAAAATTTGCACTAAAAAATATCAACCAAAAAAATTGAATGAACTACAAAAAATTAAAATTGAACTAAACTAAAAAAAAATAACAAATAAGAAACAAAAATTTTAACCCAAAAAAAAAAAATTTAACAACAAACACACAAACAAAAAAATTTTAACAACAGAAATTGCTACCCCTTGATTTTTGCAGTTTAGCTTCCCCTCAGATGGATTTATCATTTTAAATGACAGCTCCCCTTACAAAAATCAGATAAAAATTTATTAGATTTTTAAGAATCAGATAAACATATCTTTCAGCTCCCCCTGCACATGACAATCCGAATCTTGTTAAAAATCTGAAAAATTCAAACTTTGAAAGTCACATGAGATTAACATCAAATTTAAATCAAATAAAAAATGTAAATTTATAATTATAATTTGTAACTACTGAATGTTTAAATCTAACGATTCAACATACCCAACTTGTATACCAAATAACTAAATCATTTTCATCTAAGGCTTTGGTAATCAAGTCAGCTAATTGATATTCAGTGGGTATAAAATATAATTCTATATTACCATTTTCTACGTGATCTTTTATAAAATGATATCGGATGTCAATGTGTTTGGTTTTAGAATGTTGCACTGGATTTGAAGCTATGGCTATTGCACTTTGAGAATCACAATAAATTGGAATCTTTTGCGGTGTAAACCCGTAGTCTCTGAGTTGGATCTTCATCCACAACACTTGGGAACAGCAAGACGATACGGCAACGTATTCAGCTTCAGCTGTTGACAGTGAAACACAATGTTGTTTCTTGGATAACCAGCAGACGGGTTTGTCACCTAGGAATTGTACTGCTCCTGATGTGCTTTTTCTATCCATTTTGTCACCTGCGTGATCAGTATCAGAGAAGACAGTTAATATAAATGATGATTCCCGATGATACCACAAACCTAAGTTTGGTGTTCCCTTTAGATATCTTAAAATTCTTTTGGCAGCAGCCAAATGTGATTCTTTCGGATGTGCCTTCTATCTAGCACAAACACATGTAGCAAACATAATATCAGGTCTACTTGCAGTTAAATACATTAATGACCTAATTATGCCTCGATAATGAGTTACATCTACAGGTTTCCTTAAAATGTTCTAACCGAGTTTTGATTTGGAATCAGGAGCCATGGGAGTTTTCATAGTAGTACTATTTACCATGTTAATTTCTTTAACTTGTCCTGAATATATTTGGACTAACTGATGAAAATACCATCACTCAGTTGTTTCACTTGTAAACCCAAGAAAAAATTAAATTATCCCATCATGCTCATTTTGAATTTTTGGGACATTAAGAAAGCAAAATTCTTGCAAAATTCTGGAGTTGTAGACCCAAATATTATATCATCTACATATATTTGAATAACTATAATATCTGTACACTAACTTTTTATAAACATGGTTTTATCCGATGCACCTTTGTTGAATCCACATTTCAAAAGATAATTTGAAAGTGCATCATCCCAAGCACGAGGTGATTGTTTAAGGCCATACAGGGAATTATTTTTAAAATATATACATGGTCAGGCTTCGAAGGATCAGTAAACCCTTCGGGCTGATATGTATATACTTTGTCTGTCAGTTCCCCATTTAAAAACACAATTTTTACACCCATTTTATAAACTGTGAAGTTTTTATGAGCTGCAAAAGCTAAAAACATCCTAATAGCTTCTATCCTAGCAACTGGAGCGAATGTTTCATCGTAATCAATTCCCTCTTGCTGGCTATACCCTTTGGCAACGAGGCGAGCCTTGTTTCGAATGATGACACCATGTTCATCCTTCTTATTCTTGAATATCCACTTCGTGCCCATGAAAGATTTGTCTTTTGGTCGCTCCAACAATCTCTAGACCTTCAACTTTTCAAACTGATTTAGCTCTTCTTGCATAGCCACAATCCAGACAGCATCTTGAAGAGCTTCTTTCACATTCTTTTGCTCCAGACCTTCAACTCGTTCATGGTTGCTCTTCTGGTTTTAACTAAAGCTGAAGGATCAGCTATTATGTTTTTACTGAGGTGATTCCATGTCCATTTAAAGGTAAGTGGGTAAGGTTGAAGTTGGTCTTGATTGGGGTTTTAAATCCAGATAGGGATGGGCACTTCTTTTACAGTACACTTAACTGAAATGAAATTACAAAATTGAAGTAAAGTAAAGGATCACTTTATATATACTGATTTTGATTACAAACAACACATGTTCTTACAAGAGTACAACTAATGTACTAAAGTAGATTACAACTGATGTAATAAGAAAATTTCAACAATTTGGACTGTTGATAGTGGGAGCAAGTAACAGCAAGCCTGTCCAACTGATGGACTGCTTTCATTCTTCATCTACTCAGCAGCAGATGGACCTCCAAGCTGTGGTGGTTCTTCTTCGAACATTTACTCAGAATGTTCTCTGGTTTCTTCAGTTTCCTCCATTTCATTTCTGAGGAACATGAAGTTTGGATGTTGAAGCTCTCCTCTTTCATGGAACCCTTTAAGCTGTTCCCAGATAGCTGCTTTCCATCTTACAGATTTTTTGAAGGAGTCGGCAAGTCTTAAAGCTATGAGTTGCTTAAGACCAACTTTATGCAAATCTGATGCTCTCTGGAAACATTTTTTCTTTGATAGGGGATCTACAAAAAATTTTCCAAACTCTAGTTCCTCTATCAGCTTGTCTTCCTCATGTTCCACTCCTCTGGGCAGGCTGTGATCTACTCCCTTAATCTCAACAACTACATCACCTTGATCAATCATTATTAGGAGTTCTTCCAGCTCAGTATCCTTTCTCTTTCTCCTGGCCTTTATCTTGGGTTCAACCACTGAGGTACCCTTGATTTGTTATTCTTTAATTAGGCCAAGATTCTTAACTCTCTCCATTAATGTTTTGACATATGCCCTGATAGTCTTAGTAGTTTCAGACTTAGACTGTCTCACGGGAACTGTCAATTCCACCCATTCTCTATGCCTCATTTGAGCAACATCAGTGTGTTCATATGCTTCCAGTTCTGGACCCAACACCTACCCTGGTCATTTCAAGCTTCCACGGCTTATCTTTCTTTGAAATGGGAACGGCTTTGACAATTGTCTCCTTGGCAAGCCTTCTGTTTGCAACATCAAAGAACTTCTTTCTTGCCAAGTTGTCAAAGTGAATTTGGGCTCTTGCTGAGGAGAATGTTGGCTTAGACTTGGTCACAGAGACCTGAGCACCCTGTTCTCTCTCTGCTTCATTCTCGAGCACTGATTCATTGGTAGCCTCTAGTAGTTTCCTTTGAACATCAAAGGCTCGAATCGGCTCTTCTTTGTATTTAAAAGGTCTCCATAGGAATACCCATTTCTTTGGCCCAAGGCTAATCAAATTTTAGTTGAGCAGCTTTGAGGTAATCAGGGTCCATTGAGGCTTTCCTCTACCCTTTAGCTGGTGTGGTTAGGACAACTTCAGGTTCCTCCTTCTCTTTTTCATTTGTTTGCTCCAGTAATAGATGTCTCCTTCTGCTTGGCCTGTCCACAAGAATGGATTCCTCCCCATTAGATGGTGCAAGGTTTGGAGATGCAGGCTGAGTAGGCTGAGCCGCTTCAGTTGATTTGGAGATCCACAGTAGGACCTGTTTGGGAGACACCTACTGCTTGTCCTACTGACGCTGATTTCTCCTTAATGGGAGATAAAGATTTCTCCCCCTTAGACTTGGTCTTTGAGGCAGATATCTTCTCCCCCTTTGAAGGAGATGACCCATAGCCTTCAACAATGGGTCTGCCTGAAGAAACGAATTCAGCAGGTTGGGCGACAGTTTCGGCAGCAGGTTTTGAACCAACAAGGCTATGCACTAAGAAAGCCAAGTTGGTCTTAACCTCCGTAAGTTGGGAAACACAGGTTTGAAGAGATACAGATTGGGAAGTAGCAAGAGATGACAACTGAGTGATGGTTTCCCTGTCAGAAGCTATGAACAGCAAACTTTGAAGTTGTGCAAGATTTAATTAAAGAGAATCTTGCATATCATCAAGGTTTGATGACACAAAATTGGATAGAGAGACCACTAAGGTGTTCAAGTTGGCCAAAGTGGAAGGAAGTGTATTTGTACAAGTGTCAAGGATAGCTGACTGCTGTTGGGAAATAGCTACCAGAGAGGACACAGAGTCCTGTTAAGTAGAAAGAATTTTTGAGAGGGTAGTGGAGAGTGTTTGCCGCTGTGCAGTGACTGCAAGCAGCTGAGAGGATTGATCTGTTTAGGGAGCAGGGGTTGGAAAGGAAGTCTTGAACAAATCAAAGAATCCCTTAAGCTGAGCAGACACAAAGTCTGATATGATAGAAGGGAGGGAGGTCATTGATGTTTCTAAATAACCAACTTTGTTGGTTACCAAAGATAGATGATATTTCAAAGAAAGATCTTTGGGGGAAGAAGGAGTGTGTGTGGATTGGGTAGAGGGTGAAGAATGTGAATCTGATGGAGATGAGGCAGCTGTTTGTGGATTTGTCGGGGAAGGCAGGGAGACATTAGAGAGTAATTCCATAGCCTGGGCATAAGTGAGGTGGCCCAGCTTGGAAAGGTCAAGAGAACCTTCAGCAGTGGCTATATCTACATCATGAGGTGAAGAGGTAGGGGTTGGTGGCCTTTCAGATGCTGCTTGTGTTGCAACACCTTCATTAAGACCTCGGGTGGTTCCCTCAGTAGCACATTGTTTTTCAGGCACCTCTTCATGCGGAGAGGGGATGTGCATTTCAACATCATCAGCGGTAAACTTGATGATGGAATTTGCATTTGGGGAGCAGCGTCACCAGAGGGATGGTCGATTCCCTCAGATTCATCAACTTGGGATGAGGGTCCTTCAACAGCAGTTGGGTGTACAACGGCTGCATTACCAGGAGCAGAAGTTTGAGGCTGATCTACTGGATGTTTTGTTCCAGCAGCTTTGGCACCTCGTGCAGACTCAAATGGTGTGGGAGAAGTATGAAGTTGAGAATGTGTGGACGCAGTGTGGAGTGGAGTGAACTCCTGTCTTTCAATATCCTCCGCCTGTTGGGAGTCTAGGATCGTGGATGTTGTAGTCTCCTTTGTACAACTGGTTCCCGTTGAGAGGAACCAGAGGGTCTGGGCTGACTCTGGTTTGACTCATGTTGGAGTGAAGCCTACTCCAAGTGTGCTGAACCTTCTCCCGAAGTAGGAGAAGCAGTATGAGTTGCTTCTTTTTCAACTGACTCCTGTTGAGAGGGGTCAGAGGGGCTGGTTTGGGATAATGGTTTCTTCCTATCTAGAGACTTTCTCCTTGAGTATCAGGACATTATGGAGGATTAAGGCGAAGCAGCACGAATTTGTGTTTGGACTGGTGGTGAGACTTGGTCAGAAACAGGGTGGGTAAACCTGTTACATGGTCTTAGGTGCCATAGAGGCACCAGCCACAAAGGCTTCAGGTTCAACAGATGAACCAGGGTGAGAAGTCTGCTCCCCCTCAGCCACTGAGGCTGATGGGGCAGACTTTGACTTAACTGCTTTAGCCTTCTTGAGGATAGGCTTAGCTTCAGTCTATTCCAAGCCCCTTTTGATCACCTCGGGCCTGGATTTTGATTTCCTCTTGGGAGCAGCCACTGGATCCACCCTCACGGGAGAGGGTCCTTCCACCAAACCAAGTAATCTCCTCATTGGTGTAGAGAGAGGAGGTTCATTGGGAAGAACTGGAGTATAAAAGACTCTATTCCCAATGACAAGAAATGCAGCAGTAGTTAACAGGGGCTGAGAGTTGTAGAGATGCTCACCAAAGACATGTTTGAAGATGAGGCTAAGAAATCATGGGTATCTGACAACATCAGGTCGAGTTTCTTGCTGTACCAAGTTCCTCAAATTCATGAAAATCCAACGAGCCATGTTCAATGTAGTCTCATCCACAAACTGTAGGACTATGAGGATTTCATCTCTGCTAAGCTGGTCAAATGAACCAACTTTGCTGCTAAAGCTCATCACCACCGAGGCAAATACAAAACTATAGGTAGGTGATAAATCCCTTCTGATCAGTGTGGCTTCAACTCTGAATTCTGCTACACCACAGAAGCGTAACATATTGCCCATCTGATCATTCTCAGGCTTTCGTTTGTCATACGTTTCTGCAACAGAAAGATGAAGGACTTTCCTGAGAAGAGCAGTGGTTATTTTAATGGTCTGAGTCCCATTGACGATGGTTCCCCAGATGGTTTTGGTTGATGGATCATAAGTACAGGTGTACAAAAACTCATACACCATCTCCCGGTACTGGACACCAGTAGAGGCAGTCATGGCATAATGCAGGGGGTGAACTTGCAGAAACTCCACCATGCTTTCATAACCCTTCCCCACGTAGTTTTTGGGAATGGTTATGTTGGCTATATAGTTAGTGGGTTTCAGAGTAAGCATCGTGGTAACTGAGGGATGTTTTACAACATCATCACCAACGAAAACTTGAAGCAGGGGGTTGTTTTGGTGAGCCATTTGAGGGTAGTGGAATGAAGGATGTTGGACACTTTGTCATTTTAATGTTTTTCAAATGAGAGTGAGTAGAAGAGAGAAAGGTTTGAGCGGTTGATTTGAAATGTTCTTTAACAGAAAACGAAATGCTTTGCCATGGCAGAACGATTGTCAGACCACTTGAACCTTTTTAACTACTAACACACGTCAACAAACATTATCCGCAGGTAATTAAGTTAAATAAATACAGAAATTAAGTAACTTAATTATGAAGAAAGGTAATTAAAACTGATGTTCTAAGATGTTGTTCAAACCTGTGATGATCAGGTTTCATCACATGCTGTTCATCCCTCAAGCTGTTCATTCAACCTGTGCAGCTAAATGAAAACAGGTTTCCGTTCAATAGCTGATCAGGTTACACGACAATGTCTTTTTTGACAGAGTGAGAGAGTGAGAAGGTTGGAGGTTTGTTCAACAGAATAGGTTCGAAGTTAAAACTTATTTTGTCAAGCCTGTTATACATCCAAGCTGTCTAAGTTTTTAGAAATTGGCTAAGTATAGAACATGTGGAGCCTGTTCTGAGAAATTTGAACAGTTTGAAACATGTGATCTCTTAGAGCATCAATGACAGTCACTTATTATTTAACATGCCCAGCTTACTTACAAGGTAATTAAACCTGTTTTCATCAAGTGGTTTGGTGAAAGTGTCTGCAAGCTGTTCATCTGTGGAAATAAAACTTACCTCCACCTTACCTTTCTGGACGTGATCTCTGATAAAGTGGTGTCTGACTTCTATATGCTTTGTTCTGGAAGGAAAAACACTGGATTGTTGGAGATAGCTATAGCACTTCTATTATCACACAGAATTGGAGTCTTCCTATATACAAGCTCATAGTCTTCAAGCTGATGTTGCATCCATAGAATCTGCCCACATGAGCTTCCAGCAACAATATACTCAGCTTCAGTAGTAGAAGTAGAAAATGAGTTCTGCTTCTTGCTACACCAACCGATCAACTTAACACCAAGGAGTTGACATCCACCTGTTGTGCTTTTCCTGTCTAACCTGCAGCCTGCAAAATCAGAATCTGAATAACCTGTTAGTTCAAGACTTGAGTCTTTGGGATACCAAAGACCCAAAGCTAGTGTACCCTTAAGGTATCTGAAGATTCTTTTTACAGCAGCTTGATGTGATTCCTAAAGATCATCTTGAAACCTAGCACATAAACAGGTAGCAAACAAAATATCTGATCTACTAGCAGTTAAATATAGCAAGCTCCCAATCATGCCTCTGTAAGGTGATACTGAAATAGCTTTGCCACTGGCATCAGCATCCAATTTTACATTGGTTTCCATTAGGGTTTTGATAGGAGAACTTTGATCAAATTTAAACTTTTTCAAAAGATCTAAAGTATACTTTCTTTGATTGATGAAAATTCCATTTGAGGTTTGTTTAACCTGTAATCCAAGAAAGAAAGTAACTACACCCATCATACTCATTTCACATTTTGATTTCATGAGTAGTGAAAAGATCTTGCATAACTGCTCATTAGTAGAACCAATATTATGTCATCCACATAGATTTGAACCAGCATAATATCAGACTTCACATTCTTTATGAACAATGTGGTATCCACTTTACCTCTGGAATAACCATTGCTCATAAGAAAATCAGTTATAGTGTCATACCAGGCTCTAGAGGTTTGTTTTAGACCATAGAGGGCTATGTCCAACTTATAGACAAAACCTGGATGATGTTCATTTTAAAAACCTGGAGGCTGCTTGACATATACCTCTTCTTGCAGCTTGCCATTCAAAAATGAACTCTTGACATCCATTTAGAATACCTTCATGCTCTTGTGGGCAGCATAGGCTAGAAACAAAGGAATTGCTTCTAACCTGGCCACTAGAGCAAATGTTTCATCATAATCAATGCCTTCTTCTTGTCTGTAGCCTTGAGCAACTAGTCTTTCCTTATTTATAATAACATGACCTTGCTCATCCATTTTGTTTCTAAAAACCCATATGGTTCCAATTATTGTTTTACCTTTAGGAGCAGGGACCAGCTTCCATACTTTGTTTCTCTCAAACTGATTGAGCTCTTCTTGCATGGCAGTGCTCAAATTGGCATATTTTTGTTCTTCATCCACTTTCTTAGGCTCCATTAAGGACACAAAACTAGAAAACATCCAGAAGTTTCCTAAGCTGTCCCATATTGTTTGTACCCCTTTGTTGATGCCACTAATTATCTGATCATTGGGGTTACACAAGATCCACTTAGGATCATGTCTCAATGAAGATTCTCCTGCATCATTTTCATCTCCACCAGGTCCTGTTGAACAACTTTCAAGATTTTCAGGCACACTGTTATCTTGAGCCTGTTCACCTATTGAACATTAATCTCCATTGTTGAACACATCAGCAGAAGATCCAGGGAAATCAGCATTGATTGGTTCTGGACATGGTGTATTAATTATGTCAATACACTTATTCACACAGGGTGTATCAACATAGTCGTCATCATGTCCATTATGGTTAAGAGGTTCCACTCTGGGTGTAGTGAAAGCTTTTGAGTCTTTTTCTTCATTGATGGAATGCATGAGATTATCAAAGCTGAACTCTCCTAAAACTGGTTCAGGGCCAGCTTTAGTGGAAACACTCCTAGACTCCTCAATGGTGACGTTGATAGATTCATCTGTTACCTTTCTTTTGTAGTTGTGTACTCTGTAGGCTTTAGCGATAGTAGAATATCCAACAAACACACTTTCATCAACTTCGGGTTCAAATTTTGCCAACTGGTCCCTCTGATTCAGAATGAAGCAGGGACATCCAAACAAATGGAAATAACTAATATTTGTCCTTTTCCCTTGATTAACTCATAGGGAGTCTTGTTAAACCTTTTCACCACTAAGGATCTGTTTTGAGTGAAGTAGGCAATGTTGACAGCTTCAGCCCAAAATGACGAAGACAGACCTGATGCACACAACATGGTTCTGGCAGCTTCAATGATAGTTATGTTTCTCCTTTCAGCAACTCCATTTTGTTGTGGAGTTCTTACAGCTTAAAAGTTTTGTGAGATCCCCCTTTCTTCACAAAACTCCTCAAGAGTACTGTTTCAGAAATCAGTACCATGATCACTTCTAAGCTGCTTAACTTGAGCAGAGTTCAACATCTCCATCTTTTTGATAAATCCAATAATTTCTCTGGCAGCCTCTCCTTTGGTCTTCAAAAAGATCCATGTAAACCTGGAGAACTCATCAACCATTACTAGAGTGTATCTTCTACTTCCTAGACTTGGGACACTGACTGGTCCAAACAAGTCCATGTGCATTAAGAAGAGAGGAGTATTAATAGAAAAATTATGCTTGGATTTAAAAGATGTTTTTCTCTGCTTGCCTTTCTTACAAGCTGTGCAGAGTTTATCCTTAACAAAGGTTATTGAAGGCAAACCTGTTACCAACTCTTTCTTACAAAGTTTGTTGATATTCTTGAAGTTCAGGTGTGATAGCCTTTTGTGCCATTACCAATTCACGTCTTCATTGCTTCTTGAGATATAGCAAGTTTTAGCTGTGGGATCAGCAGATTTCATGTCAACAACATATACACCTTTCTTCCTTTGTGCACACAGCACAACTTTGCCTTGGGAATCCAATATGTAACCCAGGTGCTCATTAAAATTAACCTTGTAGCCAGCATAAGACAGTTGACTTATGCTTACTAGATTGTGTTTTAGCCCAGACACATAAGCTACTCTTTTGAATATAGCAGCACTAGCTTGAAGTGTTCCATATCTCTTTGTGGATCACTGAACATTATCACCAAAGGTGACTTTTGGCCCTTTTCAGGCCTGAGATCACTCAGCAAGTCCTTGCAACCTGTCATGTGGCCTGAGCAGCCGCTGTCCAAGTACCAAACCAGAGATGGTTGTTTAACCTGCAGAGTGTAATGGGAAAATATTAGTTATTTTTATGGGAACTCATCATAGGGATGAGTTCTACTTCTTCATCAACATTTGTTGATGGACCAGTAAGATCAACACTAATATTTTCTATTTGGATTGTATCTGTTTGGATACTATCCTCATTGACCATGTTACTTCCAACACTACTGGTTTTTGCAATGTTAGAACTAGTAGAGTCAACAGGCCTCATGTCTCCAGTTTCAGGACAGTCTTTGGCCATATGTGTCTTCCTTCCACATTTGTAACACTTTCTCTTTTTAGATTTCTTGGAAGAAGTATGTTGAACTTCTCAGCAAACTTAGTAAACTTAATACTATTCTTAGAAGAATTTACCATTTGAGTAAAAGGCACAACAGCAACAGCTTAACCTGTATCCTCTTTTCTCTTTTTAGGAGGGCAGATATCAAAATATAGGAAGTTTGATTGGCCTTTGAGCTTCCACAGGTTTGGGAAACTTATTCCCAACTTTCTCATATTGAGCAATGGCTATGCCTTTACCCTTACTGAGAGGTGATGGATGTTGCCTATCAACATCATCACTGCTTTTGGTTTTGAACGACTTACCTTCATTTATAACCTGTTTTCCACTATGATTTAAAAACTTATTTAAAATCACTGTAGATTTACTTTCAACATGAGACTTACCCTTGTTGAAAGCAGGCTGCTTACCTTTTGAAAACTTTTTCTCAAAATGTTCAGCATCAAAAGGATTAAAAAGGGTCTTACCATCAGCTTTAGATCCAGAACATGTCTTGTTAACAGGTTTAGTGCCAAAAGCTGCAGTTTGAACTTGTTTTCCCTTCTTTTACTTGTGTGAACCAGCTGGGCACTTAGCAGACTCATCAGTTTTTAGAGGTTTTTAACACAAGCTGTTAGTGTTTTGAGGCCTGACAAACCTATTTGTTGAGACTAGCTTACCATTTACTTTCTGAATCAAAGTACTTGGAAGCTCACCAAGAGTGGATAAGTCTTTTTCCAGATTATTTATATCAACAATTGAAGCTGCATTATCAAGATCCCCTCATAGATAGGCTTGGATTTGAGTGGGAATCTGTTGACTGATACAATGATTGACTTTTTGTGCAGATTGACACCAAGAGTCAACAATCTTTTGAAGCTTGGCATGCTTTGTGTCTGTCTCCTCTTTTCTTCAGTAAAATGGAATTGATGTGTTTTAATTCATCATCAGTTTCCAACTTTTGGAAGCTGTCCAGTTTACTAGATTTTATTTCAATATCAGTTTTTAGCTTGGAGATCTGAGACAGCAAAGCATTGTGCTTCTCAATAGCAGTTTTTAAATCAATAAGCAAATATTTTAACACTTTAACTTTTTTATCAGAACTGTAATCCATAAATTTTGTACCTTATACATCATTGTTGGGTTCCAGTTCTCCAAGTTGCTGACAACCTCAGCTTCATCCAGGTGTTGTTTCAAGTTGCTTGTTGATGGAACATCAGTGTTGGCCATCAGAAAATTGTGATCTTCTTCATCTGATGATGAATCAGATTCCTCCCAGTCACATGTCTCAGCCATAAGTCCCTTTTTCTTGTTGGAAGCCACTGAGTCGTCCAACTTTCTCAGCTTAGCCATGGCCATTAGGTACTTAACCCTGTAGCCATCATCCTTATTTGTCTTGTATGGTTTGGATGATGAGCCAACACCTTTAGACATATAGTTAACAGCTATGTGGCCTGTTTTGCCACATTTAAAGCACTAAGCCTTAGTTTTGTCAAATGCTTTTTTTTATGGCACCTGACTTCTTTTGCAACATTTTTCCACCAAACCTCTTCTTATTGAATTTTCTGACACGCATTGCAATCATATGCTTATCATCTAATTCAGTATGATCTTCATAGTCTTCTTCCTTAGATAATTCTTTCATTTCATCATCAGCCTGTTGATCAGCTTGTGTGAACATATCACACACCTGATTTGCAGGTTGTCTCACGCTGGCCACTAAGGCAGTAACTCTTTTGGACATCTCCAAGGAATTTCTTTTCTATTGCCTTGATTGTTCATCATTTAGTAAGGACCCATACAGATTTACAAGATCCATACCTTTGATGGTGCCTGAGTTTCATAGGATAGTAGAAAAATAGTTACATTCCTCAGGCAGAATGTCCAAAAACTTGTTTACCAGAGTTAAGTTGTCCTTGGTGATCCCAACAGCTTTGAGATCATTAATTAGAGCAATAAACCTGGTATAGGTTTCAGTGAGTGACTCCTTTGGCTTTGCAAAGAAGAGTTCATACTGTCTAACAAGATTGTTGATCGTGTTATATAGAGTGATATTGGGACCATCATTTACAGTACACAAAGTATCCACACATCTCCTTTGCAGTCTTCATTTTCTCAACCTGTTTGAACACACCATCAGGAAGAGAAATAACCAGGTTGTTCCTGGCCTTTGCATCAAGAGCAACCAGTCTTTTGTCTTCATCAGACCATTGAGCTTTTGCCTTTTCAAAGGTTCTGATCTCAGGAACAGCTCCTTCAACAGCAGGAGTGATAGTAGTAACAGAAGTTGGTACATAGGGACCTTCCATTACTATCTTTGGCAGTTTTACATCCAGATTCTCTAAGTAGAGCATCATTCTGCACTTCCAACCAGAGAAGTTCTGATGATTGAACTTGGGGGGTTTTGCCATTGAACCATTGTCATAGTAAGAGGAAGAGATGGCAGCACAGTTGTCCATGGGGAAATGGGGAGAATGAGAGATCTAGAGTTAACACACACTTTATCTGCTCTGATACCAGTTGTAGGTCCCAAACGGTTTCCCTGGTATGTTGTTCTAAGCTGTAGAGGGGGGTAAATACTGCAAAACTCAACACACTTTTCTCAATATTTGTGTATATTATCAACAAGTGTTAATTACCTACAAGCCTGAACTGCGGAATGGTTCAAGCTGAGATGACGGAAACAACATATGTTTAACTATCTTAAGACACACTTAGACTAGCTACAACGAATACACTCACTTAGATGAACTCACTGTTTACAAGACAGACAGATGGACAGCTTGAATGAGAACAAGTTGGACACACATTACTGTTTTATTCAAGCGGACTTGCATGCATGAAAACACACTTCTTTGCACGATCTAAATATCACACTCTTAGATATCTCTCATTCCTTAGAAGCTTCCTTTTATACTCTCACTGAGCATCTCAGTGAAGCTTCCTCATTGGACAAGAAGATAGTGGTATGTCTTTCCAAAAAGACAAAACAACTTTTCTGCACATTTTGATAAAGCAGACGTGTCTTTACATAGTAGAATCTTTGTCTTTTCATTTTTGTCTCTGTCGTAGAAGGCTTTAACTAAAAGAGGAATGTCAACTTTGAACCTTTCATCTTCTGTTAAGGCCATTTTGATATATGAAATGGTCTGTCACCCATTTCAAATTTCCCCTTTGTTTTCATGTAACAGAACAGCGTAGGCAGTCTTTTGCAGCTTCTGTTTTCCACTTTGTCTTCGACTTTGTAAATTGATCTTTTAGTCCAAAACAATATACAAGGACATGGAAACATATTCCATAAAGTGTTTAGCCTGTTTAAAAAGAACAGAACACTTAGAATTGGTCCAAGCTACTCAACAGGATAGAGCAGCATACACAGTTTTTGTCCAGCCTGTCCAAAAAAATAGAACAGCTTGGGCAATCTGCCTTAGTTGCAACAAATGCAACAGGGTAAACAACTTTGACTAATATTGCAAATCACTTATTAGGTTTCAATAAGGCATTAACAGGCCTTAAATTATACCTTCAAGTGCATCAACAGGTTTGATTAAAACATCTCCCCCTAAGATGTAGAACAGGTTTGACTGAGGCCTTTTTGTGCCTAACAAGGGAATTCTGGGATTTGCTTCTGAGGTTGATGGTATATCAACTGAGATCGGGGTTTCTGAATTTTCAGAAGGAAAGGGGGTTTTCAAAAGATACTGGAGGTTGGATAGGTTATACACTGTCAACAGGAAAGTGTACGTCTGTCGTTGAAATCTCTCTAGTTTCTTTCGAAATTGGTTGGTGAGAATAATCTGAGACTACGACAGGATCTTCAGTAATCCTGTCAGGCACCAAATTTGAAACATTAGGTTTGGTCTATTCAAAGTAGTCTTCATAAAAATTCTCGAACAGTTTATTTAAATCATTATTATCTGCACTCTGTTCAGATGACTTCATAGAAGTCGGCTGGTTAAGATCGGTTGCTGAACTGGTATGTTCAGAAGCCATTACAACGCCTTCGTCGAATTTAACATTGACTCTTTTGTTAACTATCTTTGTCTTCTTATTGTAGACACGGAAGGCTGCATACTCTTTTGAATAGCCAATGAAGATGCCTTCATCCGCTTTTTGACTAAACTTCCCCAAATTGTCTTTGTCGTTTAAGATAAAGCACCTGCATCCAAAGACCTGAAAAAATTTTACATTAGGAACTCGTTTGTTTATTAATTCATACGGAGTCTTTCCGAAACTCTTGTTGATTATTGATCTATTCTGCGTATAACAAGCCGTTGCTACAACTTCAGCCCAAAGGGATAACGGAAGGTTTGAATATTGCAGCATCGTTCTTGCACATTTCACTAGGGTGCGATTTCTTTGTTCAACTACACCGTTTTGTTATGGAGTTCGAGCTGGTGAGAATTGATGAGTTATTCCCACAGAATTTAGAAACGTCTCGAGTGATTTGTTTTCGAATTCTTTCCCATTATCTGATCTAATGGTTTGAACTGAAAGTTGCAACTTGAGATGAATTCTACGAATGAAGTCGATTATGATCTCGGTAGCATCAGACTTGGAACGCAGGAAGAATACCCATGTGTATCTGGAGTAGTCATCGACTATTCCCAACACATATCTCTTTTTGTTTATGCTCTATACTCTCATTGGCCCACACAAGTCCATATGAAGAAGT
The DNA here is from genome assembly GCA_020465985.1 of Centrapalus pauciflorus. Classification (NCBI taxonomy): domain Eukaryota; kingdom Viridiplantae; phylum Streptophyta; class Magnoliopsida; order Asterales; family Asteraceae; genus Centrapalus; species Centrapalus pauciflorus. The sequence goes on from JAANYP010004061.1 coordinate 265,543, forward strand.
TCCAATGCTCTCGTTGAAGTGTGTTCAGCTTTTGACTTGTGAGACGCTCTAACCATCTTTCCTTTTTCACAGGCTGCACACAACTGCTCTTTTTGAAATCTGAGAATTGGAAGCCCTTTGAATAACCCACCTTTTGCAATGTTGGTTAACTCTTTGAAATTCAAGTGTGAAAGACGGTGATGTCATAGCCAAGATACTTTAGATGTTGCTTTGGATAATAAGCAAACATCTTTCTTCAGATTTATTAAGGCTAGGTCTATCGAGTACAAATTTGTTTTTCTATTTCCTGCAAGTATCTACTTCCCTTCTCCAGATCTAATGCGGCACCGATTCGCTTTAAAATTGACCTCTAATCCTTTGTCGCATAATTGTCCAATGATGAACAAATTGTGACCTAGGCCGTCAACGTAGAAGACTTTTTGTATCGTAATCTTGCCGTACTCAAGACTCCCATATCCTTTGATCGGACAGAACTGATCATTTCCGAAAGGAATTGTGCCACAGAACTTATCAACAAAGTTTGTGAAAATTTCTCTCTGTCCGGTTATATGCTTTGAGCAGCCGGAGTCAAGGTACCACACATGATTTACTTATAAGACGAAAGAAAACGTGAGGTACCCACTTATAGTTGGGTACTTTTGATTTCGGTAAATCATGTGGTTTGTTATTGTTCTTTTCAACAGATATTTCCTTTAAATTAGAAACCCACTTTTTAACAGTACGTTTAGGTACCCATTTTTGTACAGTTTGGTGGGGAACTGATTTTGAAATATATTTCTTTGGAACCTTTTCCTTTTTAAAAGAAGGAACCTTTTCGTTGGTAACCAAACGAACTTATCAGATTTAGCATGCATTGGATGAGAACGAGCAGAATTTGAAGCAAGTAAGTCAGTTCGAGAGTATTTATTAGATCCTTTATCAGTAAATTTATTACAAACAGAATTATCAAATTGACTAAAATTATCAGTAACAAGACTTTCTTTGACTCTCCACTCTTCTCTTAAACTCTTGTTTTTCATTTCTCGTTTGCTTCTTGCGCCATTCTTTATCTCGAGAACTTTTTACAATATTATCTGACATAATAGAAACACGAGAATTAGTCGTTTTAGAAATATGTTTATCGTTTAAAAATCTCTTACCTTTGGAGGTATAGACCTTCTGTGCAATAGAATCCCTTGAGGAAGATGATTCACCTTTTTCATATGTAGGAGTCACAAAATGAACTTTGTTTTTTCCTTTTTCAGTTGTAAAACTGGTGAATTTACTGATGTATCCTTAGAATCTGTAGATATTCTTTTCAGAATACTAACAGGTTCTTTAGGTTTTTCAATTTGTTTGTCATGTAATGGTTTAACAAATTCATCTATTTTGACAAACATTTCTTCTAATGAGTTGAAATCTGAGTTCATATACAGATCAAAATCTTGTTCAGAATTAATAGAATCAAATTGAATTGAAGGTTTTTGATCTGATTAAGATTTGTTATCAGGTTGATTTTGCAGCTTTAATTCCAAAGATTTAATTTCAGCCTTAAGATTTTGATTTTCAGTCTCAAAAGTTTTGATTTTCAATTCAAGATCAGAGTATATCTTCTTAAGAATTGAATTTGGTAAATATGGCTTTTGAGAATGAGTAGTATTTTCAGATAAATCCTTATCAGAATAAGTCTGCATATACTCCTCATAAATGCAAGAATTTTGATAACATTCATTTAATCTGTTATAATCGACAGTATTCAGCATTTTATCAGATCTCAACCTTTTTGAATCTTCACTTGATTCTATTTCATCCGAAGCTTTCATAAAAATCATTTTTAATCCTAAATTCATGTATCTGACATCATATTAAGTAGGTGAATTTGAAATTGCTTTTGTCAGATATTTAGGATTAGTCTAACCTATACCTGATTTAGAATTATTAAATTCGGTATCTTTAGGTTGATTTAAATATATCGTTTGATCTGTTTGACCTCGTTTTATAAAATCATCTTCCAAAGATTTATTTTTCTCATAAAGTTTCATTCTTTCATCAAATATGGCATGATATTTCACAAAATAACTTGATGCTTCTAATTCAGCTAAATTCAGTTTTTCTGTTATGTCAATTAAATTGCTATTCAGTTTCTGAATTTGACTTTGAAGATCATTTGCTTTATCTTGTAGATCTGATACAGCTCGTAACGCTAATGCCTTATCCATGGAAAGATCTAACACTAACGCATGTTCTTGACTTAATTTGTTTTCCAAGGGATGGACATTTTTCTTTTCAGCTTTTAAAGATTTTTCAAATTTCTTTAACATGTAAGCCATTTGCGTTAGTTTTTGTTCTGGCATGCAGGAGTCATCATTGTCAGAATCAGAGTTAGTTTGTACCTCAGGTGTCTCTGAACTCTCTGATGTATCTGAATCTGAATCATCATTATCTTTATCCTTGCTGCATTCAGCATCTCATGTTGCCATCAGTGCTAACTCTTCAGTTAGTTCCTTATCATCATCAGACTCTAATTTCTCTGTAGTCTCCTCATCGGTCAAACCCACCCAAACTTCATCTTCAGCTATCATCACAGACTCGCTATGTTCCGATTCATTAAAAACTTCAGACTTCAGACAGATGTGTGCATCTTCATCTAATATATCTTCGTCTTCTAGAGAACTGGAGCCAGTTATCATCTTCAGCCATTAAAGCTTTACCGGCCTCCTATTCCTTTGCTAGTAGTGCCTTACGAGTGTACTATTCTGAAATTTTTAACTACAAGAAATCTACATTCTCTAGCATAATAACCTGTCTTGCCACAGTTGTAGCACTTTTGCTCAGAATCCTTCTTGGCTTGTTTTTCAGATTTTTCATATTTATCTGCTTTCTTGCCACTGCTCTCTCCTGATTTATCATATTTGTCCTTCTTTTCAAACTTTCGTGAGCTTGTTCTGTATCTCATCTTGTTGTTGGTTGGTTTCCTGTAAAACTTCTTCTGAAATGCCTTCGTCAGTAAGGCCATTTGGTTCTTCATCTCTTCAATTTCAGAATCAGTTGAGGAATCTGATGAGTCTGACTCTGATGAACTGCTGCTTACTACTACTCGTTTCTCCTTCCATAGCTTGTATTTGTATTTCTTGTCTACCAACAATGCTAAAGGATCAAAAGTTTCTTTTTCAGCTTTCGTCTTTCTGGACATTTTCCTTAAAACAACTTCCTGGTAGTTGTTAAGGTTTTCAAATACCATGTGAAAGTCCATGTCTTCAATATCTTTGGTTTGTTGAATTATCATTGCATACTTTTCTCACTCCGGATTCAGTACGTTTAGGATTTTGACATTGATGTCTAGATTTGACTTTCTGACACCATTCCTCTTTATTTCACTGACCAGACTGACAAACCTCAAATATGTACTCTCCAGCAGTTCCCCTTCTTTTGCAATGAAGTTCTCAAACATCATTAAACTGTTTCGGGCTCTATTTGTTGCTACTCTATCTGAACCCCTCATCAACTTACAAACCTCATCCCAGATGGACTTGGTTGTTTTGGCATTATTTAGACAGGTATATATATCATTTTGTATAGATATCAGCAATAGTTTTCTAGCTATCTTGTCCCCCGGTTTTCTACACTTTTGTGCTTCTGTTAGGTTTGTGACCTCAATGGTTCTTTCAGGTATAGGAGGGTTGCCGGTGGGTACAGCAGGTATTGTCTCAAGAAAAATAGTCGGTCTGTCATTGAGTGACTTCAGCATCTCATCAAACAGGTCATGGAAACTAATAAACTCAAGAAATCTCTCCATCCATTGTACGTATTCACCTCTATACATACTTGGAGGTTTTGTTTCCGACCCCATGGCTAGTGCGTCTTTGGACATTTTGACTGAATAACAAGAATCTTCCAAGATCTTTTAAAGAAAATTTGATTGAAATTGAAATATAGATCAAACTTGAATGTAAGTTGATCAAACTCGAATGAGTATAGAATGAAACTCGATCAATGAATATGAAAACTTGAACAATGAATGGAATCAACTTGAATTGTTAAAACGGAAACTCGAATCTAGATAAGATCAATCAATCAGATTAATAATGCAACTCGAATGAAGCTTCTATGAAACTCGAATGAAGCTTCTGTGAAACTCGAATAAAATGAGAGTAAACTTGAATCAAAAGAGAGTAAACTCGAATGAAATTGATTGATGATTGATTAAACTTGAATTGAACTTGTTTAAAACTTGAATCAAATTGAAATCCAGTTAAATTGATATATAAAACTCGAATACAACTTGCTTCCGACAAAAATTGAATAGAGGTCAACTCGATTGATACTTCTATTACACTCGATTAGTTCTTTAGTTCAACTCGATTGAATCTGTGATTCAACTCGAATAGAAATTTAGTTCAACTCGATTGATCTTTCAAAACAACTCGATTTAAATGTTTAGTAAACTCGATTGAACTTATCAGTCAACTCGATTATAACACTTTTCAACTCGACTGAAGCATGAACAATGTAATATTCGAGTTTTATGTATTTTCTAAAATTCCAAGTCCAAAATTTAATATTTTTCACTGAAAATGTATCAATTGATCCCAAATTGAACTCGTAGGTAAGGTTTTTGATTACAAACACTTTTTTTGAAAACACTTTGGTTAAAATCAGATTAAACTCATTTTTTTTCACATGAATAGTGAAGAACAAAGGGTTTTTCAAAAATTCATAAAAATCGATGAATCTTCTTGAGTGTTTTGAATTACATATTAATCTTATGATCAATCTGATCGTTTTTCAAATCTCTTCCTTCGATCCAAATATCAAAAACAATAGTCCACTGAATCATAAACCCTACGAGGATTTAGAATTTTGTGAAAAAAACCGATGATACAGTGACAAATTTTCAAATTTTCAATCAAAAAAACTATTAGGCACAAAAAGGCCTCAGTCAAACCTGCTCTACATCTTAGGAGGATATTTTTAATCAAACCTGTTTGATACACTTGAAGGTATAATTTAAGGCCTGTTCATGCCTTATTGAAACCTAAAAAAGTGATTTGCAATATAAGTCAAAGTTGTTTACCCAGTTGCATTCGTTGCAACAAAGGCAGATTGTCCAAGTTGTTCTGTCTGCTGAACAGGCTGGACATAAACTGTCTACGCTGCTCGGTTCTATTGAGCATCTTGGAGAAATTGTAAGTGTTATGTTCTTTGTGAACAAAACTTGTTCTTTGTGAAGAGGTCAAACACTTCATGAAATATGTTTCCATGTCCTCATGTATTGTTTTTGGCTACAACATTAATTTACAAGTCGAAAACAAAGTGGAAAACGAAAACTGCCAAAGCTGCCTACACTGTTCTATTACATGAAGACAAAGAGGATATTTGAAATGGGTGACAGACCATTTCTTATATCAAAAAGGCCCTTACAAAAGAAGAAATATGCAAAGTTGACATTCCTCTTTTGGTTAAAGGCTTATGCAACAGAGACAAAAAGGAAAAGACAAAGATTCTGCCATATGAAGACAAGTCTGCTTTTTCAGAATGTGCAGAAAAGTTGTTTTGTCTTTTTGGAAAGACATCCCACTATCTCATCGTCCAATGAAAAAGCTTTACTGAGATTCTCAGTGAGAGCATAAAAGGAAGCTTCTAAGGATTATGAAATAACCAAGAGTAAGAAATCAGATCGTGCATTGAAGTGTGTTTTTCCATGCATTCAAGTCTGCTTGAATAAAACAGTAACGTGTGTCTAAGCTGTTCTTATTCAAGTTGTCCATCCGTGTCTTGTAAAATCAGTGAGTTCATCTAAGTGAGTGTATTCATTATATCTACTCTGAGTGTGTCTTAGATTAGTTGAACATCTATTGTATCTGTTATCTCAGCTTGAACCTTTCCGCAGTCAAGCTTGTTTGTAACTAACACTTGGTAATAGTATACACAAACATTTAGAAAAGAGTGTTGAGTTTTAAATTGCTGTATTCACCCCCCCTCTTTAAAGCTTAGAACAATTCACTAGGGAAACCTTTTGGGAGCTACAACTGGTATCAGAGCAAAGAGAGTGTGTTAACTCTAGATCTCTCATTCTCCCTATTTTTCCATGGACAACAGTGCTGCCAGTTCCTCCTCTTACTATGACAATGGTTCTATGGCCAAACCCCCCAAATTCAATCATCAAAATTTCTCTGGCTGAAAGTGCAGAATGATGCTCTACTTAGAGAATCTGGATGTACAAGTGCCAGAGATAGTAATTGAAGGTCCCTATGTGCCAACTTCTGTTACTACCACCAGTCCTGCTGTTGAAGGACCTGCCCCTGAGACCAGAACCTTTGAAAAGGCCAAAGCTAAATGGTCTGATGATAACAAAAGGCTGGTTGCTCTTGATGCAAAAGCAAGGAATACCCTGGTCATTTCTCTTCCTGATGATGTGTTTAAACAAGTTGAAAAAATGAAAACTGCAAAGGAGATGTGGGATACTTTTTGTACCGTCTATGATGGTCCCACAATCACACTGGATAACAGGATTAACAACCCTGTTAGACAGTATGAACTTTTCTTTGCAAAACCAAACGAGTCTCTCACAGAAAGCTATACCAGGTTCACTGCTCTTATCAATGATCTCAAAACTGTTGGGATCCCAAAGGACAGCTTGACTCTGGTAAACAAGTTCTTGGACATCCTGCCTGAAGAATGGAACTATTTTTCTACTATCTTGAGAAATTCAGGCACCATCAAAGGTATGGATCTTGTAAATTTGTATGGATCCTTACTGAATGATGAGCAGTCAAGGCAACAGAAAAGAAATGCCTTGGAAATGTCTAAGAGGGGTGCTACCTTAGTGGCCAGCGTGAGACAAGCTGTTGGTCAGATTTATGATGTGTTCACACAACCTGATCAACAGGCTGATGATGAAAGGGAAGAGATGTCTTAAGAGGAAGACTGTGAAGATCTTACTGAACTAGATGATGAGCAAATGATTGCAATGCTTGTCAAAAAGTTCAACAAGAAGAGGTTTGGTGGAAGAATGCTGTAGAGGAACTCAAATGCCATGGAAAAGAAGGCATTTGATAAAACTAAGGCTGAGTGCTTTAAATGTCGCAAGACTAGCCATATAGCTGCTGACTGTGTGTCTAAAGCTATTGGTCAATCATCCAAACCATTCAAGACAAACAGGGACGATGGCTAAAGGGTTAAATACCTTATGGTCATGGCTAAGGTGAAAAAGTTGGAAAACTCAATGGCTTCCAACAAGCAAAAGGGACTCATGGCTGAGACATGTGATTGGGAGGAATCTGACTCATCTTCAGATGAAGAAGACAACAATTGTCTGATGGCCAACACTAATGTCCCATCTACTAGAAACTTCAAACATTACCTGGCTGAAGCTGAAGGCTTCAGCAGCTTAGAGAACTGGAATCCCACAATGATGTACAAGGTACAAAATTTTATGGCTTACAGTTTCGATGAAAAAGTAAAAATGTTTGAATACATGCTTGTTGATTTAAAAGCTGCAGTTGAGAAGCACAATGCTTTACTGTCTGAAATCTCTAAGCTTAAAACTGATCTTAACATAAAAACTACTAAACTGTACAGTTTCGATTATTTGGAAACTGGACTTGATGAAATAAAACACATCAATTCCATTTTATTAAAAGAAAAGAGAGAAACAGACTTAAAACATGCAAAGCTTCTAAAGATTGTTGACTCTTGGTGCCAATCTGCAAAAAAAGTCAGCCATTGCATCAGTCAATAGATCCCTGCACAAATCCAAGCCTATCTTGGAGGGGATATTGACAAAGCAGCCTCTATTGTTGAGCTAAATAATCTGAAAAATGACATATCCACTCTTGGTGAGCTTCCCAGCACTTTCATCCAGAAAGTAAATGGTAAGCTAGTCTCAACAAACAGGTTTGTCAGGCCTCAAAATCCTAACAACTTGTGTGAAAAAGCTCCAAAAGCTGATGATGGAATGTGTTCCCCATCAAATCAGCCTGCTCAGTGCTTTGCTGGTTCACACATGCTAAAGAAAGGAAAACAAGCTCAAGTTGCAGCTGTGGACTCTAAACCTGTTAACACAACAGCCTCTGTGTCTAAAGCTGATGGTAAGAGACCTGTCAATCCTTTTGATGCTGACCAATTATAGAAAAAGTTTTAAAAGGTAAGCAGCCTGATTTCAACAGGGGTAAGTCTCATGTTGGAAGTAAATTTGCTGTGGTTTCAAATAAGTTTTTAAATCATGGTGGAAAGTTGGTTATAAATGAAGGTAAGTCTTTCAAAACCAAAAGCAGTGATCATGTTGATAGGCAACATCAATCACATCTCAGAAAGGGCAAAGGCAAAGCCATTGTTCAACCTGAGAAATTTGGGATTAAGTTTCCCAAACCTGTGGAAAGTCAAAGGCCAATCAAACTTCCTGTATTTGATATCTGTCCTCCCAAAAAGAGGAAAGAAGATACAGGCAAAGCTATTGTCATTGTACCTTCCACCCAAACTGTTGATTCTTCGAAACATAGTAATAAGTTTGCTAAACATGCTGACAGGATCAACAAAACTAATTTAGAATATGTTTCTGGAAGTTCTTTTTCCAAAAAGGCTAAAAAGAGAAAATGTTAGAAGTGTGGGAAGAAGACATAGTCAATGAGAATAGTATCCAAGCTGATACAATCCAAATAGGGAATATTAGTGTGGATATCACTGGTCCATCAACAAATGTTGATGAAGTAGGAGAACTCATCCCTATGATGAGTTCCCTTAAAAATAACTAATATTTTCCCATGACACTCTGCAGAAAAAACAACCATCCCAGGTTTGGTACTTGGACAGTGGCTGCTCAGGATATATGACAGGTTGTAAGGACCTACTGAGTGATCTCAGGCCTTAAAAAGGCCAAAAGTCACATTTGGTGACAATGTATAGGGATCTACAGAAGGGTATGGAACTCTTCAAGCTGGTGTTGCTGTATTCAAAAGGGTAGCCTATGTGTCTGGGCTAAAACATAATCTTGTAAGCATAAGTCAACTGTGTGATGCTGGCTACAAGGTTAACTTTGCTGAGCACCTGGGTTACATACTGGATCCCCAAGGCAAAGTTGTGCTGTGTGCACAACGGATGAAAGGTGTATATGTTGTGGACACGAAATCTGTTGATCCCACAACTGAAACCTGCTTTATCTCAAGAAGCAATGCAGACTTGAACTGGTTATGGCACAAAAGGCTTTCACACCTGAACTTCAAGAATATCAAAAAACTCTGTAAGAAAGAGTCGGTAACAGGTTTGCCTTCTATAACCTTTGTTAAGGATAAACTTTGCACAGCTTGTGAGGAAGGCAAGCAGAGATAAACATCTTTTAAATCTAAGCACAATTTCTCTATTGATACTCCTCTCTTCTTAATCCACATGGACTTGTTTGGACCAGTCAGTGTCCCAAGTCTAATAGGAAGAAGATACACTGTAGTAATGGTTAATGAGTTCTACAGGTTTACATGGGTGATCTTTCTGAAGAGCAAAGGAGAGGCTGATAGTGAAATCATTGGATTTATCAAAAAGATGGAAATGTTGAACTCTGCTCAAGTAAAGCAGCTTAGAACTGATCATGGTACTAAATTCAGAAACTGTATTCTTGAGGACTTCTGTGAAGAAAGAGGGATCTCACAGAACTTTTCAGCAGTAAGAACTGCTCAACAAAATGGAGTTGCTGAAAGGAGAAACATAACTCTCATTGAAGCTGCTAGAACCATGTTGTGTGCATCGGGTTTACCTTTATCATTCTGGGCTGAAGCTGTCAACACTACCTGCTTCACCCAAAATAGATCCTTGGTGGTGAAAATGTTCAACAAGACTCCCTATGAGTTAATCAAAGGGATAAGGCCGAACATTAGCTATTTCGATGTGTTTCGATATCCCTGCTTTATTCTGAATCAGAGGGACCAACTGGTAAAATTTGAACCCAAAGCTAATGAAGGTGTGTTTTTTGGTTACTATGCTATCTCCAAAGCCTACAGAGTACACAACAACAAAAGAAGGGTGATAGATGAATCTATCAATGTAACCTTTGAAGAGTCCAAGAGTGCTTCTACCAAAGCTGCTCCTGAATCAGTTTCAAGAGAGTTCAACTTTGATGATCTTATGCATTCCATTCATGAAGAAAACGACTCAAAAGCTTCCACTACATCTAGAGTGGAACCTGCTAATCATGATGGGCATGATGATGACTATGTTGATACACCCTATGTGAATAAGTGTACTGACATTGTTACTACATCATGTCCTGAACCAATCAATGCTGATTTTCCTGGATCCTCTGCTGATATGTTTAACACTGGAGAGTAATGCTCAACAAGTGAACAGGCCCAAGATATCAGTGTGTCTGAAAATCTTGAAGGCTGCTCAACAGGACATGTTGAAGATGCAAATAACTCAGTAGAATCTTCATTGAGGCAAGATCCCAAGTGGATCAGGTGTCACCCAAATGATCAAATAATTTGTGACATCAACAAAGGGGTGCAAACAAGATGGGACAACTTAGGAAACTTTTGTATGTTTTCTAGCTTTGTGTCCCTGATGGATCCTATGAAAGTGGATGAAGCGCTTAAAGATGCCAACTGGATCACTGGCATGCAAGAGGAGCTCAATCAGTTTGAGAGAAACAAAGTATGGAAGCTGGTCCCTACTCCTAAAGGAAAAACAATAATTGGCACCAAAAGGGTTTTCAGGAACAAGATGGATGAGCAAGGTCAGGTCATTAGAAATAAGGCGAGACTAGTTGCTCAAGGCTACAGGCAGGAAGAAGGAATTGACTATGATGAAACTTTTGCTCCTGTGGCCTGGTTAGAGGCAATTCGTTTGTTTCTAGCCTACGCTGCTCATAAGAGCATGAAGGTATTTCAAATGGATGTGAAGAGTGCATTTTGGAATGGTAATCTTCAAGAAGAAGTCTATGCCAAGCAGCCACCAGGTTTTGAAAATGAACATCATCCAGGTTTTGTCCATATGTTGGACAAAGCCCTCTATGGTCTAAAACAAGCCCCTAGAGCCTGGTATGACACTCTAACTGATTTTGATATAAGCAATGGTTATTCCAGAGGTAAAGTGGATACCACATTGTTCATAAAGAAGGTGAAGTCTGATATTATGCTTGTTCAAATTTATGTGGATGACATAATATTTGGTACTACTAATGAGCAGTTATGCAAGAATTTTTCACTACTCATGAAATCAAAATATGAACTGAGTATGATGGGAGAATTTCTTTCTTTTTAGTATTACAGGTCAGACAAACCTCAAATGGAATTTTCATAAATCAGAGAAAGTACACTTTAGATCTTTTGAAAAAGTTTAAATTTGATCAAAGTTCTCCTATCAAAACCCCAATGGCAACCAATGTAAAGTTGGATGCAGATGCCAGTGGCAAAGCTGTTTTAGTAACAGCTTACAGAGGCATAATTGGGAGATTGCTATATTTAACTGCTAGCAGACCAGTTATTATGTTTGCCACCTGTTTATGTGTTAGGTTTCAAGCTGATCCTAAAGAATCACATCTAGCTGCTGTTAAAAGAATTTTCAGATACCTTAAGGGTACACCAGGTTTGGGTCTTTGGTATCTCAAAGACTCAAGTCTTGAGCTAATAGGATATTTAGATTCTGATTTTGCAGGCTGCAGGCTAGACAGAAAAAGCACAACAGGTGGGTGTGAACTCCTTGGTGGTGAGTTGATAAGTTGGTGTAACAAGAAGCAGAACTCAGTTTTCACTTCTACAGCTGAAGTTGAGTATATTGCTGCTGGAAGCTGCTGTGGGCAGATTCTGTGGATGCAGCATTAGCTTGAAGACTATGGACTTGTATATAGGAAGACTCCTATTCTGTGTGATAATACAAGTGCTATAGCCATCTCCAACAATCCAGTATTTAAATCCAGAAAAAAGCATATAGAAGTCAGACATCGCTTCATCAACGATCACATCCAGAAAGGTAATGTGGTGGTAAGTTTTATTTCCACAGATGAACAGCTTGCAGACATTTCACCAAGCCTCTTGATGAAAACAAGTTTAATTATCTTGTAAGCAATCTGGGCATGTTAAATAAAAGTGACTAAGTGTCCTAAATGTTCTAAGTTATTATATGTCTCAAACCGCTCAAGTTTCTCAGAACAACTTAGGCATAACAGGCTATGCATGTTCTACACTTAGCCAGATTCTCAAAACTTGAATAGCTTTAGCGTATAACAGGTTTGACAATATCAGTTTTCACCTCAAACCTGGTCTGTTGATCAAGCCTCCAACCTGCTCACTCTCTCAATCTGTCATGCAAGACATTGTCTTGTAACCTGGTCAGCTATTGAACACAACCTGTTCTCGCATAGCTGCATAGGTCGAATGAACAGCTTATGATGACCCTGCTCATCACAGGTTTGACCAATAGCTTAGACCATCAGTTTCAATTACCTTTCTTCACAATTAAGTTACTTAATTTCTTTATTTATTTAACTTAATAACTGTGGATAATGTGTGTTAACGTGTGTTTGTGACTAAAAAGGGCTCAAGTGGTTTGACAACCGTTCTGACATGGACAACCGTTCCGTTTTTCATTAAAGAACTTTTCAAATCAACCGCCCAAACTTTTCTCTCTCATACCCACTCACGTTCAAACCCTATAAATACCCCTCTAATGTTCCATCTTCGTCTTCCTTACTACTACCATAACTTCCAAAGAACACTAAAATCGACTAAGTGTCCTGTGCTCATATCCTAACTATTCTCACCATGGCTAACCAAAACAACCCTTTGCTCCCAGTATTTATTGGTAAGGACGTTCAGAAACATCCTTTGGTTACCACAATGCTAACACTGAAACCCACAAACTACATAGCAAACCTAACCATTCCCAAAAATTATGTGGGGAAAGGTTATGTTAATATGGTGAAGTTTCTAAAGGTTCACCCTCTGCATTACGCCAGGACTGCCACTCCTGGTGTCCTGTACCAGGAGATGGTATATGAGTTTCGGTACACCTGTGCCTATGACCCAGCAACCAAAATCATAAGGGGAACCATTCTCAATGGGACTCAGACCGTTGAAATCACTACTGGTCTTATCAGGGAAGTTCTTTATCTCCCTGTGGCTGAAACTTATGATCAGCCACAGCCTGAAAATGATCAGATGGGAAATCTGCTACGTTTTTGTGGTGTAGCAGAGCCCAAGATTAGAGCCACCCTGTTCAGGAAGGATCTATCACCTGCTTACAGCTTCTTGTTTGCCTCTATGGTGATGTGCTTCAGCAGCAAAGTTGATTCTTTTGACCAGCTTAGCCGTGATGAGATCCTAATAGTCCTACAGCTCGTAGATGGGACTACTATGAACATGGCTCAGTGGATTTTCAAGAATTTGAGGAATCTGGTGCAGCAAGAAACACGTCCAGCTGCTGTTCGATATCCACGGTTTCTAAGCCTCATTTTCAAGCGTGTCTGTGGTGTGCATTTATATAACTCTAAACCTATGTTACGTACTGCTGCTTTCCCTGTGATTGGGAATAGAGTTTTCTACACCCCTATACTCCCAAACGAGCCTCCTCTATCTACACCAATGAGGAGGTTGCTTGGTATGGTGGAAGGACCCTCAACTGAGAGGGTGGATCCAGTGACTGCTCCCCGAGGAAAATCCAAATCCAGGCCCAAAGTTGTTCAAAGGGTCCTGGAATCGACTCAAGCTGAGTCTGTCTGCAAGAAGGCAAAAACAACTAAGTCTAAGTCTGCCCCATCAGCCTCTGTGGCTGAGGGGGAGCAGGCTTCTCACCCTGGTTCATATGTTGAACCTGAAGCCTTTGTGGTTGGTGCCTCTGTGGCACCTGAGACCATGGAACAGGTTAACCCACCTGTTTCTGACCCAGTCTCACCACCAGTCCAAACAGAACCCCTCATCACCTCTCCACAACATCAATCCTCCTCCTCATCCCTCAAATCCTACAACAGACGCAAATCCTTAGTCATAAAGAAACCAACATACCAAACTAGCCTCTCTGACCCCTCTCAACAGAAGTCAGTTGACAATGAAGCAAACCCTGCTGCTTCTCCTATTTTTGGAGAAGGTTCAGCACACTTGGAGCAGGCTTCACTCCAACAAAAGTCTACCCTGAGTCAGCCTAGGCCCTCTGGTTCCTCCCAATAGGAGCCAGTTGTAAATATGGAGACTTCCACATCAACTATTCTAGCCTCCCAACAGGCTGAGAATATTGAAAGACATGAGTTCTCTCCACTCCACACTGAGTCCACACAGTCTCCACTCTATACTTCTCCTACACAACCTGAGTCTGCACGAGGTGCCAAATCTGCTGGACAAGACCATCCAGTAGATCAGCCTCCAACTTCTGCTCCTCATGATACAATTGTTGTACACCCAATAGCTACTGAAGGACCAATCTCCCAAGCTGATGAACCAATGGGAACAGACCATCCCTCTGGTGAGGCTACACCTCAAATGAAAATTCCATCAGCAGGTTTCACCATTGCTGATGTTGAAATGCACATCCCATCTCCGCATGATGAGGCACCTCTAAACCAAGGTGCTGTTGAGGGAACCACCCCAGGCTTTGATGAAGGTGTTGTTACACAAGCAGCATCTGAAAGGCCACCATCTTCTACCCCTTCTCCTGATGAAGCAGCTACAGCCACTGCTGAGGGACCCGTTGACCCTTCCAAGCTGGGCCATATTACTTTTGCCCAGGCTATGGAACTTCTGTCAAAAGTAACCCTTCCCTCTCCTTCCCATCCTCAAACACCTGCCTCATCCTCATTCCATTCTCATTCCTCACCATCTAAACAATCCAAATAATCCACTCACACTCCTCCATCCCCCAAAGATCTTCCTTTGAAGGATCAGCTTTCTTTGCTGACCAACAAAGTTGGCTCTTTGGAAAATTCCATTAATTCCCTACACTCAATAATCTCAGACTCTGTGTCTGCGTAACTCAAGGGATTCTTTTGACTTTTTTAAGAATTCCTTTCCAACCACTCCCCAAGCTGATCAGTCCTCACAACTGCTTGCACTCACTGCACAGCTGCAAAACATCTCCACTACTCTCTCCTCTATCCTTTCAAATCAACAGGACTCTGTGTCCTCCATTACAGCCATATCCCAACAACTGTCCACTCTCCTTACCACTTGCACTACTACCATCCTACTACATTGGCCAGCTTAAACACTCTCATTGTCTCTCTGTCCAATTTTGTGTCAGCAAACCTTGATGATGTGCAAGACTCTCTTGAATTACATCTTGCACAGCTTTAAAGTTTGTTGTTCACAGCTTCTGACAGATAAAATCTCACTAAGTTGTCCTCAATTGCTGATTCTCAATCCTGCTCTCTTCAGACCTGCCTTACCCAGCTTGCAGAGGTTAAGGACAATCTGGCTTTCTTAGTGTATAGCCTGGTTGGCTCCAAGCCTGCTGCCAAAACTGCTGCTAAGCCTGCTAAATTTGTTTCTCCAGGCAGACCAATTGTTGAAGGTTCTGAGCCATCTCCTTCAAAGGGGGAGAAGTTGTCTGCCTCAATGACTAAGTCTAAGGGGGAGAAACCCACTTCTCCTTCTAAGTTGAAATCAACATCTATTGGTCAAGTAGCAGGTGCATCACAAACAGGTCCAACTGAAGATGTCTCCCATCACAAAGAAGCTGCTCAGCCTACTCAGGCTGGATCTCCAAACCCTGCACAAACTTAGGGGGAGGAATCCATTCCTGAAGCTGTTCAAACTATAACAGCCAAAGGAAAGAAGAAAGTAGTCGTAGACCCTGACCACCAAAGAGCAGCGCAGCTAAAGTTTGACAAGGCAATGGCTAAGGAAATGGGTCTTCCTATGGAGAAATACTATGAATATAGAGATGAACAACTCCAAACCCTTGAAAGACTAAGAAAGGAAAAATCCTCAGCCAAAGCTGCCAGATCCTTTGCATTCAAAGAGGCAAGCAAAATTAAAATGCCTTCTTTGGATGTGCAAAGAAAATTGCTTGAAGCTGCTAAGGAGTCAGCGGTTGAAAAGGAAGGTGATAAGGAACAGGGTGCTCAGGTCTATGTGACCATGTCCAAGCAAGCATCCTCTGCAAGAGCCCAAATTCACTTTAACAACTTCGCAAGGAAAAACTTCTTTGATGTTGCTGACAGAAGAGTTGCCGAGGAATCAATTGTCAAAGCTGTTCCCATCTCAAGAAAAGCTAAACAGTGGAAGCTACAAATAACCAGAATGGGTGCTACAGGCCCAGAACTAGAAGCATATGATTACACTGACGTTTCTCAAATGGGATACAGAGAATGGGTGGAGTTGGCAGTTTTCCTAAGCCAGTCTAAGTCAGAAACAGCTATGGCTATCAGGGCATACGCCAAAAAGTTGATGGAAAGAGTGAGAGATCTTTGCCTGATCTCAGAAGAACAGAGTAAGGGTATCTAAGTGGCTACCCCCAAAATAAAGGCCAAGAGAAACATAAAGGATACTGGGCTGGAGGAACTCCTGATCATGATTGAACAAGGTGATGTTGCAGTAGAAATCAAAGGAGTAGACCAAAGCCTGCCAAAAGGAGTGGCATTTGAGAAGTCAAGCTGATTGAAGAACCTGAGCTGGGGGTATTTTTTGTAGATCCCCTTACAAAGAAGAAGTGCTTCCAAAGAGCATCAGACCTGGACAAAGTTGGTCTCAAACAGCTTGTTGCATTCAGACTTGCAAACTCCTTTAGGCAATCCATAAAGTGGAAAGCAGCCATCTGGGATCAGCTCAAAGGCTTTTATGAAAGAGGGGAGCTTCAACATCCCAGTTTCATGTTCCTCACAGTTGAATAGAGGAATTGGATGAAACCAGGGAGCAGCTTGAAGATATGTTTGAAGAAGGAGTGCCACCAATGTCTTAAAGTCCATCTACTATCTGAGTAGATAAAGAATGGAAGTTGTCCATCAGTTGGACAGGATTACCATTACTTGCTCTCATCATCAAAAGTCCAAATTGTTGAATTTTTGTGTACATTTGTTGTACTTTGTTACATTAGTTGTAACTTTTTTTTACATCAGTTGTAATATGCATTAGTACATCAGTTGTACTCTTGTAAAGACATATGTTGTTTGTGTAATCAAAATCAGTATATATATAAACTGATCTTTTACTTTACTTTGATGTTGTAATTTCATTTCAGCCAAATGTATGTAAAAATATATAGTGATTATTGATAAAATCATCTTAGACTGATTATTGCAAATAGGGGGAGATTGTTAGGCACAAAAAGGCCTCAGTCAAACCTGCTCTACAGCTTAGGGGGAGATTTTTAATCAAACCTGTTTGATGCACTTGAAGGTATAATTTAAGGCCTGTTCATGCTTTATTGAAACCTGAAAAGTGATTTGCAATATAAGTCAAAGCTGTTTACCCAGTTGCATTCCTTGCAACAAAGGCGGATTGTCCAAGCTGTTATGTCTGCTGAACAGGCTGGACATAAACTGTCTATGCTGCTCTGTTCTATTGAGCAGCTTGGACAGATTTTAAGTGTTCTATTCTTTGTGAACAGAACCTGTTCTTTGTGAACAGGGCAAACACTTCATGGAATATGTTTCAAAGTCCTCATGTATTGTTTTTTGTTACAAGATTAGTTTACAAGTCGAAGAGAAAGTGGAAAACAGAAACTGCCAAAGCTGCCTACGCTGTTCTCTTACATGAAGACAAAGAGGATATTTGAAATGGGTGACAGACCATTTCTTATATCAAACAGGCCCTTACAAAAGAATAAAGATACAAAGTTGACATTCCTCTTTTGGTTAAAGGCTTATGCAACATAGACAAAAAGGAAAGGACAAAGATTCTGCCACATGAAGACAAGTATGCTTTTTCAGAATGTGCAGAAAAGTTGTTTTGTCTTTTTGGGAAGACATCCCACTATATCATCGTCCAATGAAGAAGCTTCACTGAGATTCTCAGTGAGAGTATAAAAGGAAGCTTCTAAGGATTATGAGATAACCAAGAGTGAGAAATCAGATCGTGCATTGAAGTGTGTTTTTCCATGCATGCAAGTATGCTTGTATAAAACAGTAACGTGTGTCTAAGCTGTTCTTATTCAAGCTATCCATCTGTGTCTTGTAAAATCAGTGAGTTCATCTAAGCGAGTGTATTCATTGTATCTAGTCTGAGTGTGTCTTAGATTAGTTGAACATCTGTTGTATCTGTCATTTCAGCTTGAACCTTTCCGCTATCAAGCTTGTTTGTAATTAACACTTGTTATTAGTATATACAAACATTGAGAAAGGAGTGTTGAGTTTTAAATTGTTGTATTCACCCCCCCCCCCCCCTCTACAGCTTAGAACAATTCACTAGGAAAACCTTTTGGGACCTACAAGAATATTTCTGCGCTCTGATACCAATTGTAATTCCAGTTAATTCAATCAAACAATCATAATTATACAATTAAGAACAAAATTAAAACTAATTGAATGATTGATATTTTACAAAAATCGAATTACAGAGATGAGAATATTCACTCGCACTGTAGCCCTAATTTTCACTTTTAGCTTTTCATGCAAAAATGACAAAATCAAATGTCAGATTAGTTGACATATACAAAAGACAATTTTCTATTTATATAAGAATACAGCTATACTATATTTACAATATCAACCCTAGGCTTATTTATTTCATCAATTGAAAATTGGATCTAACAGAACATTTACCATTCGAGTATCAATCAAGTGTCAATCGAGTTTAACTGTTCATTATTCGAGTTGATTCATTCATTGTTCGAGTTTCATAACTCATTGATTCGAGTTTGATCCTTTTACAATCGAGTTTCATTGTTCACTGATCGAGTTTCACTCTTTACTCATCGAGTTTTATCCTTTGATGATCGAGTTTTACTCTTCTTGATTCGAGATTGATTATACTTAATACAAGTTTAATTAAGCATTCGTGTCCAGTTCAAATCAATCAAATCATAATGTCGAAAGATGCATTAGCCATGGGTTCGGAAACCAAACCTCCTATTTGTTGGTACACCCTGTGTGACGATAGCAGTCTAATCGATCTGCGTTATGATTTAAGTAATATTCTGAATATTAACAAGTGTTTTGATATATATGTTCAATATGTGTTTGTCTGTTATTGATTGTGTGTTTGAACTTGATGTAACATATTACAAGAAGTTCAAACATAAAAGTCAAAGAGTATGTCAAGCATAAGTTAAAACATAAGTTTCATCACGTAAGTGTTTAAGTGTATTGGTTAGATTCGAATATGTAAAGGAAGACATTCGAATCTGTTATAGATTCGAATGTATCCTTAGATTCGAATAGGTTAGATTCGAATCTGTCAGATGGACAGATTCGAATGAGGCCTTAGGCCAGATTCGAGGTTGGCCCACAACAGACTCGAATCAGGGCCTATAATTAGGGATAGACTCGAATCATTAGGAGACCTTTGGCAGAATTCGTGAGGAATTAAGCAATAGGCGATCTCGAGTTTATCAGCTAGGTGAGTCCCGTTTCGGAGAGAATTAGTACGTAGGATCGTTCGTGTGTCGTTCGTTCAGCGTCTAATAGTCTCCGGGTTTCCGTTGGTTGAGAGTTGTCCGTCTGACCGTCAACGAGGATTCCGCACTCGTTAACGGATCCGCGTCTAGATAGATCTGTCAGTGGTAGACCTTACAAGTGGTATCAGAGCCTACGGAGTGTTCGTGGTGTTCTTCGTGTTCATCAGATACATTCTAGGTTTCTTGACGCTAATTGGACGGTTTTTCTCTCAAAAACGTGTTTTTGAGCTTAACAAATTCATATTCGGGAAACATTTTGTCGTTTTTCACGTTTTTGGTCGAAATCATTGTTTTTCATTTGAAAATTAGTGATTTAATCCATAAAACGTCAAAAAAATCAAAGTGTTAGCCGTTTTTCGAGTTTGCGGCGCTCGAATCTATAGGGGTAATAGGGTTTTACTTTATTTTTCGAGTCTAACCAAAATACGCTCATATCGAGTCAATTTCAGTCAGTTTCGAGTCTGTGGTGTGTCGAATCTGTTAATACATTCGAATTGGATCTCGAGTCTATATGCTTTCGAGTTTGTTTCGAGTTTGTACGTTTCGATTCTGTACTTCGATTCTGCTGAATTTCGTTCTATTGTGCCTTCGATTCTAAGGGTGTCCGAATCTATAGAGTCCTCGAATGCTGTCATATCTTCGAATCTAGGGAGTTCCTCGAATCTGACATATTTCGAATCTACTTGACTTTTAAGACTTAATCGAATTTAACTTCAAAAGATTAAATATTAATTAGATTCGAATCTATCTAGATTCGAATAAGTTAATTTAAATCAGTTTCTAATTAAATTAATTAAGTTCAAATTCAAATTCTTTCAGAAAAGATGTCGAACCTTCAGAAATTCCTTGAAATGGATCACGAAGTTGGGAAGGCCAATGCACCACCTAAGCTGATGAAAGGTGAGGATTACTACTGGTGGAAGGATAGATTCACGGATTTTGTACGATTCAACGACATGCGCATGTGGGTGTGCATTGATGAAGGGTACATTCCACCAGTATCTGAGGTAGAAGGCCGTCAAAAGGTTCTGTCATATCAAATGATGAAAGAAGATGACAAGAAACTATTTGAAGCCGAAAACAAAGCTTTCTCTATTATCCGAATGGCGTTACCTCAAGATATCTTGCACACATTTCGGACTCAGAGGACGTCGAAAGAGCTTTGGGAGTCTCTCCAGAAAAGGTGTGAGGGTAATCCACGGGTACGAAGAAAGCGTACAGAGCTGTTGACCCAACAGTTTGCGATTTTCAAGGCTCTTAAGGATGAACAGTTGGATGATATTATCACACGATTTTATCATCTGATAACAGAGCTTGAAAGTCATGGCATTGAGTACTCGGACAGTGACAAGAACAATAAGCTTCTTGATGCCCTACCAGCCAAATGGGCTATGTACGTGGCTATGATTAAGCTGAATGAAGATAAATACTATGCTCAATCGCTGGATGACATCGTGGGAACGTTGAGGGCATATCACTTCGAAATGATAAAGGCTGAGACTGATTATGAGCAAGTCCAAAATCCGGCTATGTATTTTGGAAAAACATCAAAATCATCAGTGACAGCTGATCAGAAGAGTGCTACAGCGTTTTTCACCGGAGAAACGTCATCGCCACCAGAGTCCGAAGACTCACTAAATCGCGCGTTCTTAGGGTTAGGAAGATCGGAAGAACCGCAACCTCAAGTCAATCAGGCATCTACAAGTCAGAACTATTCAAAGATGCCAATGAGCGCAAAGTCGGCGGAAGAACATCTGAATCTGCTTGCTTCGTTTGTGGCCGCATATGGAAATTGCGTTCAAGGGAAGATCAATGATCCGGCTCTTTGGGATGAAGATTACGATCAGGTCGACCCTGATGACTTAGAGGAGATGGATCTTAAATGGCAACTGGCCATGGTAACCCAACGGGTTAAGAGATTCATAAAGAGAACTGGGAGGAATCTCCAGATGAATAACAAGGGGATAGGATTTGATAAGTCCAAAGTCAAATGCTACAACTGTCAGGGATTGGGACATTTCGCGAGGGAGTGTCAAAGACCGAAGGTAGAGACATACCAGGGGCAGAGTCAGCATCAAGGACAGTACCAAAATCAGTCCCAACAGAGATATCTTCCGAGTTCTTCATCTAGTCAAGCCAATCTAGCGGGTCTGATATCCAATGTCACTTCTGACAGACAGCTAGATGGTTCGTATGACTGGAGTTCACATCCGGAGTCCAATGCTAGAGCTTTTATGGCTGAAGTTACGGAGAATGGTTGTGATGAGGATGAGCAGACCACAAGGGACAGCAGTCCGATGTGGGTAGAGAAAGCGAATGATCAAACCGTGCTGGAGTTTGCTGCTCAGATGGCCAACGTGGAATCTGATAACTCTAAGGTTAGTCTTTCTAATTCTCTATTTCGTGATTTATGTGCTTTATGTGTTAGTTCTAACGATAGGTTAAATCTAGTCTTAGACTCACATAAGACCATAGCTGCTCAAAATGAAAACTTGAAAATAGAAAATGCTAGCCTAAATGACATAAAACAAGATTTAAAAGAAAAGCTTAAGGCTAATGCTCAAGATGTAATCGTTCTAAAAGACAAACTGAGTGAGCAGTGTGTTAGGATAGAACTTATGTATGAGCACGTAGAAGCCTTGACTAAAAGTCTGAAAGACAAGGACATAGAGCTAGCCGAGACCAAGGTTAAGGTAGCCGAGGCAAATAGCAAGCTGGAAAAGTTTAGGAATTCGAGCCTAAACCTAGGGAAAGTCTTAGATGCCCAAAGACAGTCTAAGAAGCCTGTAGGTCTAGGTTTTCACGAAATTCCTCCACCTTTCAATGATAACTATGTGCCTCAACCTCAGGAGAAAACTGACAAGTCAGTAGTTTTAGAGGACCTACCTGAACCTACACCTGAGCCTAAAGTTGAAAATACACCTAAGGTGGACGACTCTACTGTCAAGGTCAAGAAAGTGAAATTTGTGTCTTCCTCCAGTGAAACACCTGCAGGAAAACAGAAAATTTCATGGGCTGACCAGGTCGAAGAGACGGACACTGTAGATGTACCAAAGGCAATAGACACTAGTGAGACACCTAGATCTAAGGGACCAACCAAAAAGTCCATGGATAAGATGTCTTGCTTTAGATGTCATGAGAAAGGGCATGTTGCTTCTCACTGTCCAAATAGGAAAGCAGATCTTACCCCTAAGACAGTGAATCTAACACCTGTTAAGCCCTCACCAACCGTGGCAAGCAGCAGTAGTTCTCAGAGTACCGAGAAAACTGTGCAGGCCGCACCAAAACCTGTTGTGAAACAAACACCGGTTAAGGTTGGACCAAAAGAAGTGGTTAGGACAAATTCACCGAATCGTGTCTTTAATCAATCCAGGTCAGCACCTCAACAAGTCTATAGGAGCACCACACCTAGCAGGTCACACACTCCAGTTAGGTCACATACTCCTGTAAGACAATATGTTCCGGTAAAAGCTCAGGGATCACAGTCTGAAATGCATTATAATAAGACTTATTCTAGAGCACCACAACAAATGCCTACTCAAAGGCAAAGAGTGAATCTAAATCACTCGGCACCACAAAAGAATTCAGTTCAAAGGCCCAAGTCACCTGAAAGGCGAGATGGGTACTTGAAAGAGTTCAAGTATGTGGACGAGAATGGTATTACCAAGTCAGTCATGGCTTGGGTTCCCCGTGATAACTAACCTATTTTCTTTCATGTGCAGGAGATAACTACCGGTCCAAACAACAAGTGGTTCGTCGACAGTGGTTGCTCCAGGCACATGACGAGGGAAAGAAGTCTTCTCACAGACTTCAAGGGGGGTAATAGGGGATTTGTATCATTCGCGGGCAACAAAGGAGGAAATATCACTGGAACTGGAGAAGTCACTAATGGGACGATTACATTGGATCAAGTTTATCACGTTGATAAACTGGTTCATAATCTCATTAGTGTCTCTCAAATCTGTGATAAGAAGAACTCGGTGTTATTTACTGTCACTGAGGCGTTAGTGCTCAAGCCGGGATTCAAGATACCTGAAGATTGGATATTGATGCGGGCTCCAAGGAAGAATGACTTGTACATGCTCGACATGAACAAGCCAGATAATTCGATGGGTCCGATCTGCTTACTATCAAAAGCTTCGGAGACGGAATCGGTTTTGTGGCACAGACGCATGGCTCACTTGCACCTAAGGAAAATAAACTACATAACGAAGAATGGTTTGGTGCAAGGTGTGCCTCTGAAGAGCTTTCAATTTGAAGACAAGTGTCTACCGTGCATGAAGGGCAAGCAACATAAAAAGACACACAAGTCCAAGAAGCTGAATTCCATAACCTCGACATTCGATTTGTTGCATATGGACCTTTTCGGCCCAATCAACAAAAGGAGTATTGGAGGTAGTTGGTTTTGCTTAGTTATCACTGACGATTACTCACGGTTTTCATGGGTTTTCTTTTTAGGTACGAAGGACGAGACGGCTACAAAGCTCATCGGGTTCTTAGACCAAGTGGAGAATTCCTACGGAACAAGGGTTAAAAATATACGTAGTGATAATGGGACTGAATTTAAAAACTATGTAATTGGTGTATATTGCCTATCAAAGGGCATCGTGCATCAATTCAGTGCACCATATGAACCACAACAGAATGGGGTGGCCGAACGTAAAAACAGAACATTGATTGAGGCTGCAAGGACTATGCTTTCGGATTCAAAGCTTCCTACCATGTTTTGGGGGGAGGCAGTGATTACCGCGTGCCACATTTTAAATAGAGTCCTTACAGTCAAATCATTGAACAAAACATGTTATGAAATTTTGAATAAAAGGCCACCTAACTTAACTGGATTCGAACCGTTTGGAGTACCATGCACACTTTTAAGGACAAAACATCAACCGAAGTTTGGTGAAAAGGCTGACGAAGGATACTTCCTAGGTTATGTGCCAAACTCACCAAACAAACGGGTTTTTAACAAAAGGAATGGTACTGTGGAGATTGTGTATAACATTGAGGTCACAAGTTATACACATGAACCCCAAACTGGTCCGGAATGGATATTTGACTATGATAAGTTATTTGAGTCATTTAACATTCCTTTGGATGATACTGCAGGTACAATTGATAAAGACATGGCGACGTTGCACCTAAATGACGATGGCCATATTTTTCCAAGGACCACGTTCGAATCTACGTCCGAACCTACTGCGACTGTAGATGGGTCTCCAGAAGTTGCTAATCCAGAAGAACCTAACACTGAGAATCAGACTCAAGCATCAAGTTCTGCCTCTGAGGAAAACGTCCGTGAGGAAGAAAATATGGAAGCTGAGCCTGTTCCCCCTTTAGGTGAAATAGGATCCAACTTAGGAGATAATCTAAGGGTAGACGAAATAGAGACCTCTAGGATTAACAAGAATCGTCCTATAGATAGCATCATAGGAAATCCTAACGAGGGTGTGAGGACTCGGAGTAGTGTAAATAACAACACTGTGTTGTTGTCGATGATAAACGACTCCGAGGCATATCATACATGTCTATATTCGCGTTTCATATCGCAAGTAGAGCCCAAAAATGTGCAAATGGCACTTAAGGACAACTCCTGGGTTGAAGCGATGCAGGAAGAACTTTCACAATTTAGGAAACTAGAAGTGTGGGAGTTAGTTCCGTTACCTCGAGGGGAGATTGCAATAGGAACCAAAGGGGTTTTTAAGTGCAAGAGAGACGATCGGGGTATAGTCACGCGCAACAAGGCGAGATTAGTTGTAAAGGGTTTCAACCAAGAGGAGGGAATCGATTACAACGAAGTGTTTGCACCAGTAGCAAGGTTAGAAGCAATTAGGTTGTTTTTAGCTTTTGCCTCCTTCAAAGGATTTAAAGTCTATCAACTGGATGTTAAGAGTGCTTTCCTGTATGGGAAAGTGAAGGAGTTAGTATATGTAGAACAACCGCCTGGGTTTACAGATCCTAAATATCCTGATAGAGTATATCGATTAGATAAGGCTCTTTATGGATTACATCAGGCACCTAGGGCATGGTATGAGACTCTATCCAACCATCTTTTACAAAATGGCTTTGAGAGGGGTAGGATAGATAGTACTCTTTTTGTGAAGAGAAAGGGAGATCATTTTATCTTGGTACAAGTGTACGTAGATGATATCATTTTTGGATCATCAGACGAACAGATGTGCAAAGATTTCGAGAAGGTGATGAAGTCTAAGTTCGAGATGAGTGCTATGGGGGAGTTGAATTTTTTTTTGGGGTTACAAGTTGACCAGAAGAAGGAAGGCATGTTTATCCATCAGACCAAGTATGTCTATGACATATTGGAACGGTTTGGGATGGAAGGAACAAAGTTGACTGCCCACTTCAGCACGCCGATTCAAGTGAATCACAATCTCGGGCCGGGTACTGATGGTGATACCGATGTGGATCCGACTTTATATCGGGCCATGATTGGGTCACTTATGTATTTAACTGCTTCAAGACCTGACATTATGTTTGCTGTTTGTATTTGTGCAAGGTTTCAAGCGAATCCGAAGGAGATGCATATGAAAGCTGTGAAGCGGATTCTACGATACCTCAAGTCGAAACCGAAGCTGGGACTTTGGTATCACGCAGAGGGAGATCTAGAGTTGGAAGCGTTCACAGATTCTGACTATGGAGGATGCAGCTTGACGCGCAAATCAACGACTGGAGGTTGTCAGTTCCTCGGAGGGAGACTGGTATCCTGGCAATGCAAGAAACAAACTTCGGTAGCCGTGTCAACGTGCGAGGCCGAGTATGTTGCTGCTGGTAGTTGCTGTTCACAGGTTTTGTGGATACAACAACAATTGCGGGATTACGGTTTGGCTTATACTCAAACTCCAATTAGGATAGACAATCAATCTACTATTGCGATAACAAATAATCCAGTTAAACACAGTAAAACAAAGCACATTGACATAAGGCATCATTTTATTCGTGATTGTGCTGAAAAGAATTTGATCAAACTGGTTAAGGTGGCAACTGAAGATAATAATGCTGATTTATTTACCAAAGCGTTTGATAAGTCACGTTTTGAGTATTTAATTCAACTTAATGGAATGCGCAACCCAGAGTAAATTGACCTTAGTAGTATTTTATTTCCTTTTATAGTTGTTATATTTCTTTCTTTTTAGTGTAGTCTGCTAATTTAGGAAAGTTTCTAATTTAGGAAAGTTTCTATTTTTTGTAAGTTTCTATTTTTAGTAAGTTAGTAGATTAGCTTAGTTTAATGCGTTTTGCTATGAAAAACAAAAGAAAAAAGAGAGAAAATTACAAAAATACAAAAAAAAAAAGAGAATATCAGAAAAGGAGTTAAGTCTTAGATACATAGGTACAAAGTGACGAAAATTAGCACCGTCGTTACAGACTCTAAGTGTTTAGGCTTTCACACATAATGCAACTAAATCCTAAGTGTTATACTTTATTTAGTTTGATGTGTTGGTAGGCATAATACATATAGGGTATCTAAAGGCTAATAAAATATTCTAGAAAAAGTCAAACGTGTCACTAGCTTAGATGTATGACCAATCGGTCTTAATTTTTATGTACAAGACATACAAACATTGAGTCTAAATGAGGTATGCAAACTTTCTGGGGATGTATAGAAACATCAAATACGTCTGAAAATGGAAAGAATAGAAATATCATGAAAAACTGAGAGTCGAAAACATGCAACTCTGTTGTACGTAAGTACAGACCTGTTGTCTCTGTTTAGATTCGGGTTAGCAGACATGTCGCTTTGTTGTACGTCAGTACAGACCTGTCACCGCTATCTGCTAACTTTAAAGTTAAACCTTAAGTCGAACTAAGACACTTTGTTGTATGAGAATACAGACCTGTGTCCGATGTTTGTCTTTTAAAGAAAGTTTGCAAATACCGACAAGTTAGAATTTTGTCTGTGTGCCTTGATCATAAAAGTATGTCTATGTCTGAGTCACGTAAGATAATTTCCTGATAAATAAAAAGGCCAAGGGATATTCCGAAATGTAAAGTGTTTAACAGGGTAAAATACCAACAATCGGCTAAGTGGGTATGTCACGACAAACAATCAAAGTGTGAAAGTTTAAGTACTGAAAGTTAGTATCGGACATCGCTATCTGATTGAACCTTTCTTAGACTATACTCACCAAAAATATGTTGTTTGGTATTTAGCTTAGCTTGTAAATTTATTTTTATAACTTAAGTCTAGATTAAATTTTTTAGTCAAAATTTTATTTTACTTTAATTTTATTTTTACCTTAGCTTATTTTATTTTATTTTATTTTAGTTTAGTTTAATTTTTACTTAGGTAAAAGGTCAAAAGTTACTGAGGGTGCATTCAAAGTTGGATAAAATATACAATGCGTGAAATATCTGAGCTTAGGGTAAAAGATTTGGCATAGTTTATCTGGTTACACTACACAGTAGAAAATAGTTGGAAAAAGTTGAAATTATTTCAAAAGTTTCCGAAATTTTTCTAAGTGTTGGAAATTTCGAATCTAAGACAGACTCGAATGTGAGATACTTCGAATCTGTCAGTAGACTCGAAATTACATAGACTCGAAGGTAGTTAGTATATAAAGGTCCACAGTGAAAGCATTTACTTCTCACTATTCTCGAATCTGATATCTCGAATCTGTTCTGGCGATCTCGAATCTAATCTCGAGTCTATCGTATTTCCACTAAACGACATCTCGTCGATTCTAAAGCTTTTGTGTTCGATTCTAACTTCAAATCTAGGTATAAGCAACATGATTGTACAAGATTTTGGTGGTTTAATACACAAATTTGGGATTAAACATCACATTTTGATGTTTTATAGGTCAAAATAGGGTTTTTGCAAAATTACCAAGTTTGGACTAATAAAAGATCAAATTAAAAGCATAAATCTATGATTAGAACCTAGTTGAACTAATGTATGTGATTTGCTACGTTCAAAATGGTTAAAATCTTGGATTTTTGTTGAAAAAGGGGAGTCGGCCTTTCGAATCTGATAATGGTTTCGAATCTGATCATGGGTTTCTCGAATCTATCAATAGATTCGAGATGACCAGATATTCGAATCTGTCCATCAGACTCGAATAGGGTATATTCGAATCTGTCCATTACATTCGAATATGGGCACTTCGAATCTGTTACTCTCGATTCTGTACTTCATTTATTTTGTTGAATTTAAATTTTATTAAACTTGTGAAAATTTAATTGTGTTAGATTTTGTATTTAATCAAATACAAGATAAAACAAATTTGAATTTAAACAAGTTTATTGATTTTTAATAATAATCTAACAATTTTATGTATTGTGCAGATATGGCGCTTCGTGCTTTCGTCCCTAAGCACAATATGGTTCTTAATCCAGATAATCATATCCCTGAGGCGCAGGGTTTTCGTGAAGTGTTGGACTTCTTAGCTGAATCCAGAATTAGCTACGCTTTGTTTCAGAACATTCCGATTGTAATCTCATATGTGCGGCAGTTCTATGATCACTTACAAGTTGACTGCTCTGTCACCCCGACAGTGCTGAGAACAAGGATCGCAGGGCAACCGTTGGTATTCTCTGCCGATATGCTGCGTCAAGTGTTGCAGCTAGGATCTGAGGAAGAGGAGTCTGGGCCTATTGATTTTCCACTAAATATTAGGCAAGCGGCTTTTCAACGAATGGGTTACAGTCTAGATGTAACAAAGTCGTCATATATGAAGAGTGGCCTGATTGGGCAATGGCGTTTCTTGGTCCATGTCTTCATGGTCTGTTTTGCACCGAAGAAAGCTGGTTTTGATTACATTGTATCAAAAATCCAATCAGCAATGATCGCGATGGTGTACAATAAGAAGTTTAGTTTCTCGCAGCTGATTTTCTCAGAATTTATTCATCAAATCACGGCTCCTGAGAGAGAAAGGTTCCTGTTGTATCCGAGGTTCGTGATGATGTTGATACGTCACTTTTTGCCAAGTCTGCCACAATCGAATGATTCTTTGAGCGTAAATGTAATGGAAAAACGCATATTTGCTGATTGTTCCTCACACCGAGGAAGATTGGCTGTTCCTACTGCTCGTCCGTTGTTTGGAGCTATCTTAGACAGGAACTTTGTGGCACCTGATAATGCCAACTGGGCATGTGAAATAGAAGTACAACAGCAACAGCAACAGCAACAGCAACAGCAACAGCAACAGCAACCGCATCAGCAACCGCATCAGACTCGTGTTCGTCCACGTGATCCAGGGCGAAGACAAAGAGATATTACAACTCAGTCTCAGGCGTCTAGGCCTTCTACGAGTCAGCCAGAGCCAGAGGTACAGGAAGCAGGGCCTTCAAGTGCCAATCCAGAAACCGAGCAAATAGCCCAAACATTGGAGGAAATATGGGCTTCGGGTCCACATGCAAATGAAGATGTTGCAGCAGCATTGGTGGATGAGCTGCTGAGTCCGCCTGGAGATAATGATGATATATTTCGTGATGTTGACGAATATGAGCCAGAGGGGGCTGAGGCAGGATTGACATCTTCGGAATCTGAAACCGAATCAGATGAAGTTCATGAGGTGGTAACTACCGAAGCTGGAAGTCGTTTTGAGACTTATGGTTCTAGATTGATTGTCAATCAAGGTGGTTCGAGGAGGAGAGAGACCAGGGAATTGGAGGAGTCCGATTATGAAGAAGAAGAGATTGCTACGTTAGTGACGAGGCCACGCGCAAAACGTCATAGATTTATGCAAGGGTCGTCTTCAACCTCGGAAGCACAACCAGAAACCTCTCAAGCCCAAACCCAAGCACCAACCACAGATTCACCATCACCGCCACCTCAGCAACACGAACCCTACATTCCGCCACCATTCAATCCTTCTCCTCTTCAGTCCATTCCATCTATGCCAGAAGCATACAATGAAAATCAAAGATTTCTGCAGCTGAAGAGTCGAGTAGATTTTCAGCACGTTCAAATTATAACTCTCACTAAAGCAGTTGGTGAACTCGAAGAGCATAACGCTAATCTGGATAAGGAGAATGCTGAGTTGAGAATGATTATTGAAGGTGTAAGAGATGAAAACACTGAGCTTAAATCTTTTGTCACTGATCAGTCATCCGAGATCCGAGCAATGAGGTCCCTCATTGAGCAGTTAATGAAAAACCTTCAGGCTCAGGGGGAGACGTCGTGTCGTGATCAAGTAGTACAGAGGCAGAGGGACGATGATGAAGATGATAATCAAGGCAATGATCCCAGCTCTCAAAGACAGGATGAGCCAGTAGATTTTTCTACTGCTCAGGCTGCTCCATCTCAGGGGGAGCCAAGTCAAGCAGAAGGTGAAAGAGGAGAGGCTAGTTCTTCAAGGAATTTAGACAGCGACATGATCGATGCGCTGAAAGATATTGAAGAAGAGCTGATGGAGTTTGATTTTGAAGATGAAATGGAAGAGTTGGAGGAAGGGGAATTTATTCCAGATGATGTTGTTGACTGGAAATCTGACGACGAAGTGATAGAGGATGAAGACGATCAAGTTAATGAAGTTATTGTCAATTCACAACCAGTAACGGAGCTATATGAAGGACAAAATCATAATGTGATTGACATTGACTATATCAAAGTAGCCTCAGTCGAGGATAATGAACTTGAAGAGGCCGAGATGGAGCCATCTAGGACTGACTTGATCAATCTTTGGTTCAAGAAAGAGGAAAAGAAAGAGAGTTTGAAGATGAAGAAGAAGATGAGAGTTCCAGGTGCTGGGAACTTCTCAGGAGGCATTATTAGCTGGTTCTTTGACAGAGAACTGCAGCTGTTCATTTTGAAAAGAAGAGATGGACTTCAATACTTGAGGCGGACACTGAAAGCTTTTAATTCTTTGCCCAAGATTGAAGTTAAAGAGTTAGCCTGGAAGGAGCTTATTAATATTGGAGATGATCCTTACGCAAACATTATTGAAAGAATTATCAGGAAAGAAGGGCGATCAGGCAGATTTGAGAGGCTTAAGCCGAGATCAGGCAAGAGGGTCGAGGATGGATCAAGAATAGATCCTCATACTGGAAGACCTTGGGCTAGAATGATCTACAAGCCAGTCAAATGCTTGAAAAGAGTGCCAATAAAGCCAATGCCACAAAATGTTTTGAGCAACATGAAGTGGTGGTACCTGGAAATTGATACTGCTGAAGCTATAATGGAGGATCAAGACGAGCAGGTAATTTTGAAGGTATACGACCCACTACATTTGATAAACCTATCTAAGGACGACCTGAAGAAGCTTCACGATCAGCCTATATTCTTCACTGAACCATGGAGATCTGAAGCCAGGAAGTTCCAAAAGGTAGTTAAAGTTTGTATAGATGCAGGGTTATATGCAGGTAGTAGCGTCTATAGCTCTAGTACTTAAATTTGATGTAATGTAAATAATTAGAAGCTATCGTCAAGGGGGAGTCTGTTGGTACACCCTGTGTGACGATAGCAGTCTAAACGATCTGCGTTATGATTTAAGTAATATTCTGAATATTAACAAGTGTTATTGATATATATGTTTAATATGTGTTTGTCGGTTATTGATTGTGTGTTTGAACTTGATGTACATATTACAAGAAGTTCAAACATAAAAGTCAAAGAGTATGTCAAGCATAAGTTAAAACATAAGTTTCATCACGTAAGTGTTTAAGTGTATAGGTTAGATTCGAATATGTAAAGGAAGACATTCGAATCTGTGATAGATTCGAATGTATCCTTAGATTCGAATAGGTTAGATTCGAATCTGTCAGATGGACAGATTCGAATGAGGCCTTAGGCCAGATTCGAGGTCGGCCCACAACAGACTCGAATCAGGGCCTATAATTAGGGATAGACTCGAATCATTAGCGGACCTTTGGCAGAATTCGTGAGGAATTAAGCAATAGGCGATCTCGAGTTTATCAGCTAGGTGAGTCCCGTTTCGGAGAGAATTAGTACGTAGGATCGTTCGTGTGTCGTTCGTTCAGCGTCTAATAGTCTCCGTGTTTCCGTTGGTTGAGAGTTGTCCGTCTGACCGTCAACGAGGATTCCGCACTCGTTAACGGGTCCGCGTCTAGATAGATCTGTCAGTGGTAGACCTTACATAACTACTTGCCACCTGACGATAAAATAGACTACCACTTGGATTAACGAGAATATAACACGTGTATCTTATAATTTACATTAATAAAACAATAAAATTTAAGTAATTTATTTATAAAAAATCTTACAACTAGGGTTTTTGTTTTGAAAACTCGTCAATATAATTTCTTATCTTTTAATTTCTCTGGTCTCTTCTTATCCAACCGTGTTCTTTTACTTTTAGGTTCTTATCAAAACTTTTCATCCTCAAGAATCGAAGTTTAATCCAGATAAAAAAAAAGCCATAACTATGAAATCCAACCGTTATCAAAGTTTAATCCAGTCGTTATCTATCTGGTCTATTCTTATCCAACCGTGTAATACAAGGGTAATAACTAGTTCAACATTAAAAAAGTCATAACTATGAAATCAAATATTTTTTTCATTAGTAGTCATATGTCATGAATAACTAAAATATTATATGTTGGATATTATGTATTCTACATTGGATATCATATACTCAGTGCCGGTCCTATCGTTTTTGAGGCCCGGGGCAAATATTTAAAAAGGGCCCTCTATATATATAAACAAAATTCGTATAAAAAAGTTACAATGAAATAATATTGATTTTGTTGCACCATTTTCAATGTCATGTCTTTAAAAACTTCTCAATCTGGCATGACGTAAATGCATAATGGTTTCACGGTGCTTCCCTGAATTTTTCCCGAATCCAAAAAAAAACCGAAAAAAATTTAATATTAACATCGTATATAAATTGGGCAAAAATTGCATACAATACTAAATTATATTTTTATTAGTAAATTGAGAGAAAAAAGTTTACATTTTAAATGATTCATGATATGTATAGTAAACATGTGTAAAAAATAAATAACATCCCAAAAAATAAATACATATCTTATTAGTATTTCTAATAGTCGTATAATAAATAACATAAACCACGTGTTAAACAAAAATAAAAAAATCAAACTCATTGAAAAACAAAAGTACAAATATCGAATTTGATGGATAGTATATTGATATAAAGCAAATAGAAGATATTTGTAGATGAAAATCTAAGTGGTAGTAATGGGATATAAATAAAATAAAATTGCACTGGGGATCGACCCCACGCCATTGGGATCCCATGATAAAATGACTACCAGTTGAACCAACACATTCTTTATGTCTTTTATCACGCAAAAAACATATAATCTAATACTGAACTACTGGACTGTATTAACATATAGTTTTTTTTTTTGGGCCCCTTGTAATGAAATGGGCGCTGGGTGGGGAACCATGTGCACCGGGCCCAGGGCTGGCCCAGCATATACTTCATATGGATCAATAGATTATCCGAGACGAATCTACGATATGAACTAATCTCTTTCTCGTGTATATTTTTCCTTTTTTTTCAGGTCACTCCACAAGAAAACGAATATTCAAATATTTTATGTTAAATATTATCTTAAGTTGTCGGGTATCATTAAAAAAAACTAAGATATTTAAGGGGACCGGTTGCCACCATCATCTCTGTTAATATTGTGTGCTACAAGGCTACAAGCCGACGACGAATTTCAAAATTATGTAGGACATACGTATTTCAAACTGAAATTCTGATTGTGATGTACGAATTATATATATATATATATATATATATATATATATATATATATATATATATATATATATATAGGGTTGGGATCATTGCAGAACCTTAATTTAGTGCAGAACCATAGAACCAATCTAAACCATTAGATTATAATATAACCCTAGGGATAAGATGGTAATTATACAATTAACATTGAATTAATAGCGGCCTACCAAGTTTGACTGTCTACTTTGACTTTTTTTTTACTCTTTTAATATATAATGGACATGCAGTGTTGCATCGACGTTAAATATACGATATCAAAGTGTTCATTCGACATCGAATGGTCGTATGGGTAAAAAAAATTTACGAAAAATAAACACGTAAATTTTTTTTCAAAAAAATATATTCATGACCGTTCTCGTTAAATCCACCAACTTTGACTACTAATTTTGACTATTATTTATCTCTGTTAATAATGAACGTATATGCAGTGTTGCATCGACGTTAAATATACGGTATCAAAGTGTTCATTCGATATCGAATGATCTCATGATCTCACCATGATATATTGCATCGTGGTCTGGGTAAAATTATTTTTACCAAAAATAAAAAAATATATATCATAACCGTTCTCGTTAAATCCACCAACTTTGACTACTAATTGTGACTATTATTTTGTCTCTGTTAGTAATGAACGTATATGCAATGTTGTATTGACGTTAAATATACGATATCAAAGTGTTCATTCGATATCGAATGATCTCATGATCTCACCATGATATATTGCATCGTGGTCTGGGTAAAATTTTTTTTACGAAAAATAAAAAATATATATCATAACCGTTCTCGTTAAATCCACCAACTTTGACTACTAATTGTGACTATTATTTTAGTTCTGTTAATAATGAGCGTATATGCAGTGTTGCATTGACGTTAAATATACGATATCAAAGTGTGCATTCGATATCGAATGATCTCATTATCTCACCATGATATATTGCATCGTGGTCTTGGTGATTTTTTTTTAACGAAAAATAAACACGTAAAATTTTTTCGAAAAAAATATATCATGACCGGTCTCGTTTTAAAGAGTATAAAATTCTCGTTGTTATGGTATAATTTTTTTTATTTAAAAATTAATAATATTAATATTATTTTAATTTAAAGAAAAAGGATATTTGTTTTGCTAATGTCAATCTTTTTGCTATTTCCAATCTTTTCCTTTTTTACCCCTCCAAGAATTAAAATATCACTATTACCAATCTTTTTTTCACTAATTCCAAACTTAACTCTTTTAATCAAGACCATTAGATTATTCTAATCTATGGACGATATTGGTTCTACAGTTCTACACTAAATTTAGGTTCTGCAATGATCCCATCTATATATATATATATATATATATATATATATATATATATATATATATATATATATATATATATATATATATATATATATATATATATATATAGAATATGGTTCGAGAGAGTACCATCCAAATGCAGCGCACCAGAAGGTACTACCTTTAAAAAAACTTTTTTAAAATTTTTTTTTCATAAACATGTTTTAATTAACATTATGAAGATCGTATGTAAATTTCACATACATTCACATCTCCTAGCTCCTAAAAAATGATGTGAACACACACTTACATAATTTTGAAGACATGTGAACATGCATTTATGTGATGTGTGTTTTCATGCACTTAGAGTGTTCGGATTTGCGTGAAATTCACATATGATCTGTGTAATGTTAATTAGAACATGTTCGTGAAAAAAAAATTTAAAAAAAATTACTTTTAAGGGTGGTACCTTCTGGTGCGCTGCATTAGAGGTGGTACTCACTTGAACCTAAATCTATATATATATAGGGTGAGGATAAAATGAGGACCGTGCTTAAAATGAGGACAATAAGAACCAATGAAATTGCTAGAATTTGTGAATCAACCAATAGGAAACAAGGTGGCAATTTTGTAATTAAATAGAGTTTTAAATATCTTTTAAAACATTTAAAGGACAATTTTGACATTTGTGCATATTTATATTTTTGGTAAATAGATGACATTAATTAGGCGGGTGTGATTCAGGACATTCATGGTTTTCAGGCGACGGATGGCGGAAAAGAAGATCGGAGGGTGCTGCTTCACGGTGGCAGACAGTGAGAAGCAGGGATGTGGTTCACGGCAACATGCATTGAGTAGATGGGCTAGTGGTTAACGGCAAGTCGTTCACGGTAGTTTATGGTTAGATGGCAGAGGGGATTGAGTGCCATTGACGGTGGTTCACGGCGGTACACGTTGTTTAGGCGAGATACGGTTAGACGGCAGAGGTTTTTGACGAGTGGTTCACGGTTAGTTTGGAGTTCAAAGTGGTGGTTCACGGCGATACTTTTTTTTTAAAGAAAAATAATGAATCATTCATGGGTAACGACAAGAAAAATTGTGAATCATTCATGGGTGTGGTTCACGGCGGTACTGTTTTTTAAAAAAATTGTGAATCATTCATGGGTAACGACAATAAAAATTGTGAATCATTCATGGGTGGTTCACGGCGGTACTGGTTTTTTAGAAAAATTGTGAATCGTTCATGGGTAACGACAAGAAAAATTGTGAAACATTCATGGGTGGTGGTTCAAGGCGGTACTTTTTTTTATTAAGATTGTGTTGAAAATCTTACAATATAATAAGAAAGTGATATATTACATTTTTTAAAATTTGAAATTGATAATGATATTATGTTGACCAAATTCAATCTTGGAGATTTGAGGAATTTTGAACATATATGTTGACCGAGATTTTGAAGGAATTTGAAAAAATTCATTTTCTTTTTTTAAAATAAAAATTAATCATGTGACCATATATAATAATCAAGTAAATGTCCATAATGCCCTTTAAGAAGACAGGTGAGTATTGCTTATGTGGTGATTCTTTATTGGTTCTTACCGACTTTATTTTAAGCACGGTCCTCATTTGATCCACTATATATAGATGAGACAGAAACTAAATTTAGTGTAGAACTGTGGAACCAATATCGTCCATAGATTAGATTAATCAAATGGTCTTAATTAAAATTATCAAATTTGGAATTAGTGAAAAAAAATTGATACTAGTGATATTTTAATTCTGTTAAAAAAGATAAAGATTGAAATTAGCAAAATAAATATCATTTTCCTTTAAATTAAAATACCATTATCATGATTAATTTTTAAATAAAAAAAATTATACCATAAAAATGAGAATTTTATACTCTTTAAAACAAGACCGATCATGATATATTTTTTTTCAAAAAAAGTTTACGTGTTTATTTTTTGTAAAAAAAAAATTTTACCCAGACCACGATGCAATATAGAATGACGAGATCATTCAATATCGAAGAAACACTTGATATCTTATATTCAATGTCGAAGTAATACTATATATCATATATTCAACACGGCATGTACATTCAATATTAACAGAGTCAAAATAATGGTCAAAATTAGTAGTCAAAGTTGGTGGATTTAACGAGAACGGTCATGATATATTTTTTTCGAAAAAATTTTACGTGTTTATTTTTCGTAAATTTGTTTTTACCCAGATGACCATTCAATATATTATGTCCAGTTCATTCAATGTCGAATTACAGTTTATATCACATATTCAACGTCGAAGTAACACTATATATCATATATGTAACAGTGCATGTACATTCGATGTTAAATGAGTCAAAAATGGTCAAAGTGGGTAGTCAAACTTGATGGGCTACTATTAATTCAATATTAATTGCATAATTACCATCTTGTCCTTAGTGTTATATTATCACACAATGATTTATATTGGTTCTATAAATCTATACTAAATTAAGGTTCGGCAATGATCATACACACACACACACACACACACACACACACACACACACACACACACACACACACACACACACATATATATATATATATATATATACACACACACACATATATATATATAGAAACAACTTCATCAGCGTACCTATGAGATTTCAGCGTACCCTAATGTTAATGATCATTCACATATGTTTTTTTAATAGACATGTATAAGACAACATTATAAGACTTTTTTCAAAAGAAGCAACATCATAAAATATTGTGAATGGTAAAAAAAAAAAAAAGATCATGTGTGTGTGTATGTATGTACGTACGTATGCACATACAAACAAACAAACGTACGTACGTACGTATGTATGTATACACATACATATAGGTGGAATCAATGGTAATCCAACAAGCATAATGAAACTTGGCATAAAAATGGTAAAAAATGGTCAAAGTATGAAGTCAAACTTGGTAGACTACTATTAATTCAATATTAATTGCATAATTACCATCTTATCCCTAGTATTATATTATAATCCAATGGTTTAGATTGGTTCTACAGTACTACACTAAATTTAGGTTCTGCAATGATCCCAACTATATATATATATATATATATATATATATATGATAATGTTAGACACAAAAAGACCTCAATCAAACATGTTTTATACCATAGGGGGGATTATAAATCAAACCTGTTTGATCCTCTTAAAAAGTATAATTTAAGGTCTGTTAATGTCGTATTGAAACCTAATAAGTGATTTGCAATATTAGTCAAAGCTGCTCACCCTGTTACATTAGTTGTAACATAGGCAGATTTCCCCAGCTGTCCTATTCTGTTGGATAGGCATGGACCAGAACTAAGTGTTCTGTTCTTTGTGAACAGAACCTGTTCTTTATTAACAAGTTATACACCTTATGGAGTTTGTTTTCATGTCATCATGTATTGTCTTGGACGAAAAAATCAGTTTGCAAGTCGGAGACAAAGTGGAAAATCAGAAGTTGCTTGCACTGCCCAAGCTGTTCTGATACATGAAGACAAAGTGGATATTTGAATGGGTGACAGACCATTTCTTATATCAAAAAGGCTCTACAAGAAGAGGAAAGGATTAATGTTGACATTTCTCTTTAAGGTAAAGCAGTCTGCAACAGAGACAAAAAGGAAAAGACAAAGATTCTGCTACATAGGGACAAATGTTGTTTTTTCAGAATGTGCAGAAAAGCATTTTTGTCTTTTTGGAAAGACACTCCACTATCTCTGCATCCAATGAGGAAGGTTCACCAGTATTCTCTGAGAGAGTATAAAAGGAAGCTTCTAAGTAATGTGAGATAACCAAGAGAGAGATATCCAGAACGTGCAAAGAATTGTTTTTCCATGCATGCAAAGTCTTCTTATAAAAGAATAGTTGAGTTTGTCCAAACTGTTCTTGTTCAAGCTGTCTGTCTGTCTTGTAAAATCAGTGAGTCCATCTTAGTGAGTGAATTCATTGTATCTAGTCTGAGTGTGTCTTAGATTAGTAGTCTATCTGTTGAATCTGTCATCTCAGCTTGAACCATTCCGCAGTTCAAACTTGTTTGTAATTAACACTTGTTGATATATACATACAAACATTGAGAAAGTGTGTTGAGTTTTTAAATAGCTGTATTCACCACCCCCCCCCCCCCGGGCCATCTACAGCTTATAGCAACATACTAGGAAAACCTTTTGGGACCTACAACTGGTATCAAAGCAAGTTTAAAGTGTGTGTTAACTCTAAGATCTCTTACATCTCCCTGTTTCCCACCATGGACAACAGTTCTGGCAACTCCTCCTCTTACTATAACAATGGGTCAATGGCAAAACCTCCCAAGTTCAATCATGAGAACTTCTCTGGCTGGAAGTGTAGAATGATGCTCTATTTAGAGAATCTAGATGTACAACTTCCACAGATAGTGATGGAAGGTCCCTATGTGCCAACTTCTATCACTACTATAACTCCTGCTGCTGAAGGAGCTGTTCCTGAAATCAGGACCATTGCAAATGCAAAAGCTCAATGGTCTGATGAAGACAAACATTTGGTTGCCCTTGATGCAAAGGCCATGAACAACTTTGTCGTCTTTCTACCTGATGATGTGTTCGAACAGGTTGAGAAGATGAAGACTGCAAAGGAAATGTGGGATACTTTGTGTACCGTTTATGATGACCCCACAATCACATTGGATAACAGGATCAATAATCTTGTTAGACAATATGAACTGTTATTTGCAAAGCCAAATGAGACACTCACTGAAACCTACACCAGGTTCACTTCGTTCATAAATGATCTCAAAGCTGTTGGGATCACTAAAGACAGATTAACTTTGGTGAACAAATTTCTTGACATACTGCCTGAGGAATGGAATTACTTCTCTACTATCCTTAGAAACTCAGGCACCATCAGAGACATGGATCTTGTGAACCATTATGGATCCTTGTTAAATGATGAACAATCAAGGAAACAGAAAAGAAATGCTTAGGACATGTCCAAAAGAGGTGCAACCTTAGTAGCCAGCGTGAGACAACCTGTTAATCAGGTGTGTGATGTGTTCACACAAGCTGATCAATAGGCTGATGATGAAATGGATGAAATGTTTGAAGAAGAGGACTGTGAAGATCTTGCAAAGTTTGATGATGAGCATATGATTGTCATGTTTTTCAGAAAACTTAATAAGAAGAGGTTTGGTGGTAAGATGCTGCAAAAGAAATCAGGTGTCATCAAGAAGAAGACATTTGACAAAACTAAGGCTGAGTGCTTTTAATGTGGCAAAACAAACCATATAGCTGCTGACTGTGTGTCTAAAGCTGTTGGCTCTTCCTCCAAACCATACAAGACAAACAAAGACGATGGCTACAGGGTTAAGTACCTAATGACCATGGCTGAGCTGAAAGGGGAAGACTCAGTGGCTTCCAACAAGCATAAGGGACTTATGGCTGAAACTTGTGACTGGGAGGAGTCTGATTCATCATCTGATGAAGAGGACAACAACTGTCTGATGGCCAACACTGATGTCCCCTCAACAAGCCACTTCAAACAGGACGTGGCTGAAGCTGAAGCTCTCAGCACCTTAGAGAACTAGAATCCCCTCATTATGTATAAGATACAAAATTTTAAGGATTACAGCTCTGCTGAAAAAGTTAATATGTTTGATTATTTACTTGTTGATCTAAAAGTTGCTGTTGAGAAGCATGATGCTTTGAAGTCTGAGATTTCTAAGTTAAAAACTGATCTTGAAACAAAAACTATTGAACTGAATAGCTTGCATAAGTTGAAAGCTGAGCTTGATGAAGTAAAACACATCAACACCATTTTATAAGAAGAAAATAGAGAGACAGACTCAAAGCATGTTAAGCTTCAAAAGATTGTTGCCTCGTATGGCCAAAGACTGTCTTGAAACTGAGGACATAAGGTCTGTTGACACTTCTAGTTCCAACATTGCA
Organism: Centrapalus pauciflorus; assembly: GCA_020465985.1. Lineage (NCBI taxonomy): Eukaryota > Viridiplantae > Streptophyta > Magnoliopsida > Asterales > Asteraceae > Centrapalus > Centrapalus pauciflorus. The sequence goes on from JAANYP010004061.1 coordinate 306,964, forward strand.
AAACCAGCAATGTTGGAATTAACATTGTCATTGAGGAGAGTATCTCAGCTGATACAATCCAAATTGGGAAAATTAGTGTAGATCTCAGTGGTCCATCAACAAATGTTCATGAAGAAGGAAAACTCATCCTTATGATGAGTTTCCCTAAAAACTAATATTTGACACTCTGCAGGTTAAACAACCAAGCCAGGTTTGGTACTTGGATAGCGGCTGCTCAGGCCACATGACAAGTTGCAAAGATTTGCTAAGTGATCTCAAGCCTGAAAAGGGCCCAAAAGTCACCATTAGTGACAATGTCCAAGGATCCACAGAAGGATATGGAACCCTTCAAGCTGGTGCTGCAATATTCAAAAGAATAGCATATGTGTCTAGGCTAAAACATAATCTTGTTAGCAATAGCCAACTATGTGATGTTGTGTGTTGTGTGCACAAAGAAAGAAAGGTGTATATGTTGTGGATATGAATTCTGCTGATCTAACAATTGAAACCTGTTTCATCTCAGGAAGCAATGCAGACCTTAACTGGCTGTGGCGTAAAAGGCTATCACACCTAAACTTCAAGAACATCAACAATCTCTGTAAGAAAGAGTTGGTAACAGGTTTGCCTCTTATGACTTTTGTTAAGGATATACTCTGCACAACTTGTGAGATAGGCAAGCAGAGAAAAACATCTTTTAAATCAAAGCATAATTTTTCTATTGATACCCCTCTCTTCTTAATCCATATGGACATGTTTGGACCTGTTAGTGTCCCAAGTCTAGGAGGTAGAAGATACACTCTAGTAATGGTTGATGAGTTCTCGAGGTTTACGTGGGTGATCTTCCTAAAGACCAAAGGAGAGGCTGTCAGAGAAATTATTAGATTTATCGAGATGATGGAAATTCTGAACTCTGCCCAAGTCAAGCAACTTAGAAGTGATCATGGTACTGAATTCAAAAATAGTACTCTTGAGGAATTCTGTGAGGAAAGAGGGATCTCTCAAAACTTTTCAGCTGTAAGGACTCCACAACAAAATCGAGTTGCTCAAAGGAGGAATAGAACCCTCATTGAAGCTGTTAGAACCATGTTGTGTGCATCAGGTTTGCCTTCATCATTCTAGGCTGAAGCTGTCAATACTGCATGCTTCACTCAAAACAGATCCTTAGTGGTGAAAAGGTTCAATAAGACTCCTTATGAATTACTCAAAGGGAGAAAGCCAAATATAAGCTATTTCAATGTGTTTGGATGTCCCAGTTTCATCCTGAATCAAATGGACCAGCTGGCCAGTTTGAACCCATAGATAATGAAGATGTCTTTGTTGGATACTTGGTTCTTTCTAAAGCCTACAAAGTATACAACTACAAAAGAAAGGTGATAGATGAATCTATCAATGTCACCTTTGACGAGTTTAAGAATTCTTTTACTAAAGTTGTTCCTGAATCAGTTTCAGGAGAGTTTAACTTTGATGATCTTATGCATTCTGTTGATGAAGAAAAGGACTCAAAAGCTTCCACTTCACCCAGAGTGGAAAATGTTAACCACAATGGGCATGATGATGATTATGTTAGTACACCCTGTGTGAATAAGTGTACAGATATAGTTAATGCACCATGTCTAGAACCAATTACAGCTGATTTCTTTGAATCCTCTGCAGATGTGTTCATCATTATTGATTCACTTTCAATGGGTGAACAGGCTCAAGACATCAGTGCGTCTGAAAATCTTGAAAGTTGTTCTGCAAGACCTGATGAAAATGAAACTTATACAGGAGAATGTTCATTGAAACATGATCCTAAGTGGATCAGGTGTCACCCTAATGATCAAATAAATTGGTGACATTAACAAAGGGGTACAAACAAGATGGGAGAGCTTAGGAAACTTTTGTATGTTTTCTAGCTTTGTGTCCCTGATCGAACCAAATAAAGTAGATGATGCACTTAAAGATTCCAATTGGATCACTGCCATGCAAGAAGAGCTCAATCAGTTTGGGAGAAACAAAGTATGGAAGCTGGTCCCTGTTCCTAAAGGTAAAACAATAAATGGCACCAAATGGGTTTTTAGAAATTAGAAGGATGAGCAAGATCATGTTATTAGAAATAAGGCAAGACTGGTTGCTCAAGGCTATAGGCAAGAAGAAGGCATAGACTATGATGAAACATTTTCTCCTGTGGCCAGGTTAGAGGCAATTCGTTTGTTTCTAGCCTATGCTGCCCACAAGAGCATGAAGGTATTTCAAATGGATGTCAAGAGTGCATTTTTGAATGGTAAGTTGCAAGAGGAAGTATATGTCAAGCAGCCTCCAGGTTTTGAAAGTGAATAACATCCGGGCTTTGTCTATAAGTTGGACAAAGCTCTCTATGGTCTGAAACAGGCCCCTAGAGCCTGGTATGACACTCTTACTGATTTCATTATGAGCAATGGTTATTCCCGAGGTAAAGTAGGTACCACATTGTTCATAAAGAAGGTGAAAACTGATATTATGCTTGTTCAAATTTATGTGGATGACATAATATTTGGTTCTACTAATGAACAGTTATGCAAGAACTTTTTACTGCTCATGAAGTCTAAAGATGAAATGAGCATGATGGGTGAACTTACTTTTTTTTTAGGATTACAGGTCAAACAAACCTCAACTGAAATTTTCATAAATCAAAGAAAGTATATATTGGATCTTTTGAAAAAGTTTAAATTTGATCAAAGTTCTCCTATCAAAACCCCATTGGTAACCAATGTAAAGTTGGATGTTGATGCCTGTGGCAAAGCTGTTTCACTAACAGCTTACAGAGGCATGATTGGGAGCTTGCTATACCTAACTGCTAGTAGACCAGTATCTTTGCTACCTATTTATGTGCCAGGTTTCAAGCTGATCCAAATGAATCACATCTAGCTGCTGTGAAAAGGATCTTTAGGTACCTAAAGGGTACACCAGGTTTGGGTCTTTGGTATCCCAATGACTCCAGCCTTGATCTAACAGGTTATTCAGATTCTGATTTTGCAGGTTGCGGGCTAGACAGATTGAGCACAACAGGTGGATGTCAACTCCTTGGTGGAAAGTTGATTAGTTGGTGCAGCAAGAAGTAGAGTTCTGTTTCTACGTCTACTGCTGAAGAAGAATACATTGCTGCTGGAAGTTGTTGTGGTCAGATTCTATGGATGCAACATCAACTTGAAGATTATGGCATTGTATATAGGAAAATTCCTATTCTGTGTGATAATACAAGTGCCATAGCTATTTCCAACAATCCAGTCTTCCACTCCTGAACAAAGCATATTGAGGTCAGACATCAGTTTATAAGGGATCACATCTAGAAAGGTAATATTGAGGTAACTTTTGTTCCCACAGAAGAACAGCTTGCAAACATTTTCACAAGTCTCTTGATGAAAACAGGTTTAATTCCCTTGTAAGCAAGCTGGGTATGTTAAATAAACCAAACTAAGTGTCATTGCTATTCAGAAGTCACTTGTTCAAATCTGGTCAAATTTCACAGACCAGCTTGGACAGAAGTGGTTTTATCTGCTTTGTCCTTAGCCATATTCACAGAAATTGAACAGCTTGGACAAATAATAGGTTTAGCAAAACACGTTTTCATTCCAAACCTGTTCTATTGTACAAACCTTCAACCTACTCACTCTATATTCTATCATACAAGACATAACCTTGTAACCTGTTTAGCTATTGAACATGTTTCAAAATGAAGCATGCTCTCCTATAGCTGCACAGGTTTCATAGAACAACTTATAAAGTGATCAGTACATGATGAAAATTTTTTATCACAGGTTTGAACAACAACTTAGAACATAAGTTTTTAACTGATAGTACTTCACATTTAAGTTACTTAAAATAAGTATTTATTTAACTTAATTACCTGCGAATAATGTTTGTTACGTGTCTTAGTAGTTAAAAAGGTCAAGTTGGTCTGACAACCGTTGTGAAATGGTAAACCGTTCCGTTTTCCATTAGAAACATTTCCAATTAACCGCCCAAACCTTTCTCTCTCCTACTCACTCACATTCAAATCCTATAAATACCTAAACCACTGTTTCATCTTCTTCTTCCCTACTACTTCCATAACTTCCTGATAAACACTGATAGACTAAGTGTCTAAACATCCTGCATCCCTACTACTTTCCTAAATGGCTTAACAAAACAACCCCCTTCTCCCTGTGTTCGTTGGTGACGATGTTGAAAAGCACCCCTCTGTCAACACCATGCTCACAATCAAACCCACCAACTACATTGCAAACAAAACCATTCCCAAAAACTATACTTGGAAAGGTTATGAATCTATGGAGGAGTTTCTTTAAGCCCCTCCTCTGCATTATGCTATGACAGCCTCTCCTGGAGTCATGTACCAGGAGATGGTCTATGAGTTTTGATACATTTGCTCGTATGATCCCTCTACCAAAACCATCAGGGGAACCATTCTCAATGGCACTCAAACTATTGAGATCACTCCTGCTCTTCTCAGGGAAGTACTTCATCTTCCAGTGGGTGACACTTATGACAAACCTCATCCTGAGGACGAAGAGATGGGCAATCTGCTATGCTTCCATGGTGTAGCAGAACCAAAGGTGAGTGCAACCCTGTTCAGAAGGGATTTGTTAGGAACAAAAAGGCCTCAGTCAAACCTGCTCTACATCTTAGGTGGAGATTTTTAATCAAACCAGTTTGATGCACTTGAAGGTATAATTTAACGCCTGTTTATGCCTTATTGAAATCTGAAAAGTAATTTGCAATATGAGCCAAAGCTGTTTGCACAGTTGCATTCGTTCCAACAAAGGCAGATTGTCCAACCTATTGTGTCTGTTAAACAGGCTGACATAAACTGTCTACGATGCTCTGTTCTATTGAGCAACTTGGACAGATTATATGTGTTCAGTTCTTTGTGAACAGAACCTGTTCTTTTTGAACAGGTCAAACAATTCATGGAATATGTTTCCAAGTCCTCATGTATTGTTTTTGGCTACAAGATCAGTTTACAAGTCGAAGACAAAGTCGAAAACAGAAACTGCCAAAGCTGCCTATGTTGTTCCGTTACATGAAGACAAAGAGGATATGTGAAATGGGTGACAGACCATTTCTTATATTAAAAAGGCCCTTACAAAAGAAGAAAGATGCAAAGTTGACATTCCTCTTTTGGTTAAAGGATTATGCAACAGAGACAAAAAGGAAAAGACAAAGATTCTGCCACATGAAGACAAGTCTGCTTTTTCAGAATTTGCAGAAAAGTTCTTTTGTCTTTTTGGAAAGACATCCCACTATCTCATTGTACAAAGAAGCTTCACTGAGATTCTCAGTGAGAGTATAAAAGGAAGCTTCTAAGGATTGTGAGATAACCCCAAGATTGAGAAATCAGATCGTGCATTGAAGTGTGTTTTTCCATGCATGCAAGTCTGCTTGAATAAAATAGTAACGTGTGTCTAAGTTGTTCTTGTTCAAGCTGTCCATCTGTGTCTTGTAAAATCAGTGAGTTCATCTAATTGAGTGTATTCATTGTATCTAGTCTGAGTGTGTCTTAGAATAGTTGAACATCTGTTATATCTGTCATCTCAGCTTGAACCATTCTGTAGTCAAGCTTGTTTGTAATTAACACTTGATAATATTATACACAAACATTGAGAAAAGAGTGTTGAGTTTTAAGTTGCTGTATTCACCCCCCCCCCTCTCTACAACTTACAACAATACACTAGGGAAACATTTCGGGACCTACAACTGGTTTCAGAGCAGATAGAGTGTGTGTTAACTCTAGATCTCTCATTCTCCCTACTTTCCCATGGACAACAGTATTGCCAGTTCATCCTCTTACTATGACAATGGTTCAATGGCCAAACCCCGCAAATTCAATCATCAAAACTTCTCTGGTTGGAAGTGCAGAATGATGCTCTACTTAGAGAATCTTGATGTACAACTGCCAGAGATAGTAATGGAAGGTCCCTATGTGCCAACTTCTATTACTACTATCACTCTTGCTGTTGAAGGAGCTGCCCCTGAGATCAAAACCTTTGAGAAGGCCAAAGCTCAATGGTCAGATGAAGACAAAAGGTTGGTTGCTCTTGATGCAAAAGCCAGGAATAACCTAGTCATTTCTCTTCCTGATGATGTGTTCAAACAGGTTGAGAAAATGAACACTGCAAAGGAGATATGGGATACTTTGTGTACCGTCTATGATGGTTCCACAATCACACTGGATAATAGGATTAACAATCTTGTTAGACAGTATGAACTCTTCTTTGCAAAACCAAAGGTTTCTCTCACAGAAACCTATACCAGGTTCACTGCTCTTATCAATGATCTCAAAGCAGTTGGGATCACAAAGGACAGTTTAACTCTGGTAAACAAGTTCTTGGACATCCTGCCTGAAGAATGGAACTATTTTTCTACTGTCTTGAGAAATTCAGGCACCATCAAAGGAATGGATCTTGTAAATTTGTATGGATCCCTACTGAATGATGAGCAGTCAAGGCAACAGAAAAGAAATGCCTTGGAAATGTCTAAGAGAGGTGCTGCCTTGGTGGCCAGCGTGAGACAACCTGTTGGTAAAGTATGTGATGTGTTCACACAACCTGATCAACAGGATGATGATGATAGGGAAGAGATGTCTAAAGAGGAAGACTTTGAAGACCTTGCTAAACTTGATGATGAGCAAATGATTGCAATGCTTGTCAAGAAGTTCAACAAGAAGAGGTTTGGTGGAAGAATGCTGCAGAGAAACTCAAATGCCATAAAAAAGAAGGCATTTGATAAAACTAAGGTTGAGTGCTTTAAATATGGCAAGACTGGCCACATAGCTGCTGACTGTGTGTCTAAAGCTGTCGGCCAATCATCCAAACCATTCAAGACAAACAGGGACGATGGCTACAGGGTTAAGTACCTTATGGCCATGCTAAGCTGAAAAAGTTGCAAAACTCAGTGGCTTCCAACAAGCAAAAGGGACTCATGGCCGAGACATGTGATTGGGAGGAATCTGACTCATCTTCAGATGAAGAAGATAACAAATGTCTGATGGCCAACACTGATTTCCCATCAACAACCAACTTCAAACAAGACCTGGCTGAAGCTGAAGCCTTCAGTAGCTTAGAGAACTGGAATCCCACAATGATGTACAAGGTACAAAATTTTATGGCTTACAGTTCTGATGAAAAAGTAAAAATGTTTGAATATATGCTTGTTGACTTAAAAGCTGCTGTTGAGAAGCACAATGTTTGACTGACTGAAATCTCTAAGCTTAAAACTGATCTTGACATAAAAACTAGTAAACTGGACAGTTTCCATAAGTTGGAAACTGAGCTTGATGAATTAAAACACATCAATTCCATTTTATTAGAGGAAAAGAGAGAAACAGACATAAAACATGCAAAGCTTCAAAAGATTGTTGACTCTTGGTGCCAATCTGCACAAAAAGTCAGCCATTGCATCAGTCAACAGATCCCTGAACAAATCTAAGCCTATCTTGGAGGGGATCTTGACAAAGCAGCTTCTATTGTTGAGATATATAATCTGAAAAATGACTTATCCACTCTTTGTGAGCTTCCCAGCACTTTCATCCAGAAAGTAAATGGTAAGCTAGTCTCAACAAACAGGTTTGTCAGACCTCAAAATACTGACAGCTTGTGTGAAAAAGCCCCAAAAACTGATGATGGAATATGTTCTCCGTCAAATCGGCCTGCTAAGTGCTCATAAGCATAAGTCAACTGTGTGATGCTGGCTACAAGGTTAACTTTGATGAGCACCTGGGTTACATACTGGATCCCCAAGGCAAAGTTGTGTTGTGTGCACAACGGAAGAAAGGTGTATATGTTGTGGACATGAAATCTGCTGATCCCACAAATGAAACCTGCTTTATCTCAAAAAGCGATGCAGACTTGAACTGGTTATGGCACAAAAGGCTTTCACACCTGAACTTCAAGAATATCATCTTCTTCTTCCCTACTGCTTCCATAACTTCCTGATAAACACTGACAGACTAAGTGTCCAAACATCCTGGATCCCTACTACTTTCCTAAATGGCTCAACAAAACAACCCCCTTCTCCATGTGTTCGTTGGTGATGATGTTGAAAAGCACCCCTCTGTCAACACCATGCTCACAATCAAACCCACCAACTACATTGCAAACTAAACCATTCCCAAAAACTATACTGGGAAAGGTTATGAATCTATGGAGGAGTTTCTTTAAGCCCCTCCTCTGCATTATGCTATGACAGCCTCTCCTGGTGTCATGTACCAGGAGATGGTCTATGAGTTTTGATACATTTGCTCGTATGATCCCTCTTCCAAAACCATCAGGGGAACCATTCTCAATGGCACTCAAACTATTGAGATCACTACAGCTCTTCTTAGGGAAGTACTTCATCTTCCAGTGGGTGACACATATGACAAACCTCATCCTGAGGATGAATAGATGGGCAATCTGCTACGCTTCTGTGGTGTAGCAGAACCAAAGGTGAGTGCAACCCTGTTCAGAAGGGATCTGTTAGGCACAAAAAGACCTCAGTCAAACCTGCTCTACATCTTAGGGGGAGATTTTTAATCAAACCTGTTTGATGCACTTGAAGGTATAATTTAAGGCCTGTTTATGCCTTATTGAAACCTGAAAAGTGATTTGCAATATGAGTCAAAGCTGTTTACATAGTTTCGTTCATTGCAACGAAGGCAGATTGTCCAAGCTGTTCTGTCTGTTGAACAGGCTGGACATAAACTGTCTATGCTGCTCTGTTCTATTGAGCAGCTTAGACAGATTATATGTGTTCTGTACTTTGTGAACATAACATGTTCTTTGTGAAAAGGTCAAACACTTCATGGAATATGTTTCCAAGTCCTCATGTATTGTTTTTGGCTACAAGATCAGTTTACAAGTCGAAGACAAAGTGGAAAACAGAAACTGCCAAAGCTGCCTACGCTGTTCTGTTACATGAAGACAAAGAGTATATGTGAAATGGGTGACAGACCATTTCTTATATTAAAAAGGCCCTTACAAAAGAAGAAAGATGCAAAGTTGACATTCCTCTTTTGTTTAAAGGATTATGCAACAGAGACAAACAGTAAAAGACAAAGACTCTGCCACGTGAAGACAAGTCTGCTTTTTCCGAATGTGCAGAAAAGTTCTTTTGTCTTTTTGGAAAGACATCCCACTATCTCATCGTCCAATGAAGAAGCCTCACTGAGATTCTCAGTGAGAGTATAAAAGGAAGCTTCTAAGGATTGTGAGATAACCCCAATAGTGAGAAATCAGATCGTGCATTGAAGTGTGTTTTTCCATGCATGCAAGTCTGCTTGAATAAAACAGTAACGTGTGTCTAAGTTGTTATTGTTCAAGCTGTCCTTCTGTGTCTTGTAAAATCAGTGAGTTTATCTAATTTAGTGTTTTCATTGTATCTAGTCTGAGTGTGTCTTAGAATAGTTGAACATCTGTTGTATCTGTCATCTCAGCTTGAACCTTTTCTGCAGTCAAGCTTGTTTGTAATTAACACTTGTTAATATTATACACAAACATTGAGAAAAGAGTGTTGAGTTTTAAGTTGCTGTATTCACCCCCCCCCCCCCCCTCTCTACAGCTTACAACAATACACTAGGGAAACTTTTTGGGACCTACAACTGGTATCAGAGCAGATAGATTGTGTGTTAACTCTAGATCTCTCATTCTCCCTACTTTCCCATGGACAATAGTACTGCCAGTTCATCCTCTTACTATGACAATGGTTCAATGGCCAAACACCTCAAATTCAATCATCAAAACTTCTCTCGTTGGAAGTGCAGATTGATGCTCTACTTAGAGAATCTTGATGTACAACTTCTGACCAGAGATAGTAATGGAAGGTCCCTATGTGCCAACTTCTGTTACTACTATCACTGCTGCTGTTGAAGGAGCTGCCCCTAAGATCAGAACCTTTGAGAAGGCCAAAGCTCAACGGTCAGATGAAGAGAAAAGGCTGGTTGCTCTTGATGCAAAAGACAGAATAACCTGGTCATTTCTCTTCCTGATGATGTGTTCAAACAGGTTGAGAAAATGAAGATTGCAAAGGAGATGTCTGATACTTTGTGTACCGTCTTTGATGGTCCCACAATCACACTGGAAGGTCAAAGGCCAATCAAACTTCCTGTGTTTGATATCTGTCCTCCAAAAAGAGGAAATAAGATACAGGCAAAGCTGTTGCCATCATGCCTTCCACCCAAACTGTTGATTCATCTAAAAATAGTAATAAGTTTGCTAAACCTGCTGACAGAATCAACAAAAATAATTCAGAATATGTTTCTGGAGGCTCCTCTTCCAAAAAGGCTAAAAAGAGAAAATGTTATAAGTGTGGGAAGAAGACACATATGGCCAAAGACTGTCCTGAAACTGAGGACATGAGGCCTGTTGACTCTGCTACTTTCGTCATTGCAAAAACAAGTAGTGTTGGAAGTAACATAGTCAATGAGGATAGTATCCAAACTGATACTATCCAAATAGGAAATATTAGTGTAAATATCACTAGTCCATCAACAAATGTTGATGAAGTAGGAGAACTCATACCCATGATGAGTTCCCCTAAAAATAACTAATATTTTCTCATGACACTCTGCAGGAAAAACAACCATCCCAGGTTTGGTACTTGGACAGTGGCTGCTCAGGACATATGACAGGTTGTAAGGACATACTGAGTAATCTCAAGCCTGAAAAAGGGCCAAAAGTCAAATTTGGTGACAATGTACAGGGATCCACAGAAGGGTATGGAACTCTTCAAGCTGGTGCTGCTGTATTCAAAAGGGTAGCCAATGTGTCTGGGCTAAAACATAATCTCGTAAGCATAAGTCAACTGTGTGATGCTGGCTACAAGGTTAACTTTGATGAGCACCTGGGTTACATACTGGATCCCCAAGGCAAAGTTGTGTTGTGTGCACAACGGAATAAAGGTGTATATGTTGTGGAAATGAAATCTGTTGATCCCACAACTGAAACCTGCTTTATCTCAAGAAGCAATGCAGACTTGAACTGGTTATGGCACAAAAGGCTTTCACACCTGAACTTCAAGAATATCAACAAACTCTGTAAAAAAAGAGTTGGTAACAGGTTTGCCTTCTATAACCTTTGTTAAGGATAAACTCTACACAGGTTGTGAGAAAGGCAAGCAAAGAAAAACATTTTTTAAATCTAAGCACAATTTCTCTATTAATACTCCTCTCTTCTTAATCCACATGGACTTGTTTGTACCAGTCAGTGTCCCAAGTCTAGGAGGAAGAAGATACACTCTAGTAATGGTTGATGAGCTCTCCAGGTTTACATGGGTGATCTTTCTGAAGAGCAAAGGAGAGGCTGCTAGAAAAATCATTGGATTTATCAAAAAGACGGAGATGCTGAACTCTGCTCAAGTAAAGCAGCTTAGAAGTGATCATGGTACTGAATTCAGAAACAGTACAATTGAGGACTTCTGTGAAGAAAGAGGGATCTCACAGAATTTTTCAGCAGTAAGAACTCCACAACAAAATGGAGTTGCTGAGTGGAGAAACAGAACTCTCATCGAAGCTGCTAGAACCATGTTGTGTGCAACAGGTTTACCTTCATCATTCTGGGCTGAAGCTGTCAACGCTGCCTGCTTCACCCAAAATAGATCCTTGGTGGTGAAAAGGTTCAGCAAGACTCCCTATGAGTTAATCAAAGGGAGGAGGCTAAACATTATCTACTCCATGTGTTTGGATGTCCCTTCTTTATTCTGAATCAGAGGGACCAACTGGCAAAGTTTGAACCCAAAGCTGATGAAGGTGTGTTTGTTGGATACGCTGCTATCTCCAAAGCCTACAGAGTTTACAACAACAAGAGAAAGGTGATAAAACTGGCAAAGTTTGAACCCAAAGGCTAAAACTGCTAAGTCTGCCCCATCAGCCTTCGTGGCTGAAGGGGAGCAGGCTAATCACCCTGGTTCATCTGTTGAAGGTGAAGCCTTTGCGGCTGGTGCCTCTGTGGCACCTGAGACTATGGAACAGGAACAACATCCTATTTCTAGCCCAGTCTACCCTCCAGTCCAAACAGAAACCCAAATATCTTCTCCACAACATCCATTCTCTACATCCTCCCTCACCACGTACAACAGGCTAAGAAAAAAATCCTTAGCCAAAAAGAAAACCTCCTCTCAAACTAGCCCCACTGACCCCCTCCCAACAGGAGTCAGTTGAAAAAGAAGCAACCCCTCTTGCTTTTGCTTCTCCTATTTTGGGAGTAAGTGCAGCCACTATGGAGCAGGCTTCACTCCATGTAGCGTCCACCCAGAGTCAGCCAGAGCCCTCTGGTTCCTTCCAACAGGAACCAGTTGTACAAAAGGAGACCACCACATCAACTGTCCAAGCCTCTCAACAGGATGAAGACATTGAAAGGTAGGAGTTCACTCCACTCCATATTGAGTCCATGCAGTCTCCACCTCATATTTCTTCTACACAACCTGAGTCTACACGGGGTGCCATAGTTGCTGGAACAGACCATCCAGTAGATCAGCCTCCATTTTCTGTTCCTTTTGACACAGCTGTTCAACACCAAACAGTTGTTGAAGGACCACAAACTCAAGCTGATGAACCTCGGGGACTAGACCATCCCTCTGGTGAAGCTGTTCCCCATAAGAAAATTCCATCATCAGCCTTCACCACTGATGATGTTGAAATGTACATCCTATCTCCCCATGAAGAGGTGCTTACAAACCAATGTACTACTGAGAGAACCACCCAAGGTCTTGATGAAGGTGATACAATGCCAATAGCATCTGAAAGGCCACCAACTCCCATTGCCTCACCTCATGATGCAGATACAACAACTGTTGAAGGTCCCCTTGATCCTTCCAAGTTGGGCCACTTAACTTATGCTGAAGCCGTGGAACTTCTGTCCAAAGTATCTATACCCTCACCTACTGACCCCCAAACTCCTTAATCCTCACCATCACATTTATTTTCATCCACCCAATCTAAACAGTCTACCCATACACCTCCATCCCCCAAAGATCTTTCTTTGAATGATCAGCTCTCTGTGATGACCAACAAAGTTAGCTCTTAAGAAAATTCTATGACCTCCCTTCCTTCAACCATAGCAAACTCCGTGTCTACTCAGCTTCAGGGGTTCCTTGATTCATTCAGGAACACCTTTCCAGCCCCTGCTCCCCCGTATGTTCATTCTTCTCAACTACTTGCACTCACTGCACAGCTGCAATAACTCTCCTCCTCCCTGTCCTCCATTCTTGCTCTTCTACAGGACTCTGTGTCCAGCCTGTCAGCTGTTTCTCAACAGTTGTCAAGTCTTGCTGAAACCTGTTCTACCACCCTACCATCCACACTAGCTTCCCTAAATACCTTAGTGGTATCTCTATCAAATTCTGTGTCCTCAAACTTTGATGATATGCAAGATTCCCTTGAACTCACTCTTGCACAACTTCAAGGTTTGGTGTTCACAGACCTTGATAGGGCTGCTATTTCCCAGCTGTCCTCCCTTGCAAACTCTCATTCCTCTTCTATTCAAACCCGTGTTACCCAGCTGGCAGAGGTCAAGGACAATCTGGCTTTTTTAGTGCATAGCTTGGTTGGTTTAAGGCCTGCTCCAAAATCTGCTGCTACCCAGCCTGGTGGATCTGTTCCTTCAGGCAGAACTGATGTTGAAGGCTGTGTGCCATCTCCTTCAAAGGGGAGAAGAAATCTTCCTCAAAGACAAAGCCTAAGGGGGAGAAATCTTCATCTCCCTCTAAGGAGAAATCAGCCTCAGCAGGGCAAGCAGTAGGTCTTTCACGACTTATACTGTTGCAGGTTCCTACAAAGTCTCTGAAACTGTTGAGCCTACTCAGGGTGGATTTCCAAGCCCTGCACCATCTAAGGGGGAGGAATCCATTCCTGAGGACAGGCCTGGAAAAAGGAGACACCTGATTTTGGAACAGTCTAAGGATAAAAAAGAAGAGGAGGAAAATGAAGCTAATCTGGTTAAGGTAGCAAAGGGAAAAGGGAAAGCCTCAGTGGACACTGACTATCTCAAAGCTGCTCAGCTCAAAATTGACAAATCTCATGCCAAGGATATGGGCATTTCACTTGAGACTTATTAGAAGTGGAAACAAAAGCAACTTGAGATTTTTGAAAGACAGATTAAGGAAGAAGTTTCTACTAAAATTGCTAAAGCCCTTGTATACAAGGAGGCAAGAAAGATCAAAATTACCTCCTTGGATGTTCTAAGGTAATTGATAGAGGCAGCAAATGAGTCAGTGGTTGTAAAAGAGGGAGAGAAGGAACAGAGTGCACAGGTCTTGGTGACCAAATCTAAGCATGTATCCTCATCAGCTAAAGCCTAAGTTCACTTCGACAATATGGCAAGGAAGATATTCTTTGATGTTGCAAACAGAAGACTTTCCAAGGAGAAAATTGTCAAAGTTGTCCCCATATCTAGAAAAGGTAAGCAATGGAGACTTCAAATTACTAGGCACAGTGCTAATGCCCCTTGAATTATAAGCCTACGAGTTTACTAATGTTGCCTGCATGGGGTATAGGGAATGAGTTGAATTGGTTGTTGCCCTGAGCAGATCAAAATCTGATGATAAAGCTGTCAGGGCAGATGTCAAGACACTAATGGAAAAGGTGAAAGAGACGGGCTTGATCCGTGAAGAACAAATCAAGGGTACCTCACTGGTGGAACCCAAGATTAAGCCCAGGAGGAATAGGAAGGATACAGAGCTTGAAGAGCCTATTATTATGATTGAACAAGGGACGCACGCTGTTGAAGTCGAAGGGGTAGATCATACTTTGCCAAAAGGAGTTGAGCCTGAGGAAGGCAAATTCATAGAAGAGCCTGAGTTAGGGGTATTCTTTATGGACCCCTTATCAAAGAAAATGTGTTTCCAGAGGGCATCTGATCTTCATAAGGCTGGTCTCATGTAGGTCACAGCATTCAGACTCTCCAATGCTTTTGATCAGCAGTCAAGATGGAGACTAATCATCTGGGAACTACTCAAAAGCTTCTATGAAAGCGAAGAACTTAAACATCCTGACTTCATGTTCCTTAGGCACAAAGTAGAAGAAATTGATGAGACTATGGAACATTACCAACATATGATGGAGCAAAGACAACAACTTGACGGTCCATCTACTGCTGAGTAGATGAAGAATAGAAGATGTCCATAAGTTGGACATGTTTGCCATTATTTTCTCCCAACATGAACAGTCCAAACTTGTTGAAATTTTTTTCTTGTACATATGTTGTACTTTATTACATCAGTTGTAATTTATCATAGTACATCAGTTGTACAACCATGTGTTGTTTAAATCAATATTAGTATATGTATAAACTAATCTTTTACTAGACTTTAGTGTTGTATTTTCATTTCAGCAAATGTATTGTAAAAATATATTGTGATCATTGATGTAATCAGCTTAGACTGATTATTGCTAATAAGGGGAAATTATTAGGCACAAAAAGGCCTTAATCAAACTTGTTCTATATCTTAGGGGGAGATTATAAATCAAACCTGTTTGATACTCTTAAAAGGTATAATTTAATGTCTGTTAATGCCTTATTGAAACCTGATAAGTAATTTGCAATATTAGTCAAAGTTGCTCACCCTGTTACATTAGTTGTAACCTAGGCAGATTGCCCAAGCTGCCCTATTCTGATGGACAGGCTGGACATAAACTGTCTACGCTACTCATGCCTGTTGAGCAGCTTGGACCAAAACTAAGTGTTTAGTTCTTTGTGAACAAGTTATACACCTTATGAAATTTGTTTCCACGTCATCATGTATTGTCTTGGACGAAAAAAATCAGTTTGCAAGTCGAAGACAAAGTTGACAATCAGAAGCTGCTTACACTGCCCAAGCTGTTCTGATACATGAAGACAAAGTGAATATTTGAAATGGGTGACAGACAATTTCTTATATCAAAATGGCTCTACAAGAAGAGGAAATGATTAAAGTTGACATTCCTCTTTAAGGTAAAGCAGTATGCAACAGAGACAAAAAGGAAAAAAGACAAAGATTGTGCTATATAGGGACAAATGTTGTTTTGTCAGAATGCGCAGAAAAGCATTTTTGTCTTTTTGGAAAGGCACTCCACTATCTATGCATCCAATGAGGAAGGTTCGCCAGTATTCTCTGAGAGAGTATAAAAGGAAGCTTCTAAGGAATGTGAGATAACCAAGAGAGATATCCAGAACGTGCAAAGAATTGTTTTTTCATGCATGCAAAGTCTGCTTAGAAAAGAATAGTTGATTGTGTCCAAGCTGTTCTTGTCAAGCTGTCTGTCTGTCTTGTAAAATCAGTGAGTCCATCTTAGTGACTGAATTCATTGTTTCTAGTCTGAGTGTGTCTTAGATTAGTAGTCTATCTGTTGTTTTTGTCATCTCAGCTTGAAACAATCCACAGTTCAAGTTTGTTTGTAATTAACACTTGTTGATATATACATACAAACATTGAGAAAGTGTGTTGAGTTTTTAAATAGATGTATTCACTCCCACTCTATAGCTTACAGCAACATACTAGGAAAACCTTTTGGGACCTACAGATAGTTATTATACTTACTATCAAACTTAGCTACTTTCCATCCATTTACAAAATAATGCATTCCTTTCTTATACTTATCATACCTATTTATCTTTATTTTCGAAATTATTAAATCAATACAATTAATAGAAAAAGTAGCTATGATCGCTACATTAAAAAAGTAGTTATCATTTCCCTTATATTATATATATGACTAAGATCATTGCCGAACCAAAATTTAGTATTCAGTGTTGAATCTCAATCTTTTTATATTAATTACACACTTAACCTATTAGATTACGGTCATTAGTTTGATCTAATCTATCTCTTAGAATGATACTACATTTGTATAGCAAAAGTATGGTTCCATATAAATCTCGACTCTCTCTCTCTCTCTCTCTCTCTCTCTCTCTCTCTCTATATATATATATATATATATATATATATATATATATATATATATATATATATATATATATATATATATATATATATATATATATATATATATATATAGGATCAAGTTCATCAACGTACCTATGAGATTCCAGCGTACCCTAATGTGAATGATCATTCACATATATTTTTTTTTAATAGACATGTATAAGACAACATTATAAGACTTTTTTTCAAAAGGAGCAACATCATAAATCTTGTGAATGGTAAAAAAAGATAATGTGAATGGTCATTCACACCATTCACATGGTGTGAAATGACCATTCACATAAATATGCATTGAGCATTCACATAATTTTTAAGGACACAAAAAGTGTGAATCTATGTGAAATTCATATATCATGTGTATAACATTAATTTAAACATGATTATGTGAAAAAAAAATTTTAAAAAAGTTTTTTAAAGTTGGTATCTTCGAGTGCACTTGATTTCGAGAGGTACTTTTTTAACCTGACTCTATATATATATATATATATATATATATATATATATATATATATATATATATATATATATATATATATGTGTGTGTGTGTGTGTGTGTGTGTGTGTGTAACGGCTCTATACATGCATGCATGTATTCATTTGCAAATTAGAAGCTAAATATCTCCCGAGTGATGATCACTATAACTTGTTAGTCTCACATATTGATTTATTATATTTTGAAGTTATAAATGATGAATTATATATAAAGAAATAAGTAAAATCTAAAAATTAGTAAAAAAAATTATGTTTATGACGTTTTTCAATATATATTTAGCTTATATATATAGACATATAGTCAGCATTATTGCAGTACCTAAAATTGGTGCAGAATAGCAAGACAAGCTTTCAAAATTAAATAACATACATGGTAGCGGTCCCAAACTATTAATATGCACTCACACTAAATAATACAGAGTACTGTGGGTACAAGTGAACGCACGAGATTAGGATGTGACATGCTCCGAAAGAAAGTTTTTTAAAAAAAAATTCATATTCATTTAGATACAAATAATATAAGACTATTTGTAAAAAAAACTACATACATTCACACTTTCTATTATCTTACAAGTCATGTGAACGTAAAACAATTTATGTGAACATACTTAGTGTGAACGGTGCAGTTCATGTGAACATTCACGCTTCACATAGTTCTAGTGTGTGTTTATGTGTAACTTTTTTCAAGTAGTGTTGCATTATTAATTTAAGGGATAACTGTGCAAAAAACCTTAAACTTGTCAGTTTTTTGTGATTAAAACCCCAAATCATTTTTCGTTGCATAAAAAACCCCGAACTAACTAAAAATCAGTAAATCAAGGTTTGATCAATTGGTAACCGGTTGAAACCGATTATTAATCCTACGTGGACCGCTAAATAACCTATGTGGAATAAATTTTAATTGTTAAAACTGGTTGCCAAGTATTACATATCATTTAAACCTCCGTTGACGATGTAATCTCGTTTAAAAATTACAATTAAAAATGATCAACATGTGTTTAAGTGGTGTGTAATACTTGGCAACCGGTTTCAACGATTAAAATTTATTCTACGTAGTTTATTTACCGGTCCACGTAGGATTAATAACCGATTTCAACCGCTTACCGATTGATAAAACCTTGATTTACTGATTTTTAGTTAGTTCGGGGTTTTCTATGCAACGAAAAATGATTTGGGGTTTTAATCACGAAAAACTGACAAGTTGTGGGTTTTTTGCGCAATTATCCCTTAATTTAAACATGATCATTAAAAGAATTTTAAAAAAACGGTTTTAGCGAGGTACCTCCGGTACTCCGCAAAACTAATGAAACTCACTTGAACCCACAAACACATGCGTGCGCGTGCGCGCGCGCACACACACATATATAGAGAGACGCTAGATTTTTAGGAATTTTTTTAAATGTATTAATATTTTTATGTTATAAAGATGAAATTAAAGTTAATTTTCAAGAAAAATAAAATAAAATTTTGATGTTACGGTTTTGAAAGCTTAACAATTAACGTTGCTGAGAAACTTCAAAGCGAAGGTTTTTAAACCTTAATTGTTAAACGTGCATTAAACATAATAGTACAAATAAACGTTGTTGCTTTTTTTTCAAATATTAAATTTACGTTATCATTATATTGTAATAATTAAAGTATTTGGTAGAAAAGAAATTTAAATTTAAAGGATATGAAAATGTATGGTTAAGGTCATTGCTGCACATAAAATTGGTGTAAAACTATAAAACTAAATTTAAAAATTAAATAACATAAGAATTATTAATTCTTAAAACAAATAAAAAATACCATAAAAATAAATATTTTATAATTTTAAAACATGACCGATAATTTATATTTTAAAAGTTTTTTAATACACAATATTGAATATTCACAACTGAATATTTGATTTCAAATATTATATACTGAATACCCCGAATTTCATATATTCAATATTGAACATTTTTCTATAGTTCTTCACCAAATTAAAGTTATGCAATAATCTCAACCCTATATGTGTTTGTACACGAAATGGATCTTGTCAAAACATAGCTTAACGCTTAAGCTGACAAAGGTGAGAAGACATAAGAGCTTGTCATGTGTCATTACTATCCTAATTTATAATATACAAATTAATTAAGAAAATAATTGATGAACATTACAAAAAAATGTAATTTAGTGACACACGAAAAGTGTCATAAAAGTCAAAAAAAATGTCACTATAGGTGTCAAAATCTTTTACCTACACAATAAAAAAATTGTAAAACTGTAGAGAGTCTAGATATATATAGACTAAAAAATGTATATGAGTATAGGCCTCAAGTATTTTTGTTACAAAATTTTTGTGTCACTAATTTAGAAAAATGTGGGTAAAAGATTAATTTATATCTACTTTTTTTTACATAAATGACACTAAAAGTGTAAGGTCTACCACTGCAAGATCTATCTAGACGCGGATCCGTGAACGAGTGCGGAATCCTCGTTGACGGTTAGACGGACAACTCTCAACCAACGGAACACGGAGACTATTAGACGCTGAACGAACAACACACAAACGATCCTACGAACTAATTCTCTCCGAAACGGCACTCACCTAGCTGATAAACTCGAGATCGCCTCTTGCTTAATTCCTCACGAATTCTGCAAAAAGTCCCTTAATGATTCGAGTCTATCCCTAATTATAGACCCTGATTCGAGTCTGATGTGGGCCAAACTCGAATCTGGCCCAAGGCCCATTCGAGTCTGTCCATATTGACATCCTCGAATCTAGCCCATTCGAATTTAAGGTCTCATTCGAATCTATCACAGATTCGAATGTATTCCCTTAAGTAATTCGAATCTAGCCAAAAACACTTAAACTCTTAAGTGATGAAACTTATGTTTTACTTATGCTTGAGTTAACCTTTGACCTTTATGTTTGAACTTCTTGTAATATGTTACATCAAGTTCAAACACACAATCAATAACAGACAAACACATATAAACATATATATCAAAACACTTGTTAATACTCAGAATATTACTTAAGCCATAATGCAGATCGATTAGACTGCTATCGTCACACAGGGTGTACCAACAAAAAGTAAATAGTGACACTATTTTTTTGTGTCACTACATCCGTACGTAACTAAATGACACATATCTTGTTGTCAAATCACAAATCAGTTAATATTTAATTAAATTATATTCTCTTTTCACTTTCCACTTTACTCTCTTCTCACTCATTTATTCTCTCTCTCAGTGTCACCTCTCTCATCTGCCCTCTCCCATTTTAAATTGTGAAATGTAGTTTCTTCCAATTCAATCAACAATATGCAAATCATAAGAACAATGAAATTAATCAACACTAACCAAATGATTCGATTGATGATTTGTTGATTACAAAATGATTGTCAGAATCTGCGTATATAGTGCTGCTTGAATGCGTACAAAATGAAATCTCTGACACATCTCTCTATTTTAGAAAGTCAAAAAGGCTATTTATACCTATTTACAAACTATTAAGAAAATACATAAACAGTCCCTAGACTTTGATTTTCATCAATTAAAACATATTCTAACAATCTCCCCCTTTGATGAAAATAACAAAGTCTTCAAATCGATAAGTCCAACTTCTGTTCAAACCTTCTGATACTTTTCCGATCCGAAAGCCTCCATTCAATTTTAGAAATAAACTCAACCATGAGTATTTGATCGTTAACAGATAAGGCTCCTTTCTTTGTCTTCCTTTTCTGATCAGCAGCAAGCTTACCTTTCAAACCATTCAAAACTTTAATCAACGTACCATCAGAAAACTTATTTAGCTCCACACTCCTCATTGCTCTCAACTTTTTATTCCTATCTTTATACATGACTGCTGGATGCTTCACCATTATTACTTGAAACTCTTTCAGCTCACCAGCAAATTTAATATCTCTGTGAGGTGCAGTCATATGTATCTTCCTCATGCCTCTTTCAACCCCAATCTGTAGATCTTGCACTGACATTAATACCAGTTTGGTATGCATAAAGTGAAACAATGTCTTTAGCGCAAATCTACAATGTTCATTCCTTTTATTTCTGCACAGTTCGTCAAAAAGATCTTCAATATCGACCAAGTGCATGTTGAACATATCAGCTTCCGTGAATACATACGTATTTCCATCAGAACTAGTGACAGTAAACTTCGGATAGAAAACCTTAACAAATCCTTCTTTTTCAATCTGCACCAGATCCACTATTCTGAATTCGCTCTTAACCTTCTCAACCTCCTGTGTTTTATTTCTCAGGAAACTGGCATAGTTGACCAGATTAGGCATATTTGGCTCTAGAACTCGGAATAACTTGTGAAATGAGCATGGAGCTTGCTTTTTGCAGAAGATCCGTTTTTCCAGAATATCTTCAATATACGGCATCTTATTTCTTTTTCTGATAAATTCTGCAGATCTGTTCTCTGGCAGTTCAAGCTTTTTCACCTTTTTCTTGCTTATTTCATCCTTATTCAACAGAGTTAACATATCTTGAATCTCCCTCTGTACCACTTGTTGAGCTTGAAATCTTAGTCTGTGTTGTTTCTTTGATTCATCAGCAAGTACAAACTCATTGAAAAATCTATCCATCACCTCCACTTCATTCAAAACTACTGTTTCTTGACCCATACTGCTCTCAACAGGAAACTCTTCAAATTCTTATTTAATCTGTACAACCACCTCAGGCTTTTCAACCGTTGGTGTTGATTCAACATCTTTCATTATTTCTTCAACTAACACTTCCTCCTCCTCTATTCTTTCAGCTCTAAAGTCTACATCTGTCAAAGCAATTATGTCATCATCTTCAGATAGTTCAATGTACTCCTCTCTTTCTTCTCCTGTCTCTTGAATACTTAGCTCTTTATCTTTCTCTTGTACGTCTTCCTCTGAATCAATATACTCAATAAACTGATAAATATCGGGCTGAGTGTTCAAAGGAACTGGAACATCTTCACAAAGAATCAATCCCAGTTCTCTCTGTTCACCAGCTGATTGTTTAGAACCCCCGGCTTCTCTCTCCTGAGCTTCCGGCTCCTTCTCTGGATACGTTATCATTAAAACTCCAGGCGTCGGTTCATCAAGCTTTCTCCTCTTCTCCCCCTCATGAGGAGCATCATCGGAGTCTTCGTCATGCTCATCATGTTTCCTCTTTGATGAGGAAGCTTGAGCCTTGCAGGTATCTTCCACTGCAGCTACTCTTTCCGAAAGATTACCCAACGCCGTTACCACTGTATTTTCCAGACTGATCATACGTTCTCGCATTTCATCAAACTGCTCAAAAACAAAATCTTTCAATTCTTCCTTCAACTCTTCTATAGCTTGTTTTGACTCATTTTGCTTAACAGACTCCTCCGCAACATCCTTTCCCTTCAAGAACTTCTGAATGTTGGTCATTTGAGCCATTACCTCAGCCAGTTGATTAGATACATGCGTGTTTACTCCAGAAACAACTTCATTCAAGGCTTCTGTCAATGTTGACTCAGTCACAAATGGGGATAAATTCACCACTGGGTCACGGAGACTTCCAGTTGACACAACAGTCGAACTTGTATAAAGAACTTCTGTGTGGCCAGTGCTCAGAGTTGGTATTGGCGTTTCTCTGACTGGACTTCCACCCTCTTCAAGTGACGGAGCAACAAATGCTTCCGTTACTAAGGATGTTCCGGTGGGAACACTAAGTTCAACCACACTCACTTCAACAAATGAAGTGTACTCAAGTGTCCTAGACGGTATATGAGCTAGACTCAGTGATTCAAACGAAGTCGTACACACGGGCAATTGTGCACTTGGTTCAATATCCATCAAGTCCAAATGACTTTCGGATAGATTTTGTGGTTCATCCCTGTGTTCAATTGAAACAGACTCCTGTTGAGAGGAGACTGAGTGGATAGTTGGGTGTGCAATCGTCAGTGGGATACTGACTTGTTCAATGCTAACTCCCATAGGAGAGCTAACAGTGGATGTGGTTAATTCCCGGCTTTCTAGGCTTAGGGTATCCCTCACACTCTCTTCAGCTATTTGTACAATATCAATCATCATTCCCCCTCCCTCATGATGATCACCTCCATCATCACC
This sequence comes from Centrapalus pauciflorus, assembly GCA_020465985.1. Taxonomy (NCBI): domain Eukaryota; kingdom Viridiplantae; phylum Streptophyta; class Magnoliopsida; order Asterales; family Asteraceae; genus Centrapalus; species Centrapalus pauciflorus. The sequence goes on from JAANYP010004061.1 coordinate 330,405, forward strand.
ATCATCATCATCATCATCATCCCCTTCTCCCTCTTCTTCTTGAATATCAGATAATGTCCTCTCAGAATCTGATTTTTCTGGTTCTTCCTCACCACCCCTCACACTGCCTTCTCCCTCACTCTTAGAACTGGCAACCTGAACTTCAGCCCCTTGCTGAGGTTCCTCTATCCTTAAAGCTCCTGGGCTAAGAGATCCCGGTTCCTGGGTCTCTATCGGAGCATGATCTATTCTATATAATTTCACATGTTCACTTTCTTGATCAGCATACTTGAGCAACAACTCTGGAATTGGCATTATGTTGGCATGTGGGGAGTCCGGCACTTCATGCAAACTCATCATGACATAGTCTGGGCATCTCTGAGAATTGGTTCTCTTTGGAATATTTTCATTGGCCCTTAAGATCCCTCGGATAAGAATCTGAATAAACCGCTGAAGTGGAACGAACTTCCTTGCTCTATTTGTAGTTTTAGCCAGTACTATCTCCTTTAGATCTTCCCATATGCATTGAGCAAAGTCATAATGTTTGTTGAACGCTATCCCATGACATATCCTCAAGCAATGAATGCTGCATCTGTCAATCCCAGTATGTTTTGAAGTCATGCACCGATTTATGATACCAAAAAGTGTGTACCATTCGCCATTTAAACCATTTCTGTGAAACTTTGAGCTCTTCAGAAGTGGCTTTGAGTAGCCTAGGCAAATTAAATCATGAACGAGCTCTTCATCTGAAACAAAATCTTCAAAATCTGCTAACTCTGGGAAGTTCACAGTGTCTATTCGTCTCGGAAGAAAAAGATTGTGACGTAGTCTTGCAAGAGTGATTTTCGTCTTGAACTGATCAATTGTCACTTTAAAATGATGATTTCCGTCCGCAGGAACAAATTTGACAGTGTGCCAAAATTGTTGTAAATATACTTGTGGAATAGACGGTTTGTACTGAAGCAGATAACCGAGTGGATGACCTTTCAGAATGTCTACAATTATTGGATGGCTTACTTTAATAACTTTGGTATCTAAACGATGGTTATTGTCACGGAAAGGAAGGCAATGTTTTGGTTTGACAAGTTGGTTATCTGGGATAATATGTGTTTGTGATGAACGGGCCACTGAGGTAGATCTGACTGGAGTAGATACAAGGGTATGATTTGACGATGAATGGGAATCAGAGGAATTTGAATTTTGGGATTGTACTGGGGATGCCATTTGAACACCTGTAACCAAAAATAACATCATGTTAGTCATACCATGTACTCAAATGACATCTGTCAAAAATGTAGAAAAATTGTAACATTTTAATAGAAATTGTAAAAACTTGTGATTTTCTATTTAAAGCATCGGGATTCCTGACAATAATTGAAAATTATTGAAAGGACTCCAGAGTCAATCATTTAGAGACCAATGTTAGAAAAACACAAATTTATAACAATTTCTTAAAAAAATGTGACATTTTTCTTAAAACTTTCCAATTCTACACTTAGAAAAATTTTCTGATGTAACTCGAATGAAACTACAAGTTTCTCGAATTAGTCTTGAAAAATGTCGAGTAACTCATGATCCAACTCGAATAAGCCTATAACCACCTCGAATAATATATATATAAAACTCGAATAAGTCTTCAACCAACTCGAATAATATATATATAAAACTCGAATAAGTCTTCAACCAACTCGAATAATATATATATAAAACTCGAATAGGTCTTTAACCAACTCGAATAATATATATATAAAACTCGAATAAGTCTTCAAGTACTTATGTTCTGAAAATTTTCTAAGTGTTATACATCCTTGTCAACTCGAATGAAACATAACTGTTTCTCGAATGTAATGTCATAAACTCGAATACCTCTTAAGTTTATATGAACCAACTCGAATTAGTCATGATGAAACTCGAATAACACACTAATGCAACTCGAATGACTCTTAAGTCAACTCGAATAACTCATCCATGCAACTCGAATGATACTATAATGCAACTCGAATAACACTGTAATGCAACTCGAATGACTCTTTATTCGAGAAATGTCTGTTTATTTTCCTACAAGTCTAAAACACACTGATTTTATGAATTTGAATTCAGAGATGTTTTTCAGTGTTTTAAAACATGTACCCCCTCGAAAATGTGTTTTAAACACATTTGTTTTACTGAACTTTGAACAAAAACAACTTTAAAGTTGTTAAAAATTCAAATTTCAGTTTATTCAAAAAAATCGAAATTGTTCCATTAACAAATCAATGATTCTGTTTTTGTGAGGTACAAATGACTTATGAAATTTCAGATTCATAGTCATAATACCCACACGAACATCATCACACATTTAATTTCAGTTTCATGGACCAATCAAAATATTTGCCATTAACGGTCAAGAACACAAAACATAGAAATAAGAACAGATACTAACATTCAAACAAATACACTGAAAATATGTACATACAAACTGAAATAATAACGAAAAACAAACTTTTACTCACAATTTTTATGAAATATAAAACGTCGGTTGTGGGTTTGTGAGCTTTCTTTGAAGTGAAGGAAGCTTTGTGGAGAAGATGAAGTTTGAATTTTCCGGAAAAAGTAATTGTGAATTTGAAACTTCATATTTATATTCAAATGTTACCCGGCCCACACATTAAATTTTCAAATTTTGAAAATTCGGCCCATTAGCTAAACCAACTTAGCCCACATACCCATTTTTCAACAAAATTGTGACTAAACAAAATTTGAATTTCAAAAAAAAATTTAACAGCACACAAAAATAAAAAAATTTAAAATGGACTAAAAAAAAATTCATACTTGAAAAAAAAATTTCACATAAACATCACAAAATAAATGAAAAACACACACAAAAAATAAAAAAAAATTAAAATTAAAAGTATTAACAAAATGCATTTGCTCCCCCTTGAATTTCTGAAAGTTGCTCCCCCTCAACTTATTATTCAATTTCTCAGCTCTGCTCCCCCTACAAAATAACAGATAATTTTTATCAGATTTATTCAAAATCAGATAAATTTCTTTTCTGCTCCCCCTGCACATGACATTCCAGATCTTGTTAAATTCTAAAGAATATAAACTTTTTATGATTCATGAATTTAACATCAGATAAAAATCACTTAAAAATGAAAATTTTAAAATTATTATTTTGAAACTACTGAATTATTAAATCTTAATGATTCAACATACCTAATTTGTATACCAAAAAATTAAACCGCTTTTCATCTAACGCTTTGGTAAACAAATCAGCTAGTTGATATTCAGTAGGTACAAAATATAATTCTATATTTCCACTTTCTACATGATCTTTTATGAAATGATATCGAATGTCGATGTGTTTCGTTTTTGAATGTTGCACCGGATTTGATGCAATTGCTATTGCGCTCTGAGAATCACAGTATATTGGAATTTTCTTTGGTGTAAACCCGTAATCACGCAGTTGGCTCTTCATCCACAACACCTGAGAACAGCAGGAAGATACAGCAACGTACTCTGCCTCAGCTGTAGACAATGAAACACAATGTTGTTTCTTGGATGACCAACATACGGGTTTGTCACCTAAGAATTGTACTGCTCCTGACGTACTTTTTCTGTCCATCTTATCACCTGCGTGATCAGCGTCAGAAAAAGCAGTCAGATTAGTTGAAGACTCTCTAGGATACCACAAACCAAGATTTGGAGTTCCTTTGAGATATCTTAAAATTCGTTTTGCAGCTGTTAAGTGTGATTCTTTTGGATTTGCCTAATATCTAGCACAGACACATGTAGCAAACATAATATCTGGTCTACTGGCTGTTAAGTACATTAATGACCCAATTATACCTCGATAATGAGTCACATCTACAGGTTTCCCTGAGATGTCCGCATCGAGTTTTGATTTTGAATCCGGAGCCATGGGAGTTTTCATAGGAGTACTATTGACCATGTTAAATTTCTTTAACATGTCTTGTATATATTTTGACTGATTGATAAAAATACCATCAGTTAATTGTTTTACTTGTAATCCTAAGAAAAAATTTATTTCCCCCATCATGCACATTTCGAATTTCTAGGACATTAAAAATGTGAATTTCTTACAAAATTCTGGATTTGTAGACCCAAATATTATATCATCTACATATATCTGTATAACTATGATATCTGACCCTTGACGTTTTATAAACAGGGTTGTGTCAACTGCACCTTTTGTAAATCCACATTTCAACAGATATGTTGAAAGTGCATCATACCAAGCACGAGGTGCTTGTTTAAGGCCATACAGTGACTTATCAAAAATATATACATGATCAGGTTTCGAAGGATTAGTAAACCCTTCGGGCTAATATGTATATACTTCATCTGTTAGCTCCCCGTTTAAAAACGCAGTTTTGACATCCATTTGATATACTGTAAAATTTTTATGAGCGGCAAAAGCTAAAAACATCCTTATAGCTTCAATTCGTGCAACTGGTGCAAATGTTTCATCATAATCAATCCCTTCTTGTTGGCTGTATCCTTTGGCCACAAGACGAGCTTTATTCCTAATAATGACACCATGTTCATCTTTCTTGTTCTTGAAGATCCATTTCGTGCCTATTATGGATTTGTCTTTTGGGCGCTCAACAAGTCTCCAGACCTTTAACCGTTCGAACTGGTTGAGTTCTTCTTGCATCGCCACAATCCAATCAGCATCCAGAAGGGCTTCTTTTACATTTTTGGGCTCAATCTTACTCAAAAAATTTGAAAATAAGCATTCATTTATAGTAGCCCTTCTGGTTTGGACTGACGCAGATGGATCACCAATGATGTTCTCAATTGGGTGATTTCTTGTCCACTTTACTGTATGTGGAAACGGTTCTATTGGGTCTTGGTTGGGATTGAGATCTAGATATGGTTCGGGAGTTACTGCAGATGTTGTAGGTGGGACATCTGAGGTAGGAGCTTCTGACTGTTCATAAGTAATGGGGGTTTCAGAAGAATGTGGAGGTTCAATTGGTTGTACAATCTCAGTAGTTGACTGCACATTTGCTGTTGAAGCTTCTCCAGTTTCTTCTGAACTTTGTTATTGAGAAAGATCTGAAACTACGACTGGATCTTCAGTAATCCTGTCAGGCACCAAATTTTGAACATTAGTTTTGGGCTTCTCAAAATAGTCGTCATAAAAATTCTCAAACAACTTATTTAATTCAGAAAGTTCTGCATTTTGTCCAGTTGACTCCAATGAAGTCTGCATATTAGGTTCGGGTCCTGAACTGGTGTGTTCAGAAGCCATCACCACTCCTTCGTCGAATTTAACATTTACGCTCTCGTTGACTGTCTTGGTTCTCTTGTTGTATATCATCTGAGTTTTCAGACTCTGAATCTTCCTCATTTTCAGCTTCATTTTGGCCAGTTGCCATTAATGCAACTTCTTCTGTTGCTTCCTCTTCATCAAAATCAGATTCTCTTCTCTCTGCATCCTCTTCATCAGTCAGTCCAACCCACACCTCATCTTCAGCTATCATAGCTGATTCACTCAGTTCAGATTCATTGAAAATTTTTGACTTTAGACAAATATGGGCATCTTCATCCAAGATATCATCGTCTTCTGATAACTGTAACCAATGATCGTCCTCCGCCATAAGAGCTTTGTCTGACTCTTTCTCTTTGGCTAAGAGTGCCTTTCTTGTATAGTAGTCTGAATTTTTGACTACAGGAGATCTGCATTCCCGGGCATAGTGACCTGATTTTCCACAGTTATAGCAATTCTGTTCCGACTCTTTCTTGGCTGATTTGTCTGACTTCTCAAATTTGTCAGTCTTTCGTGCACTACTCTCTCCAGATTTCTCATACTTATCTTTTTTCTCAACTTTCCTAGATCCTGTTTTGTAGCGCATTTTGTTGTTTGTTGGCTTTCTATAAAATTTCTTCTGAAATGCTTTTGTAAGCAAAGCCATTTGCTTTTTCATCTCTTCAATTTCTGAATCAGCAGATGAATCTGAAGATTCTGATTCAGAAGATGTGCTACTGATTACTGCTCTTTTTTCCTTTTTCAGCTTGTATTTATACTTTTTCTCCGCCAGTAGAGCTAGTGGATCAGCAGTTTCTTTTTCCGCCTTCTTCTTTCCAGATATTTTCCTCAAAACAACTTCTTGGTAGTTGTTGAGGTTTTCAAATAGCATATGAAAATCCATCTCCTCAATATCTTTCGTTTGTTGGATGATCATAGCATATTTTTCCCACTCTGGATTTAGCACATTTAAAAATTTGACATTGATGTCCAAGTTGGACTTTGTCACTCCGTTTCTTTTTACTTCACTTACCAGATTCACAAATATGAGGTAAGTGTTTTCCAAAAGTTCACCTTCACGAGCTCTGAAGTTCTCAAACGTCATTAAGCTATTCCTAGCCCTATTAGTAGCAGCTCTGTCTGATCCCCTCATGATTTTGCATACTTCATCCCAGATGGACTTAGCAGTCTTTGTATTTGTCAGACAAGTGTATATATCATTGGGAATTGAAATCAACAATAGTTTTCTGGCAGTCTTGTCCCCTAACTTTCTCTTTTTCTGGGCCTCTGTTAGGTTTGTGACCTCAACAGTCCTCGGTGGTATTGGGGGATTGCCAGTTGGTACTCCTGGGATCGTTTCCATAAAAATTGTTGGTCCTTCAGTTAATGATTTCAGCATTTTTTCAGACAAATCATGGAAACTGATAAATTCAAGAAACCGCTCCCGCCATTGGACATATTCTCCCCTGTATAAGATTGGGGGTTTGGTTTCTGATCCCATAGCCAGTGCATCTTTAGACATGTTGATTGATCTTTGGGAAACTTGACCAAGATCAAATGAACTCCGAATGAGATTGAAAAATTTGATCACACCTTGAAACACAGATTAGTACTGAAATCTACAACACAATGACTTGTTAGTAGCAATAAGCAACTTAACTCAGACAGTGAATTGTGTTTTGATTAATGTGTGTGTCAAACTTGAATGGTTCTTGTGTTATGAGTGAAACTTGAATGAATATATTGTAAAACTCGATTGAGTTTATGGTAAAACTCGATTGAGTTTATGGTAAAACTCGATTGATTCTTTTACCAAACTCGATTGATTCTTTCAATGAAACTCGAGTGAGTCTTTGATCAAACTCGAATGAGTGTATGACAAAACTCGAATGTATTTTTGATCAAACTCGAATGTGTTATTGATCAAACTTGAATGTGTTATTGATCAAACTCGAATGAGTATACGACAAAACTCGAGTGAGTATATGACAAAACTCGAGTGTGTATATGACAAAACTCGAATGTCTTATAAAAAACTCGAATGGGTCTTCTATAAAACTCGAATCAGTCTTATACAAAACTCGAATGAGTCATACAAAACTTGAATGTCTTGTACAAAACTCGAATGTGTCTTGCACAACTCGAATGAGTCTTATATAAAACTCGAATGAGTCTTATATAAAACTTGAATAATGTTGTTCTGAAATTCGAGTTTGTTAACAAGTTGTCAACTCGAATATCACAAGTTGTCAACTCGAATGATAAGTTTGTCAACTCGAATGACAAGGTTGTCAACTCGATTAACAAAGGTACTCAACTCGATTAACTAAGATACTCAACTCGATTAACTAAGATACTCAACTCGAATTACTAAGATACTCAACTCGAATTACACACAGGATGTGTATATTTCGAGTTTCTTAGTATTTTCAGCTTTTTCAAGTCTGAAATTCAGATTAAATCCAAATTTTACCCAATTTCACTCAAATTGTAGTCGAAGGTAAGGTTTTTGAATATAAACACTTTGTGTAAAGCACTTTTATGCAAAAATGGATCTAAGTCTGACTTTTTCAATGAAACAGTAACCGTTTTTGAACTTTTTAAAATTTCAGAAAATTGCCTAGATCTTTTTCAGTGTTTTGAAAATCAAATCAAGTTTATATTCAATTGATTCATCTTTGAATCCTTAACCTTCGATCCAATTATCACAGACAAAGAACAACTGAATCAAAACCCCTAGTGATTTTAGGGTTTTTCCGAAAAAATGCTCAAGAACACGTAAAAATTTCAATCTCAATCAGAATGATTCACCCCTAAGGCTCTGATACCAATTGTGAAATGTAGTTTCTTCCAATTCAATCAACAATATGCAAATAATAAGAACAATGAAATTAATCAACACTAACCAAATGATTCGATTGATGATTTGTTGACTACAAAATGATTGTCAGAATCTGCGTATACAGTGCTGCTTGAATGCGTACAAAATGAAATCTCTGACAGATCTCTCTATTTTAGAAAGTCAAAAAGGCTATTTATACCTATTTACAAACTATTAAGAAAATACATAAACAGTCCCTAGACTTTGATTTTCATCAATTAAAACATATTCTAACATAAATTTTTTAAAAAAATGAAAAAATTGATATACGACGACGATGCACCAAACGTCCAAACTTGATACTACAACAATTGATCCAGATTGCTGACACACCAAACTTGATACCACAATAATTTATGGATAACAATAATAATACTTTAAAATTGCATATTTGAGACAACAAACATGGTGCACAACAATCGTTGCATAATGATGATGCATTAAACTTGATACTACAATACTTTTTTTTGAACAGCAGAAGTTAGTGGTTAGTTGTTAGCACCATTGTTAGACACCTTGAGGGTAAGGACCAAACCCCACACCTCCACCTAAGGAGAAACGCCCTTGGTGAGGCTCGAACCCGAGACCTCAATCAAGGGGAACCCCTCCCACCTTGAGGATACTACAGTACTTGATTCATAACAATCATACTACGGCAAAAGTTTACTCAATCATTCATCAAGTTCTAATTAATATAAAATACAAAAGAAATAGATGATTCATTGAGATTTCAGTTTGTATATACATTAGAACCTTAAAAATCAAAATCATATCAACATCAATGCATCATATTCAAAACCTTAAAAAAAATCAAAATACACATGCATGAATGTTTCTGAAATTTAATATTATGAATCAATTGTAAAATCCAATTCCAATGAACATAAAACAATAGCTTAATAAACAAAACGACAAATGTTGTAGGAAAGGACGCAGTGAGTGGCTCAAAAAACTACCATTAATCATAAACACTTCAGCAAGAGGTGGGCAAAATCGGGTTTGACCGGGTTCCGGTTCGGGTTTGACCACCGAACCGGGTTGAGTCAAAAGTCAAAAACTGGGTTGATAAAGAAACCGGTTCGGGTTGAACCCGATTTGGGAGGTGGGGAAACCTAACCCAATTCTAACCGGTTTGGTCCGGGTTGAAACCGGTTCGGGTTGAAAAACCCGGTCAAACCGGGTTGAACCGGGTTTTATATATGCTTTTTTTAAATTTCATCAAACACTTTTTTTTTAACTAAAAAACGTATTCCAAGATTTTATTTTACTAAAAACTTATTCAAACATATTTAAAAACTTATTCAAACATAACTAAAAACTTTAAAATTTATTAAATAAACTAAATTTACTAAAAACATCAAATTTCATTAATTAAAGGGTTATATGCCAAAAATAGCAACAACTTTTTGTAGTTTTACCATTTATACCAACATTATTTATTTTTTATCATTAATAGCAACAACTTTTGTATTTTTTACCGAATATACCAACTTTTGACCTGGAAACCTGCTATAGCAGGTTACCATCAATTAATACCAACAACTTTTATCTTTTTACCAATAATAGCAACAACGTTTTATATTTTTACCAATAATAGCAGCGAATTTTAACTTTTTACCAATAATAAAAACATATCAAATTAAATTTTCCTTTATCTTTAACTAATCATTAGTTTTAAAAAACTAAATTTATGAAAATCGAAAAATAATAAAATAAGTTCATAATCTATTTTTTTGTTTAAATTTTGTTAGAGATGAACAAAATACAATGTGTGCCATAAAAATATAAAAAATTTGTTTTCTATAGACATTAAAAAATGAAGATTATTTTGATTAGGGGTGAGCATGGATCGGTTTTTGGAAAAAACCAAACCGAAACATCGGTTTTTAAAAAACGATTTGATTTTTTTATTTTTATTTCGGTTTTAGTTTGGTTTCGGTTTTTTTTTTTGTCATGGTTTTCAATTTCAATTCTTTCTTTCTAAAACCAAAACACACACACACACACACACACACACACACATATATATATATATATATATATATATATATATATATATATATATATATATATATATATATATATATATATATATATATATATATATTGGAATAACATATATATGGATACATAAAATAAAAATATGTAACACTTAATGCATTCTTTCACAAACAAGATTTAGACATTAAATCATTTTATCATTCAAAACCATGACAACATACAAATGCAATAATAATACAACCATAATAATCATCATAATATTCAAAGTGAGTTTTAGTCTCATATGAAATGTAGACATTGAAAAGTTAAAATTTTCAATAAAAAACTTAATTGAAGAAATGTAACTAAGGAAGGATATTTATAAATTTTAAAAGGGTTTATTATGAAAAAAACCAACATGTTTTCAAATTTTTTGCATTTTCGTCCCTCCATGTTATTTTTTTCCATAAAAAACCTCAAGTTATTCTCTTCTTATTGGTTTAGTGAAATTTGAACATTAGAAGCCGGTTTTTCAAGTTTTTAAAACCCGGTTCACAAATTATAACCGGGGTCTAATGTCCAAATTTTCACAAAACCAATAAGAAAAGAATAACTTGAGGTTTTTTATGGAAAAAAATAATATGGAGGGACGAAAACACAAAAAACGTGAATACATGTTGGTTTTTTTCATAATAAACCCATTTTAAAATTATAAAACTTCAGTTCGGTATGGTTTTTTCCGGTTTACTTTGACCTCCAAACCGAAACCAAACCGAAATTTTTGGTTTTTGAAAATTCAAAGTCCATACGGTTTGGTTTTTTTGGTTTTTTTGTACACTCCTAATTTTGATATACCATATTTTCATGCATAGCCTTATAGGGATATGATAGGGCCGATCATTTAAGTGTAACATTACAACATGAAACTCAATTCATTTTCTATAAGACGTCACAGAAATATAATGAACACATTATGTTATATTCTTTAAAGTAATGATTAGTTAAAGAAATAGAAAAATTTAATTTGATATGTTTTTATTATTGGTAAAAAGTTAAAAGTCGTTGCTATTTTTGGTAAAAATATAAAACGTTGTTGCTATTATTGGTAAAAAGATAAAAGTTGTTGGTATTAATTGATGGTAACCTGCTATAGCAGGTTTCCAGATCAAAAGTTTGTATAATCGGTAAAAAAATACAAAAGTTGTTGCTATTAATGATAAAAAATAAATAATGTGGGTATAAACGGTAAAACTACAAAAAGTTGTTGCTATTTTTGGCATATAACCCTTAATTAAAAACATCAAAGTTACATTTTGTATATTAACTACTAAAAATCTCGTAATCAATATATAATTTCTATTGAAACGTAAACATACTAAAAAACATCAAATTTTATTAATTAAAACATCAAAAATAAAGTTGAAACATAAACATAAACTTAAGTCATATATTCCCAACTTCGTCATTGGTATCTTCTTCGGAGGTAGCCTCGCGCGAAGCTTCGTCGAGAGCAATTTCTTCATCGGGAAAGTGAGATTGCATGGCCTTCTTGAACCTCGATTTCATGTATTTGTTCTTCATACTCTAGTTCACCTTCGAGTCTTGATGTGTGTTGTATACGTTCGGCCGCGTCTAAGTAATCCTTCAAGCAAATACACATCTCTAATGATGCCGGTGTGAGTTTTGTTCTTCGTATAGATAATACCCTGCCACTAACAGAAAAAGCAGATTCCGAAGCTACCGTAGAAGCTTGGACGGTTAGTAAATCTCGGGCCATAGCGCTTAGAACGGGAAATTGAGATTCCTTCCTTGCCACCAAGCCAATATATCAAATTGTGAGAATTGTTGGGGTCCCATAGTAGCCAAAAAATCGGTTCCCGTATATCTCCCAAATTCGCTACTTGATTGACCGTCACCGTCACCCCTAGATCGTTTATTGTTTTCTTGTCTTAAACTATTATATAAGTTCAACATCATATCCAAACTATTAAAAGTAAAATATGATGATGAATCCGAAATTGAAGAAACATTTGTTGAACCATATTTATTAAAATAAACTTCAAATAACTCTTTAAAACATTTGTTAAAGTTTGTTTTTGTATTATGCGAAAATAATACATCATCGTCATTCAAATACAAATCCAAAGAAATTTTATCGATAAGTAGTTCCACCCCGCTAATATTCAAACATGGGTTTAATGCGGCGGCACAAGTAATTATAGGTGACATTTCTTTAAAATATTTTCTAAGTTTTTCTTTCATTGACACAATAATACTTGGAAATACTCCACCCATAAATTCGTATGTGCCTAATGTTGAACACATTAAAAAGATTTGATTAAGTATCAAAGGACTCGTAGGATAATAAACACCCGATAATAAAGTTGTTGCATTTTCAAAAATTTCGAGCATATCGGTCATTTGTTTAATTGTATTCCAATTATCAACCAAAAATGGTGTAACTAGTCCCTTAGCAGCAAGACTATCATGAAACATTTGTAATGTATCTTTTTGACGTAAACCACATAAAAACATATGATGAGTCGAATTCCATCTTGTGGGAACATCCCAATCAGGGCCCAAGAAAATGGAATCTGTGTCCTTACACAATTTCATATATTTTTTATATCTAATTTTGTGGGAACAAAATATATCCGATAACAATTGTTTATAACTATCTTTTATAGCACTCATTTGGGTTGTCGCTAGTCCGTCTTGCACAACCAAATTTATTATATGTGCAACACATCTACCATGATAAAAAATACCTTCCAAAGGGGGTTTAAATTTTAGTATTAGTTTTTTTACGGCGCTAGTATTATGATGCAGCGTAGCAAATGGAAAAATAGACTAGTCCGTTGATTCAAATAATTCCGGACTAACCTCTACCAAAAGTATGTTGATTCCGTAGAATGCCACACAATTGGCCTTCAAACTACCGATTTTTGAACTCGGAAATTTGGAAAATATAAAAGTTTCTTCAATTCATAATCTGCCTTCATACAAAAGTTCAACACACCTTAAAAAGAAACAGAAAACTTAAAACGGGTCAAATAACTCAGCGGGTCGACCCAGGAAACAAAAATAAAAACCCAAATAACCAATAAAATTCATAAAAAAGCCCATAATTCTCATTCCGGGTCGAATTTGGGCCGAATGGTTTGGCGGTTTGTCATTGCGTGGAGCTCGAGCCAACGGTCGTCTGGACACCTGATTCACCCCAAACGGAGACCCGAGTCAAAAGTTAGGGTCGTTTCCATTTAGCCCTTTTTATTACGGGCCCTATCTTGGGCCTCCAGAAACAGAATGGCCCGATCCTCTATACTTGGGCCTGCATCATATTATTACTCGCGTTATCAAATGATATTGAAAAAACTTTTTCTTGTAGATTAAAAAAATTTATTGCATCACGTAAAATTAAAAATAAATTTTGACCCGTGTGAGGATACTCAAAGCTTTCAAAAACAATCGTACGTTTCATCATTTGCCATGTTACAGGATCAACCCAATGTGCGGTAACACAAAAGTATGAACCGGGCAAACCATGAGGAGCCGACCAAACATCGGTTGTTAAGTTTACGCTTGTATTTAAATTTTGAAATCCTTTTTGTAGTTCTATTTTAGCTTTTTTCCATAATTTCAAATAATCGCGTTTAAGAGTAGCACGGCTTACCTGATTGTATCGCGGTTGAAGAGTGTTTTGGATCACCTTAGTCAATCGCGCGTTGTCAAAGTGATTGAAGGGCAAACCTTCTTGAATCACGAAGCATGCAAATTCGTTACGACACTTCTCCGCCAAGTAGGCAAAAATACTTCCATCCCGTGACATCGATGCTTGACCCTCTTCCGGAATGGTTTTGAGTCCTTGACAATATTTTTCGGTATGCAACTTCAATGTCGTGTTGGATTCAGGTTTCAACAAATGACCGCAATATTTACATTGCGCCTTCACCGACCCATCCGACATCTTCACCATATTGTAATTACACCAAACTTTTGGGTTTCGGCTTGTTTGTAATACTTCAATAATCGTTGGTGTAGAACCAATACCGGTGGTACTTTGAGTTGCCATTTTCGAGCGTTTTTGCGAATTTTCGGTAATAATAATGTTTTTTGAGAGAGTTTGAGAGAGTGTGAGTAAACCAAATCAACTAGACATATTTATAGTGAGCTTGAAGGGCAAAAAAGTAAAAAAAAAAAAAAAAAAAAAAAAAAAAAAAAAAAAAAAAAAACAAAAAACGGCTATTTTTCAAACCGGTTTCCCAACCCGACCCGGTTTAAACGGCTAGAATGGAGAACCGGGTACAACCCGCCGAGTATTGGAAAACCCTAACCGGTTTTGGTCAAACCCGGGTTTGACCTGTTCGGTTTCGGGTTTTTTTCGGGTTCGGGTTTTTGGCCCACCTCTAACTTCAGCATCGTTAATTCTCCAATACCAGAAAACTTCGAACGAAATTTAATTTTCCGACACCTATATTTTCACACTATGTTTGGTACAAAGAATTAATGATAGGGAAATGGAAATGACATGAGAATTCCTCTCATTTCCATTTCCCTAGCGTTAATTCTCTGTACCAAACGCACCCTTAGTTTGTTTCCGGGATTATTGGAACAACTAAATCATCCTCTTCCTCACATTCATGTACCGAGTCATCATCTATTGCAGAACGGGTGTATTATCTTTTCATCTTGGGTTTCGTCTTCATTCGTTGAAGCTAAACTACGATAACATAACTCCAGAGACACACTCATTTTTTATGATAAACTATTTATTTAAATGAATTTGTATGATACAATAAAAAACGCATACATGTTATATATACGAAACCATTGTCGTTCGTGAATAAGAATTATCAAATTATTTTGCAAGTTATTAGTCGCATAAAATCTTTACTAAAGGAGGACAGTCAATTTTTTAGGTTTGTTAAATATTATTTAGAGTAAATTACAGAAATGGTTCATGTGGTTTACATAAAACTTTGGGTACGGTTCATGTAATTTTAATTTTGCATAAACAATCATTATCTTCATTGTTTACTTGCAAAATTGGCACCTATATTGTTAACTTTAACAATTAAGGTTTAAAAACCTTCACTTTGTAGGTTTTCAGCAACCTTAATTGTTAAGCTTTCAAAACCTTAACATCAAATTTTTATTTTATTTTTCTTGAAATTTAACTTTAATTTCATCTTTATAACAGAAAAATAGTACATTTAAAAAAATTCCTAAAAATCGTGTGTGTCTATATGTGTGTGTTTGTGGGTTCAAGTGAGTTTCATTAGTTTTGCGGAGTACCGGAGGTATCTCGCTAAAACCATTTTTTTTAAATATCTTTTAATGATCATGTTTAAATTAATAATGCAAGACTACTTGAAAAAAATCACACATAAACACACACTAGAACTATGTGAAGCGTGCATGCTCAAATGAACTGCACTGTTGTGAACGTATGTTCACACAAAGCATGTTCACATAAATTGTTTTACGTTTACATGACTTTTAAGATAATAGAAATTGTGAATGTATGTAGTTTTTTACAAATAGTCTTATAATATTTGTATCTAAATGAATATGAAAAAAAAAACTTTTAAAAATACTTTATTTCAGAGTCTGTTCACATCCGAACCTCGTGTGTTCACAGGTAACCACAGTACTCTGTATAATTTAGGAACTCACACGAACCATATATATATATATATATATATATATATATATATATATATATATATATATATATATCCGAAAACCAATATAAATTATTTATAACCTAAATCAATGGTCAATATAAAACCAATTCTTTTAAGGGAAAATTATACAAAAAACCAACGTACTTTTAAAAATTTTCATTTAAGTTCTTATACCAAAAACGTTTCCATTAAAGTCATTCAACTTGAAAATTTTTACGAATTGTGTTATTTTATGGGATTTTTAAGGAACTTTCAGAAGTTTTTCTTAAGATTTTGTTAAGTTAAAGGATTTTTATGGAAACATTTTATGTGTAGTGATTTTTACGGAAACATTTTTAAGTATAGTAACTTTTGTGGAAACGTTTTTGGTACAATGACTTATTCAAAAAATACTTTTTACATGATTTTTCCTTCTTTTGATTGAAGATAATATTTTTGTAATTTTGTAAAGCTACTAACTTTTTATCCTCTAATACCATAGATTCTATCTTTTTCCTTTTTTGCATATTTCATTTTTTGACGTCACTAATTCACTCTTTCCCATTGGCTCTTATTATTCTCTATTCGTTCTTTTTTTAACCGGCACCAACAAATATGAGTTATGAAAATATTATATATTGAACATTATGTAAAGTAGCCATGTATACCGAATAAAATATCACATATATTCCATAAAAATATCATGTTAAATGGAAATTTTATCATATGAATAAATTAAAATTGTATATTGAATAACATATATTCATACCGAATATGATACATTCTATATAGAATATCAAAGTAGATTCCAGAATATGAAAAATCTTAAAACCATCCAACAAAATTGATTTGAAGCATGAAATCTATCTATCTATTCTATTTGTTATATAGGTTTTATGTACTCTTTACTCTCTTTGTATAGTGTAGGGTCCAATTGTGTAATATCTGTGTTAATATATTGTTGAGTAATGCAATACAATCCCTACGTGGTTTTTCACATAACATGGTATCAGGCTTAACGAAATTTTCCTGTGGCCGTAACCTAACCCTTTTCTTCTCCGACAGTGTACCCACCATAGGACAACCTCTGCAACCCTAATCCTGTGACCGCTGCCTTTTTCTTGTGTCGCTGTTGTCTCTGCTGCCGGTGACCATGCCTTTGTGCCGCTGGTCTCTGGTTTCTGATCTCTGGTGCATCTTGCACTCCTCCATTCCTAGCCTCTGTTTGTTTCTGGTTTCTCCTGCGCCGACCTTCTCCACTGCTGTTTGATTCTGGTTCCTCAATTGTTGTTTGTTTCTGGTTTCTCCTACGCCGCTGTTGGTTTCTGGTTTGCTAGCCGCTGTTTGTTTTCCTCTTGCACCGCTGATACTGTAATCTTCCTCGTTTGCTGGCCCTATTTCTGGTTTTGCTGGCTGCTGGTTTTGTTGTTTCTCGGTACCGCTGCTGACTTTCTGGGCAAGAAACATATTTATGTTCAAAACCCTCGGCCTCCTACTGTATCATATATAATATTATTATCTATTATCTATTATACAATATATAATATTATTAGTCGGTGCTACTACTCCAGTCCTCGGTTACGCTGTTGCTGTTCAAAACTCACGGTTACGGTATCGCTAACATTATATTTCATCTCCCACGGTGAGTATTAGTCTCTTGTCTTTTACATTTTATTGCACTTACTCTTTATTTGTTTTTGTACCTCACCTAGCCAACCCACTGTCAGTCAACTGGTCTGTGCTCTTACCAATGTGTATTCTCAATTTAGTTCCAAACTTTCTGTTGATGGCTCTCGTTATAAATTATGGCGTCATATTTTTCTAGATATGTGTAAAGGTGAAAAAGTTTTACGTCACATCACAGGTTAATCTAAACTCTCTTTAAATATGGATGAAGATTGGGAATCCATTGAATCTCGCATCAAAACCTGGTTTTATTCCACTTGTGAACCTAATCTCCTACGAATCATCTCTTGTGACACATGTACTGCTAAGGACTTATGAGCCAAACTTGATGAATTCTTTCTCAATAATAAAATGTCTCGTATGCTACAACTCCAAGATCAGTTTCGTAACACTGTAAAAGGTTCAAACTCCATCACTGAATTCTGTCACACTCCAAAGAACCTTGCTGATGCATTAGCCGATGTTGAATCTCCTATCAGTGATGTTGAACTAGTCATGCAGATCCTTCAAAAATTACCTCCATCTTATTCTAGCATCGTAGATGTCATCACTAATATCACTCCCTTCCCCACCTTTATGAAAGCGAAAAATATGTTACTTTTGCATGAATCTCGTGAAGCTCTGGTTGATACTCATCTTGATACACCAATTCACCCCTCTCCTGCCCTATACTCCAACACCACTAACACTGACAAAGCAAAGAATAAGTGGAATAATGTTAAAAACAATAGTCGCAATGCTCCCAAAGGGGGTGGTAATTCCAATGTTATTGGTGCTACTAACCCTTCTCTTGCAGGAACATGCACCACAATCAGGCTCACAATTTTCTGCAGGTAATCATACTTTCACTCATGGCGCACATTTTGCTGGTGAACCTTCTAGTGCCCCCTCTGCTTTACTACTCGGACTGTACCAGCCTCTTGCTCCTGCACCATCTCCATATCCACTGCTTTCGCAACCTTCTCTTTATCAACAGATTCTGCATCATCTCCCACCTATTGGCACTGCTCCAACCGCTTCCCATATTCAAGGTCAGCACATTCCGCAAGCTCACCCTGCTCTTGGATTGACTTATCAAAAAACCCATATATTAGGTCTCAGCAACCCTCCTTTGCCGGTCATGTAACATCTGGGCCACCACAGTTCACTAATCTAGCTTCTTTGTATAAGTCAATGTCCACTTAACATGCTCAAGACCCAAATTTCTATATGGATTCTGGTTCAAGCTCACACATGTCATTTAACCAATGTAACATTCACTCTCTAACTCCATGTAATTTTAAGTTCATTATGGTTTAATAGTGCTTTACTACCGGTTAATGCTACTGGTCACTCATTTTTCCCCACTCGAATAATCGTCTTCACTTAAACAATATACTTGTCTCCAATCAAATGTTAAAAATTTGAATTTCTGTCTGCAATTTACTACTCATAATCCTGTAACAGTTGAATTTGATCCATTTGGTTTTTCTTTTAAGGATCTTGAAACATATCACATTTTCCAACGGTGTGATAGTGTGTGCGATCTTTATCTAGTTCTTCAATCTGTCTCCTCTCCAGCTACTGCTCTTGTCACCGTCTCTGCTTCCACTTGGCATCGACGATTAGGCCACCCTGGCTCATCAGTTTTGTCTTTTTTAAAAATCATAATTTTATCTCATGTTCTACCAATAATGTACCGCTTTGTCATGCGTGTCAACTT
This sequence comes from Centrapalus pauciflorus, assembly GCA_020465985.1. Classification (NCBI taxonomy): domain Eukaryota; kingdom Viridiplantae; phylum Streptophyta; class Magnoliopsida; order Asterales; family Asteraceae; genus Centrapalus; species Centrapalus pauciflorus. The sequence continues at coordinate 349,556 of JAANYP010004061.1, forward strand.
GGCAAACATTATCGCTTACCATTTTCTCCATCTAGCTCTCTAACATCTATGTTATTTGAATTAATTCATTCTGATTTGTGGACCTCTCCAGTTTTGAGCAATAGTGGTTTCAAATATTATAGATTGTTTTTAGATGATTATTCTCATTTTTTGTGGATGTTTCCCTTGCGTGCTAAAAGTGATGTCTTTCAAACCTTTTGTCAGTTTAGAGCTTGTGTGAATAATCAATTCAAAATTGATATAAAAATTTTTCAATGCGATAATGGACATAAATTTGATAACCACAACTTTCACCAACTTTTCCAAACCGCTGGCATACAGGCTCGTTTTTTGTGTCCATATACATCACAACGAAATGGAAAGGCTGAAAGATCAATTCACACCATCAATTACGTAATTCGCACATCACTAATCGAAGCTCGTTTTCTCACTTTGTTTTGGGTGGAATCTTTATACAGTGTCGTTCACATTCTCAACTTGCTACCGACAACCACACTTAACTTCAAAACCCCCTTCGAGCTCTTGTTTGGTTTCCTCCCATCTTATAATCATCTTCGTGCTTTTGGTTGCCTATGTTATCCAAATACATCATCCACTGCCCCTCACAAGCTTTCTCCCCGCTCCTATACTTGTGTCTACTTAGGCCCGTCTTCAGATTATCGTGGCTATAGGTGTTTGGACCTTGTAACTCAGAAAGTACTCATCACTCGTCATGTCACATTTGATGAAGATCACTTTCCCTTTGCCGATTTTCACTCTCCTTCCCCATCTTCTGAATTGATGCCTTCACCGATGACTCCCATCCATTACCGTCATCATTCACCTCCGGCTCCTCTGCTCCCAATCATGTTGACTTACCGTCACCATCTCCTCTTATCTCTCGCAAATCCTCACCTACTTCGCCTTAGATAAAACCATCTTCGTCGGCACCCCCACCTCCCTTTCGGAACTATCCCCTCCACCCCCACCCCACCCCCTCCCCAACCAACCCACCCCATGTTTACTCGGTCCCGAACTGGTGCTTGAAACCTCGTCAAATTCTTAATCTCTCAGCCACTCTTGATGTTTCTCCAATAACTAGATCTACTGCACAGGCCATGTGTGATCCTCATTAGAAATCCGCCATGGATGCAGAAATGTCAGATCTTCTATCTAATCGAACCTGGATTCTTGTTTCCCCACACCCTGGTGTTCACATGGGCCCGGCCTGCATCTCCCGCAACGCAAGCAGCATTGTTCGCCACCACCCGAGAAGCAAAAGATTATAGAGTCCAGGCTGAAAATACATGCATAGATAGTGGTCTAATGACAAGGCCGACGACGGAAGCTCGGGACGGAGCCGTATGATGCGGAAGTCTCACGTACGGTTCCCTGAGAAGGGAGTGGCTACCTACTGGAGCTTCGACCAATCACCACCGGTCAATTCCGCTTTGGGGCCACCCCTTACTCTACCATTATTATAGGGGTATGGGGTTCGAGACAAAGAAAGATCAAGGCAACATAAATGGCTCTATTGACACAAATTTGACAGTCATGGCAACCTTCATAAATAAAAGGGGCGTCTTGTGGCTTAAGGTTTCTCCCAACAACCGGGTCTAGACTTTGATGAAATGTTTAGTCCCATTGTCAAACCTATCACTATCCGCACCGTTCTTAGTATAGCCATCTCATGTCAATGGCCAATTCATCAATTAGATGTCAAAAATCCATTTCTGCATGGTGATCTCACTGAGGAAGTATATATGAAACAGCCACCTGACTATGTTCATCCTCAATATCCTAACTATGTTTGTCGGCTTCTCAAAGCCCTCTACGGTCTCAAGAAAGCCATACGCGCTTGGTATCATCGATTTGCTGTCTATATCACTTTTCTTGGTTTTGTTAGCAGCAAATCAGAACCTTCTTTATTCACCTTCCATCGTGGCTCAGATACTATCTTCCTCCTCTTGTACGTTGATGATATTATCTTGACTGCCTCCTCCCCATCTCTTGTGTCCAAAGTCATCTCCCTACTTTCATCTGAATTTTCCATGACTGACCTTGGACCTCTCACATTTTTTCTTCATGTTGCCGCCAAGTATGATTCATCCAGTTTGTTTCTCTCTCAGACTGCCTTTGCTCGCGACATTCTGACTCGCACGAACATGACCACATGCAACACTTGCTCTAATCCTGCGGACACGAAAACCGAACTGTCCTCTGTGGGTAAACCAATCGATGATCCTACTCTATATCGAAGTCTGGCTGGTGCTTTACAATATCTGACTTTCACTTGTCCAGATATTCAATATGCAGTTCAACAAATTTGTCATTACATGCATGACCCCCGTGAACCACAACTTAATGCTCTACGCATTCTTCGCTACCTCAATGGTACTCTTTCTCTTGGTCTTCATCTCCGTCCCTCTGCTGTGGACCGTTTGGTTTCTTACTCTGAAGCTGAATGGGCTGGCTGTCCTGCCACACGTCGGTCCACTTTTGAATTTTGTGTCTTCCTTGGTGATAATCTCATCTGTTGGTCCTCTAAGAGACAGCCTTTTGTGTCACGCTCAAGCGCTGAAGCTGAATACCAAGGGGTGGCTAATGTTGTTGCGGAGGATGCTTGGCTACGTAATCTACTTCTTGAACTTCGTTTCCTCTTAAATCGTGCCACCGTTGTCTTCTGTGATAATGTCAATGCCATGTGTTTAGCCTCTAGCCCAGTTCAGCACCAACGTACTAAACATTTGGAACTAGATTTACATTTTGTTAGAGAATGTGTTGTTATTGGCCATGTTCGTATGTTACATGTACCATCTGCTCATCAGTTTGCAGATATATTCACTAAAGGCCTACCTACACAACTATTTTTTGATTCTAGAAACAATTTGAGCATTTGTGAACCGCATGCTCCAACTGCGGTGGTGTGTTAAATAGGTTTTATGTACTCTTTGCTCTCTTTGTGTAGTGTAGGCTCCCATTGTGTAATACCTGTGTTTATATGTTGTTGAGTAATGTAATGCACTCCCTATGGGGTTTTCCACATAACACTATTATAAGAGTAACTACTAGCCACATGACGATTAAATAGACTGCTACTTGGATTAACGAGAATATGACATTTGTATCTTATAATTAACATTAATAAAACAATAAAATTTAAGAAATTTATTTATAAAAAATCTTATAACTAGGGTTTTTGTTTTGAAAACTCATTAACATCATTTCTTATCTTTTAATTTCTCTGGTCTCTTGTTATCCAACCGTGTTCTTTTACTTTAAGGTTCTTATCAAAACTTTTCATCCTCAAGAATCGAAGTTTAATCCAGTTAAAAAAGCCATAACTATGTAATCCAACCGTTATCAAAGTTTAATCCAGCTGTTATCCCTCTGGTCTCTTCTTATCCAACCATGTAATACAAGGGTAATAGATTAGTTCAATATTAAAAAAGGCATAACAATGAAATCAAATATTTGTTTCATTAGTAGTCATATGTCATGAATAATTAAAATATTATATGTTGGATATCATATACTTCATATGGATTAATAGATTATCCGAAAGGAATCTAGGATATGAACTATTCTCTTTCTCGTGTATATTTTTCCTTTTTTTTTTTTTTCAGGTCACACCACACGAAAATGAATATTTAAATATTTTATGTTAAATATTATGTTAAGTTGTCGTGTATCATAAAAAAAAGCTAAGATATTTATGGGGACCGGTTGCCACCATCATCTAAGGTTGCCACCATCATCTAAGGGGACCACTTCATATGTTCAACGTTTTTGGACATACGTATTTCAAACTGAAATTATGATTGTCATGTAGCAATTAGCCAATTATCAGGCCTGGCCCTTGACATGTTCAATGTGAGCTTTCGCACAGGGCCTCCATTCTTTTAGGGCCTAAAAAAATCTGATGGATTCATTTAGTTTAGATTTTAGAAGACCAAATTCTCTTTTGTCTTTGCCCTTGGAATTGCAACAGCCCAACGACACTTTGTTGGGAGAGAAAGCGACTATTATAATTATCACATTGAGTTGTAGGTATTAAAATAGTGATATACTCTGGTGTTTTTTTTTTCATTTTCTTTGCATAGTCATTGACCGTTGTTAATTGGAAATGAAAAATTACTATGTGTTTCATCGATTGATAGTTGTAATAAAGGTAAGTTGTATTTGCCAATTACACACACACACCACACACACACACACACACCACACACACACACACACACACACACACAACACACACACACACACACACACACACACATATATATATATATATATATATATATATATATATATATATATATATATATATATATATATATATATATATATATAGGGAGAGGTTCTTTTAAGAACCTTAAAGATGGTGAGAACCTAAGAACCTTTTAGAGCCCTTGGATCAAAAGGGTATTTTTGGAATAAAAGATATTATCTCTCTCTCCACCTTTTTTATTATATGCATCTCTTTTTCACTTTCTCTCTCTTACTTTTTTTTTCATTTTCATTTTCTCTTTCTTTCATTAGAATTGATTTTAATATTAAAAAACGTTTTTTATAAAAAAATAAATTTTTTTCTATATAAAAAATTATTTAATTGCTAAAAAATTAATGTATTGTATATAGAAATATTATATGTCTATATAGAATGTTATATAGTTCTATATCTTTTTATGTAGATTAACATTACTATTCATAATCTATGTAGAATATTATGTTTCCTATATATTTCATATATTTTTATGTTTATTATACAAATCTATATCTTTTTTGTAGATTACCATTACTATTCATTGTGTTTTTGGTATATTTTATATCAGTTGCATACCAAGTGTTCGATAAAATGTCTAAATGAAATCTTATTTTTTTTGTTTCAATGTGTTTTTGGTATATTTTATTATTTAATCTACGTAGAATATATGATACTTGACATTCTACACGACATTCTACATAGATTGCATGACATTCTACGTAGATTGTATGTCATTCTACGTAGATTGAATGTCATTCTACGTAGATTGAATGTCATTCTACGTAGATTGCATGACTATCTACATAGATTGTACATAGAATATGTTCGTCGATACTCTACGTAGATTGCATGTCATTCAACGTAGATTGCGTGTCATTCAACGTAGATTGAATGTCATTCTACGTAGATTGCATATTATTCTACGTAGATTAACAGTTTTATTCTATATATTTTTGGTAGATTGCATATTATTCTATGTCATTCTATATATTTTTGGTAGATTAACAGTTTTATTCTATGTAGAATATATGATATTTGACATTTTACACAACATTCTACATAGATTGCATGACATTATAGGCAGATTGCATGACATTCTACGTAGATTGCATGCCATTCTACATAGATTGCGTGACATTCTACGTATATTGTACATAAAATATGTTCGTCGATACTCTATATAGAATATGACAGATTCATTTTCAATGTTTTATAATGAAGATTATTTGTAAAATATTAGATATATATATAAATGTAATAGTTATTAGATATTTTACATGATAATCTACATAGAATATATGATACAAGACTACTTGTAAAAAATCACACATAATCTATGTAGAATGTTATGTTATTATATATTTCATATATTTTTTTGTTTCTTATACATTTCTATATCTTTTTATGTAAATGTACATTAACATTCAATGTGTTTTTGGTATATTTTATCATATAATCTATGTATAATATATGATACTACATTCTACATGACATTCTACGTAGATTGAATGACATTCTACTTAGATTGCATTTCATTCTACGTAGATTGCATGTCATTCTACGTAGATTGAATGCCATTCTACGTAGATTGAATGTCATTCTACGTAGATTGTATGACATTCTACGTAGATTGTATATAGAATATGTTCGTCGATAGTCTACGTAGATTGCATGTCATTCTATGTAGATTGAATGTCATTCTATGTAGAATATCGACGAACATATTCTATGTACAATCTATGTACATTGGACATATTCATTTTCCATATTTTATAATTAAAATTATTTGTAAGATATTATATTTATAATGAATGTAATAGTTATTAGATGTTTTACATGATAAATTATGTTGATTACATGACAATCTACGTAGATTACATCATAATCTACATAGAATATAATACAATACTACTTGTAAAATCACACATACTTGATGTAAAATGTTATGTTTCTTATATATTTAATATATTTTTATGTTTCTTATACATTTCTATATATTTTTATGTAAATTAACATTACTATTCAATGTGGTTTTGGTATATTTTATCTTGCAATAATCTATAGAATATATGACAATTGACATTCTACACGACATTCTACGTAGATTGCATACCATTCTGCGTAGATTGCATGTCATTCTACGTAGATTGAATGTCATTCTACGTAGATTGAATGTCATTCTACGTAGAATGCATGACATTCTACGTAGATTGTACATATAATATGTTCGTCGATACTCTACATAGAATATGAGAGATTCATTTTTCATGTTTTATAATGAAGATTATTTGTAAGATATTAGATTTGTAATGATTGTAATAGTTATTGGATGTTTTACATGATAATCTACGTAGATTACATGATAATCTACGTAGATTAAATGATAATCTAAATAGAATATAATACTAGTTGTAAAAAATAACACATAATCTATGTAGAATGTTATGTTTCTTATATATTTCATACATTTTTATGTTTTTATATACAATTCTATATCTTTTTGTGTAGATTAACATTACTATTCAATGTCTTTTTGGTATATTTTATATCAATTGCATACCAAGTGTTTGATAAAATGTCTAAATGAAAATTTTTTTTTGTTTCAATGTGTTTTTGATATATTTTATCAGGTAATCTACGTAGAATATATGATATTTGAAATTTTACACGACATTCTACGTAGATTGTACATAGAATATGTTCGTTAACATATTCTATATAGAAAAAAATATTCTATATAGACATATAATATTTCTATATAAAATACGTTATTTTTTTTAGCAATTAAATAATTTTCTATATAGAAATTTTTTTTATAAAAAATGTTTTTTTACTTTAAAAATCAATTATAATGAAAGAAAAATAAAATGAAAATGAAAAAAAGTAAGAGAGAGAAAGGAAAAGGCATATTTTTTTTCTTCCAAAAATACCCTTTTCACACATTTTCAAGATTCTCCACTATCAAAGTTCAAAATAATTACAAAATTGCAATCCAATATATCAACCATTGATTATCATTAATCCAAAGGCCATAAAAGGTTCTTAGGTTCCCACATTTTTTATGGTTCTTAGAAGAACCCTTCCCTATATATATATATATATATATATATATATATATATATATATATATATATATATATATATATATATATATATATATATATATATATATATATATATATATATATATATAAATACAAGATCAATGGAGTACCATCTTAGACTGGGGTACTGGAGAACCATTTAGAGCCAATCATTTATCATTAAAATCATTAAAAAATAATATAAATATTGCTTAAAATTCTTTCCCTCATTAATTAATGTAGGGGTAAAAATGGTATTGAAAAATTTAAATTAGAATCAAAGATTCTGTGTATCCCTTGAAAATCTCTATTTCTGTTAATATCATTCATTACACCCATACTGAACATGTGCAATGATGACGCACCATAAACCACGATTGAACATGTTCAATACCGTCAATATTGGTTTATCATCAAAACGGTTAAAGCGACTAAAAACACAATAAACCTCGACTGCACATGTTCAATAACGTGTATATAAAATTGAACATTCATGAACGATTTGATGAAAAATAATGAATACCTTTATTTGACAAATCCAGTTGAACATGTTCACTAAAACTCTTTGTGGAATCCAATTGAACATGTTCACTAAAACCCATTGTCGAATCCGATTAAACATGTTCATTAAAACCCATTTTCAAATTTATTAAAGATATTGTTATGGAATAAATCCCTATAATTAAGGGATTTATTATTTCATTAGTTGTCATTTATTAATTAAGATAAACATAATTGAATATATTACCATTTTTTACTTATAACCAAACATGGGTGGACTCCGGTTCCCCAGTCTAACATGGTACTACATTGATCCAGGTGTTTGGACCTTGTAACTCAGAAAGTACTCATCACTCGTCATGTCACATTTGATGAGATCCACTTCCCTTTGCCGATTCACTCTCTTCCCCATCTTCTGAATTGATGCTTCACAGTGACTCCCATCCATTACCGTTCATCATTCACCTCCGGCCTCCTCCTCCCAATCATGTTGACTTACCGTCACCTCTCCTCTTATCTCTCGCAAAATCCTCACCTACTTCGCCTTGATAAAACCATATCCGTCGGCCACCCCCACCTCCCTTCGGGAACTATCCCTCCACCCCACCCCACCCCCTCCCCAACCAACCCCCCATGTTTACTCGGTCCCGAACTGGTGCTTGAAACCTCGTCCAAATTCTTTAATCTCTAGACCTCTTGATGTTCCTCCAATAACCTAGAGTCTACTGCACAGGCATGTGTGCTCTATTAAAATCCGATGGATGCAGAAATGTCAGATCTTCTATCTAATCGAAACTGGATTCTTGTTTCCCACACCCTGGTGTTCACATGGGCCGGCCTGCATCTCCCGCAACGAAGCAGCATTGTTCGCCACCACCCGAGAAGCAAAGATTATAGAGTCCAGGCTGATAAATACATGCATAGCTAGTGTCTAATGACAGGCCGACGACGGAAGTCGGCGACGGAGCCGTTGATGCGGAAGTCTCACGTACGGTTCCCTGAGAAGGGAGTGGACTATACTGGAGCTTCGACCAATCACCACCGCGTAATCCGCTTTCGGGGCCACCCTTACCTACCATTATTATAGGGGTATGGGGTTCTGAGACAAAGAAAGATCAAGGAACAATAAATGGCTATTGACACAAATTGACAGTCATGGCACCTCATACATAAAGGGGCGTCTTGTGGCTTAGAGGTTTCTTCCCAACAACCGGTCTAGACTTTGATGAATGTTTTAGTCCCATTGTCAAACCTATCACTATCCGCACCGTTCTTGTTATATAGCCATCTCATGTCAATGGCCAATTCATAATTAGATGTCCAAAATCCATTTCGATGGTGATCTCACTGAGGAAGTAATATGAAACAGCCACCTGACTATGTTCATCCTCAATATCCTAACTATGTTGTCGGCTTCTCAAAGCCCTCTACTGCTTCAAGAAAGCCATATCGCGCTTGGTATCATCGATTTGCCTGTCTATATCACTTTTCTTGGTTTTGTTAGCAGCAGCAATCCGAACCTTCTTTATTCACCTCTCCATGTGGCTCAGATACTATCTTCCTCCTCTTGTACGTTGATGATATTATCTTGACTGACTCTCCTCCCCATTTGTGTTCCAAAGTTCTCCCTACTTTTCATCTGAATTTTCCATGACTGACCTTGGACCTCTTCACATTTTTCTTCATGTTGCCGCCAAGTATGATTCATCCAGTTTGTTTCTCTCTCAGACTGCCTTTGCTCGCGACTTCTGACTCGCACGAACATGACCACATGCCAACCTTGCTCTATCCTGCGGACACGAAAACCCGAACTGTCCTCTGTGGGTAAACCAATCGATGATCCTACTCTATACGAAGTCATGGCTGGTGCTTTACAATATATGAACTTCACTTGTCACAGATATCAATATGCAGAATTCAACAAATTTGTCATTACATGCATGCATACCCCGTGAAACAACAATTAATGACTACTAAGAATTCTTCGCTACCTCAATGGTACTCCTTTCTTGGTCTTCTACTCGTCCTCTTGTGCTTGACCGTTTTTGGTTTCTACTCTGAAGCGAATGGGCTGGCTGTCCTGCCACACGTCGCGTCCACTTTTGAATTTTGTGTCTTCCTTGGTGATAATCTCATCTGTTGGTCCTCTAAGAGACAGCCTTTTGTGTCCCGCTCAAGCGCTGAAGCTGAATACCAAGGGGTGGCTAATTTGTTGCGGAGAGCTGCTTGGCTACGTAATCTAGCTCTTGAACTTCGTTTCCTCTTAAATCGTGCCCACCGTTGTCTTCTGTGATAATGTCAATCGCCAGTGTTTAGCCTCTAGCCCAGTTCAGCGACCAACGTACTAAACATTTGGAACTAGATTTACATTTGTTAGAGTAAGAATGTGTTGTTTATTGGCCATGTTTGTATATGTTACATGTACCATCTGCTCATCAGTTTGCAGATAATTCACTAAAAGGCCTACCTACACAACTATTTTTGATTCTGGAAACCAATTTGAGCATTTGTGAACCGCCATGCTCCAATGCGGTGGTGTGTTAAATAGGTTTTATGTACCTCTTGCTCTCTCTGTGTAGTGTAGGCTCCCATTGTGTAAACCTGTGTATATGTTGTGAGTATGAATGCACTCCCTATGGGGTTTCCACATAAAACTATATAAGAGTAACTACTAGCCACATGACGATTAATAGACTGCTACTTGGATTAACGAGAATATGACTTTGTATCTTATAAATTAACATTAATAAAACAATAAAATTTAAGAAATTTATTTATAAAAATCTTATAACTAGGGTTTTTGTTTTGAAAACTATTAACATCATTTCTATCTTTTAATTTCTCTGGGTCTCTTGTTATCCAACTGTTCTTTTACTTTAAGCGTTCTTATCAAACTTTCATCCTCAAGAATCGAAGTTTAATCCAGTTTAAAAAAGCCATAAACTATGTAATTCAACCGTTATCAAAGTTTAATCCAGCTGTTATCTCCCTATGCGTCTCTTCTTATCCAACCATGTAATACAAGGGTAATAGTTAGTTCAAATTAAAAAAGGCATGAACAATGAAATCAAATATTTGTTTCATGTGTCATTTGTCATGATAATTAAAATATTATATGTTGGAATCATATATTCATATGGATTAATAGATATCCGAAAGGATCTTTAGGATATGAACTATTCTCTTTCTCGTGTATATTTTTCCTTTTTTTTTTTTTTTTCAGGTCACACCACACGAAAATGAATATATTAAATATTTTATGTTAAATATATTGTTAAGTTGTCGTGTATCATAAAAAAAGCTAAGTATTTATGGGGACCGGTTGCCACCATCATCTAAGTTGTGCCCACATCATTAAGGAGGACCACATCATATGTTCAACGTTTAGGACATCACGTATTTCAAACTGAAATTATGATTGTCATGTAGCACTTAGCCATTATCATGGCCTGGCCCTTGAATGTTCAATGTGAGCTTTCGCACGGCGCTCCATTCTTTAGGCCTAAAAAAATCTGATGGATTCATTTAGTTTAGATTTTAGAAGACCAAATTCTCTTTTGTCTTTGCCCTGGAATTGTGCAACAACAGCCCAACGACACTTGTGTTGGGAGGAAAGCGATCTTATTAATTATCACATTGAGTTGCATGTATTAAAAGTGATTATCTCTGGGGGTTTTTTTTTTCATTTTCGTTGCAAGTCATAGACTTCGCTTAATTGGAAATGAAAAAATTACTTTGTGTTCATCGATTGATAGTTGTAATAAAGGTAGTTGGAGTGCCAATTACACACACACACACACACACACACCCACACAAACACACACACACACACACACACACACAACACACACACACACACACACACACATATATATATATAATATATATAGATATATATAGATATATTATATACATATTTATATAATCTATATATATATATATATAGTGCGAGAGCTTCTTTAAGAACCTTAAGATGGTCGAGACCTAAGAACCTTCTTCTGTAGAGCCCTTGGATCAACAAGGTGATTTTTTGGCGAATCAAAGATATTATCTCCCCACCTTTTTATTATATGCATCTACTTTTTCACTTTCGCTCCTCTTACTTTTTTTTTCATTTTCATTCCTCTTCTTTCATTAGATTGATTTTTAATATGTTTAAAAAAACCGTTTTTTATAAAAAAATAAATTTTTTTCTATATAACAAATATTTTCTATGCTTAGAAATTCAATGTATGTATATAGCAATATTATATGTCTATATCAGAATGTATATATGTCTCTATCTTTATTGTAGATTTTCAACTTACTAATACTATTCTCTAATTTATGTATAATATTTGTTTCCTATGATATTAGATATATTTATGTTTATTATACAAATCTAGATCTTTTTGTAGTACCTTACGATTCATTGTGTTTTTGGTATATTTTCTATCAGTGTTATACCACGGTGTCTGATAAAATGCTAAATGAAATCTATGATTTTTTTCCAAGGTGTTTTGGTATATTTATATTATACTACGTAGAACATGAGAGCAGTACTTGAAATCCAACGACCAAACATAGAGATTGCATGACAACGATAATGTGTAGCTATTCTACGGAGAAGGAAGGCCTATCGGAGATAGAGCAGCTACGTAGATGGCATGATACACAGAATTGGACATAGAATGAGCGTCGAACCGACGTATCGAGCAGTCATCAAGATATGATGCGTGTCATGCACGTAGATTGAAGCGGAAGACTGTAGCACGAGGTGCATATTCATCTACGGTAGGCCAGGAACAGATTGTGAGTTCTTATATTGTGTGTTAGATTGCTCCATTCTTGATCTACCTGTGCATCCAAGAGATGGTGCGATAACAGTGTAGTCTACTGTACGAATTACGTGATATTTGACATTTACTACAACATTGCTACATAGTGTATGCACATATAGGCAGATTGCTATAGACATTACTACGAGATTGCATGCCATTTACAAGATTGCGTGCGACATCTACGTTATTTGTACATAAAATTGTGCGATCTCTATATAGAATATGACAGATCATTTTCAATGTTTTATAATGAAGATTATTGTAAAATATTAGATATATATTAAATGTAATTTATTAGATATTTACAATGATAATCTACATAGATATATGATCACAGACTACTTGTAAAAATCACACATAATCTAGTAGAATGTTTGTTTATTATATATTTTCATATTTGTTTCTTATACATTTCCTATATCTTTTTATGTAAATGTACATAACATTCAATGTGTTCTTTGCTATTTTATCATATCATCTATGTATAATTAATTATGATACTACATTCTACATGACATTCTACGTGATTGAATGACATTCTACTGATTGCATTCATTCTGTAGATTGCATGTCATCTCACGTAGATTGAATCGCCTTCTACGTTAGTCATTGAATGTCATTCTACGTAGATTGTATGACATTCTACAGTAGATTGTATATAGAATATGTTCGTCGATAGTTACGTTAGCATGACATGTCAGATCTATGTAATTGATGTATTCTATGGAGAAGATCGACGAACATATCTATGTACACATCTATGTACATTGGACATATTCATTTTCCATATTTAATTAAATTATTTGTAAGATATTATATTTATAAGAATGTAATAGTTATTAGATGTTTTACACTGATAAATTATGTTGATTACATGACAATCTACGTAGATTACATCATAACGACATAGAATATAATACAATACTACTTGTAAAATCACACATACTCTGATTGTAAAATGTGATGTTTCTATATATTTAATATATTTTATGTTTCTTATACACTTTCTATATATTTTTATGAATTTAACATTAATTCAATGTGGTTTTGGTATATTTTATCTTGCAATAATCTATAGAATATGACAATTGACATTCTCTACACGACATTCTCGTAGATTGCATACCATTTGCGTGATGAGTGTTTCTCCGCTACAGATTGAATGTCATTCTACGTAGATTGATGTCTTCTACGTAGAATGCATGACATTCTAAGTAGATTCGTACATATAATATGTTCGTCGCGATACTCTACATAGAATATGAGGATTCATTTTTCATGTTTTATATGAAGATTATTTGTAACGATATTAGATTTTGTAATGATTGTAATAGTTATTTGGTGTTTACATGATAATCTAGTTACAGATTACCTATATCACGTAGATTAAATGATAATCTAAATAGAATATAATACTAGTTGTAAAAATAAACACATAATCTATGTAGAATGTTAGTTTCTTATTATTCATACATTTTATGTTTTATATACATTTTTCTATTTTTTTTGCTGTGATTAACCATTACATATTCAATGTCTTTTTGGTAATATTTATATCAATTGCAACAAGTGTTGATAAAATGTCTAATGAAAATTTTTTTGTGTTTCAATGTGTTTTGATATATTTTATCAGGTAATCTACGTAGAGATATTGATATTGAATTTTACACGACATTCTACGTAGATTGTACCTAGATGATGTCGTTACATATTATAGAAAAAATATTCTATATCGTATAATATATATCAATTAAAATACGTATTTTTTTTAGTCAATTAATATAATTTTCATATAGACATGTTTTTTTATAAAAATGTGTTTACTTAAAAAGCAATGATATGAAAGAAAAAGCAAAGAAATGAAAAAAGTAAGAGAGAGAAGAAAAAAGGCATATTGTGTTTTCTTCCAAAAAACCCTTTCACAACATTTTTCAAGATTCTCCACATCAAAGTTCAAAATAATTACAAATTGCAATACCAAGATATCAACATGATTATCATTATCCAAGGCCAATAAAGGTTCTTAGGTCCACCTTTTTGGGAGGGCTTAGAAGACCCTTCCCTATATATATATATATATATATCTATATTATATATATATATATATTATATAAGTAATATATATATATATATATATATATTTATATATATTACTATAATATATATAAACCAAGGATCAATGGTGACATACCATCTAGACTGGGGGTACTGGAGAGAACCATTTGAGCCAATCATTTATCATAAAATCATTCAAAAATAATATAAATATTGCTTAAAATCTTTCCCTCATTAATTAATGTAGGGGTAAAAAATGGTATTGAACAATTAAATTGAATCAAAGATTTCTGTATCCCTTGAAATCTCTATTTCTGTAATATCATTCATTACACCCATACTGAAAACATGTGCAATGATGACGCACCACTAAACCACGATTGAACATGTTAATACCGTCAAATATTGGTTATCATCAAAACCGTTTAAAGCGACTAAAACACAATAAACCTCGACTGCACATGTTCAATAACGTGTATATAACAATTGAACATTCATGAACGATTTTGTGATGAAAAATAATGAATACCCTTTATTTGTACAAATCCGTTGAACATGTTCACTAAAACTCTTGTGTGGAATCCAATTGAACAATCGATTTCACTAAAACCCATTGTCGAATCCGATTTAAACATGTTCATTTAAAACCCATTTCAAATTATTAAAGATATGTGTATGGAATAAATCCCTAATAATCGAGGGGATTATGTATTGCTTAGTAGTGTCAGTTTATAACTTAAGATAACATAATGTGAATAGATTACCATATGTACTTATAACCAACATGGGTGGACCGGGGGGTTTTTGCCCCAGTGCGAACAGGGAACACATGGAGCCCGCCCCATATAGGACGTAGAGATAGAGATATGAGACGAGAGTAGCTTAGAGAGAGAGCCGAGAGATAGCGTAGAGATAGAGGATAGAGGAATGTAACATTGAGACTATGAGAGCGAAGGTCATGAGAGATCTAGGATGCAGACTTAGAGAGAAGACAGAGCGAGCGAGAAGAGAGAGAGATATAGAGATGAGACTGAAGACGTCACTAATATATCTAGTATATATAATAGATACATTAGCTATATAGATCGAGCAGTTTGCGTGAGGGACATACGAGATTAGGGAGGTGAGCTACAGAGTAAGATAGTTATGTATATGTACATATATCGTAGTGCTTATAGTAGTACCAGAGAATGAAGAGAGAGTAGACGCAGTATGACATAAGAGAGTATAGACAGTAATAGAACAATAGTATATATATAGACAGTCTATAGCTATATACATAGATCTATTGATTAACATCTATATAATGATCTACATTATATATTATATTCACAAATAGATACTAGAGATGCACATACTATATTATAGATGTATCATATATACTATATATCATATCTATACTATATAATATATATATATATATAATAATAATATATAATATTATATGATTATATATGCAAACCTTGGAATCCTTCCATGCCATAAATGCTTTCAATCTCCTCAGCCATTTATCTTCATTGCAATAATTCTGCTTATCAACTGACTATATGAGCGACTTCGTCAGCTCAGAGATAGTATGCCTTCGTCCCTTCGTGCTGAATGTCATGTCTCCCTCAGATGGCTCATTCCGGAAGGACAAGTATTATATATAATATATAGGCTATAATATAATATTAGATAGGAGAGATACCGTAGATATATAATATATATATAGATAGATATAGAATCCAGAGGTCAGCAGCGTACTCTACTATAGATTCCAGCTGGGTGGGGGGGGGTACCCATGTGAATTGATTCATTTCTACACATATTGTTTGACTTAAAACTATTGTTATAAGACAACGTTAGTAAGACTTTTTTCAAAAGAAGCAAAATCATAAATCTTGTGAATGGTAAAAAAAATCATTGGAAATGGGTCATTCAACCATTCACAGTGTAGTGAAATTGGACCCTCGTCACATGGAGGGCCAGGCCGCTTAGGAAAGAGGCAGGTAGCAGTGCACAGCAAGGGGAGGGCCACAGAAAGGGTGATATGAGGGGAAAGCATGTTAGATCAGGGCGGAGAACAGTAAAATGACCATAGTAGAGAGTAAATATAGGGGGAAAAACGGGGGGGAGGTGGGACCGGGCGGTGCACGCGGAGGGCGAGGATTGGGACCTGTGGGAACCGGATGCAATCTATAGCCGATAATGAGAGATGTAGATGAGTATGAATATTTTAGATATAAGAGATAGATGCTTAGATGATATGGTTATTGAGGTATAGAATGGAGATGATCGATAGATTAGATGTAGATATATAAGCGAGATGTATAGAGCATACTTGAGCAGAGCGGTAGGCGATCAGGCAGAACCTACATGGTAAGGGGCGAACGTGAGAAGCTCATATCGGCCATCGCCGCGTGGGCCGACTCCCTCGTCCGGGTTGGGGGGATGAGAGCAGGGATCGATAGGCTGATGCTTACGGGTGGCTACACTAAGGTGGGTGATGCCCCCTCCAAGGATGCTCAGCCCCGCGCCGCGCGCGAGCGCGCTGCTGGGATTCATAGATAGATAGATAGCAGATTATCGCGATATATATGAGAGAGAGTAGATAACTATAAGAGTATTAAGAGAGAGATACTATACATACTATAGATATAGGATTCAGGCTTCAAATATAGGTCGGGGTACCTCTCGAAATCAAGTGCCACCCGAATTCTTTGTTTGGTCCCAACCTGAAAAATACTTGTTTTAAAACTTTCTTCTATAACTATGTTAATAATGGATACACATATATATGAATTGCTACATACCTTCACACTTCTGTGTCATCAAACATATGTGAATGCTTCAATCATATTTATGGAATGGTCATCCATGTGAATGGTCATTTCACACATGTGATATGTGGAAGACATTCACATTGAGGTTTTTTGTACAATTCACAAGCTGTATTGATGTTGCTTCTTTTGAAAAAACCAAAAACGTCTTGATAACGTTTGTCTTCTACCTGTTTATTCAATAAAAAATATGTGTGAATGATCCTTTCACCTTAGGCTAGGGTAACGCGGAATTCGTAAGGACGTTGATGCACCTGAAGGCTTATCTATATATAGATTATATGAGATAATATATTATAGGAGATAGAGATTATAGATATATATTATAGAGTATATAGATACGTCCTTCGTTGTAGCCTCTTGCTGAGTGAGGAATGATAATTAGCAAAAGGGACGAGAAGACACCTGACTACTTATTTCGATCATATAGTCAGTGATATGCAAGCATTTATTGCATATGCAGATAAACCAATGGCTCGAGAGGCTTGACAGGCATTTGCATTTAAGAATTCCAATGTTTCGCATAATATATATCTAATATCTAATATATATATATCTATATATATATTTATAATATAATATATACTATATAGATCATAGATATTATGTCTATCTATATATATAGTATCATATATATCTTGTATTAATCTATATATGTATAATTATATTATTATATGTATATATCTATTCATATATATAGGTATCATATCTATTGTATATACTATATCTATCTTAGATATAATGTTATATATAATACAATATATGCTCATAGACTACAACTATCGCTAGGGACATTGAAGACATATATATATGTCACAACATCGCTATCTATTGTATATATAGTTCTAATCTATAGGGATGTATTTTATAGTAGCTAATTATTATTGGATATGATATATATATATATATATATATATTATCATATATACTATACTATATCTATGTATATATATATCTATGTTATCTATATATAATACTATAATATATATGTAATGTGATATATATATCTAATATATCATCTATATACTAATCTCTCAATCATATATATATATATATGGTCG